>JAWNNP010003263.1:0-570495 GCA_035044805.1 Leucophenga maculata
ACGTCTAGGTCTTGATGAGGATCGCTATTACGTATGTATCAAGGATGCGAAGTACCACATTTTGAAATCTTTCCACCAACCATTTCATCGATCTGTATCTAATGCCCATATCATCACGTTTTTTCTTAACAGGCTATGTCCAGATATTTTGACGTGTTGGAGTATGTTATTTGAATTCTATCTTAATACATCGGAAGGTAGCGAAATTGTTTGTTTGTGTAGTCAATATGTGTTGACTTTCAGTTATTAAGTTTAGCCCTCCGGATTCGTGTTCAAATGGAAAATTGTTTTTTGGCGCTTTGATTTTTTTGGTTGCCTCAGATTCGTTTCTTTCGGCTGCAAGTATTGCGGTATCATCAGCAAAACCCGCAATAGTTGTTCGATCCATGTGTGGGATGTCGTGCGTACATATTAAATATAGCAGCGGACCAAGTATGCTACCCTGAAGGGACACCTGTTTTTATGGCACGTAGCTCTGAATATTCCGCATCGTATTAACCTCTTAAATAGCAGTCCGAGAGATATGACTCTAGTATAACAGCATATTCGCTTGGGAAAATTGGTTTTATATTGTAAATCGGCCCTTAATGCCACACTTTGGCGAAATCTTTAGATACTTGTAGGAATACCGCCGACGATACTGTCTTGTTTTCCAAGGATTCCTCAATTATATGCGTTATACTGTGAGCTTAGTCAAAAACCAAATTGATGAGACGGAATTATATTGGAGTTGTTAGTTGGAGTACTATTTTTCTGTAACACCAAAATCCTTTGAAATCATGGGTAGTAGCGATAAAGGTTTATATAAGTTTACCTCATTTGGATCTTTTCTTGGCCTAGACTCATGTCAGCGTTAAAATTGCCAGTCAACTGAATTATACCTTTTAGCGATAATTCTTTTAGTAGCTTTGTACTTATTAACTCAAAACCTAGAGATTCCTTGGACTTTAATTCACTGTTAATTATTTCAACTACTTCTAACAACAACTAATTCAGTGGTATTTTGTGTATATCCGCATGGCTGACAATAGGATGCCTTACCTGTGCCCATGTTTGTATTGATGTGTGTTAAATTTTATCCCAGTTTCCAATTGAATATTTTATAGGTGCATTATATAGGCTTTTTATGCTCCGTACACATTTCCATAGAGAATAATCCGTACTTTTGTCACTGCTTAGGCCACTCAAGTAAGAATTGAACGCTTTAATGGTTAGGCTTAATGCACTAGCAATTTCATGAAGCTTTGGATTTTCTCCTAGATAATTTGTCATTTGCCACCTTTTACGAATTAAATTTAAAATTTCTTCAGGTAACTATTTCGTATTATTTTAAGAATGGTTATTGGAGAACTATTCTACCGGCGTGTTATATTATTGGAGTGAATGACCATGCTTCATTCTCAATTTCAGTTGCATTATGAATAACGGATAATATGTCAACTTTTTTCATCCACTATTTTTCTGAATAACTACCAGTGTGTCAGTCTATTATATAAGAACAAAGTTAAATCTATCGGCGAGTGATCAGAGTTTAACTCCAGTCCTTCCTCGATTATCATATACTAATATGGCACTTTTCTAAATATGAAAAAATCAATCCGATCTGGAACATTTTGGTTGTCAGTTGGCCAGTATGATCAATATATGGCTACAAGCAGTTTGGTTTATAATCCTCATATCTCATATTTGATGTTTTTGACGACTGTATAGAGGAGTGAGAGCAATTTTTGTTGGAGTTTCGATTGTGATTGTTCTCTTCATAGTGTTGAATGCTATTTTTAACAATTACTGCCGAACCAATGAGTGCTAAATTAGTAGAATGGATGGGATGATAAATTGTACGGTTTTTGAATTTTAAATAAGATTGCTTCGTTAGATGTGTTTCGGATATTAAGCAAATGCTTCCAATTCGCTATAATGTTTTGACAGCCCGTAAGAATTCCAAAGAATAATGTTGAGACTGTTTACCATTATTTTAGCAAAGATATTGTTTAACTATAGTAATCGTCTATCTAAGGCTACATAATGATTTTCTTCCGCATTTAGTTTGGCTAACATTTGTGTCAGAAGGAATTGATCCTTCTTATGGGTAGTATTATGACTTAATACATTGGCATACGTTGGGTTAGTGTCCTTGAGAACGGCAGGTTTACGCATGAGTATCTTCGTATAATTTTCCAGGTTTAGTATTGGTTTTTAATTGATTAGGTGGGTTTCCGTTGGTAGCATTCTTGGCAGAGTGCGCCTCACCACAGTTGAAGCATTTTGGATTTTGGTTTTTGTTCGCTGTGCCGCTCCTAGGCACTTGGAACACCTAATAAACAAAAACCAAAATATGATAACGCTGGCGCAGACAAGTGGGGGAGGGTCATCAGTACCTGTAAAAGCACTCGCATGACAAAAAATAAATAAATCACGCGTTTGTATATTAAAATTAAAAATTGTAGCGCGCTCGCTTTTATTTAATACATCAGTGTATATAAAAAACGTACGCGTTTGCATTAGATTAGTAACTAACTAACTCCTCTCTCCTCTCAGAGTTAGTTACCGACAATTTTTTGCATGAGCAAATGATTGACATTGCTGGATAATGGAGTTCATAGTAGATTTTATTTTAAAAATTTAATAATTAACAATTAATCAACAAGTAAAATATGAAATTACATACATATTATTGAAATTCAAAGTTATGGATAGCTTTTCTTTATACAGTGTAAAGAAAAGTCGAAAGAATATATATGAGAAAATTTATTATATATATAGCAGAGACACCGAAGTGTATGTAAGAGTCCACAGCACGCGCGGTGGCATCGAACACAGCATTTCACCTCAAACATAAACGATTTGGAATTCGCCCTTCAAATGCAGATAGCTCTCGCTCTCATGACCTAACATTTTAAGTGGTCTGAGCTTAAGGGCACATAGTAACGAGTAGAGCGAGATGCAAAATTTAGAAATAGGGATTTAAGCAAATATGGGGATTCAACTTCACCACAGAGAATTTTGTGAAGGAAATCAATAAAAATCATCACTCGTCTTGCAGAGCGAATTAAAAGATTAATAAGTTTTCATCGATTTATCTATGGAGGTAGTTGCATATAAAAAGCACAATTAAGGTTTCTTAGAGCTAATAGTAGAAATTTTTTTTTGAACAGACTCAATACGATTATGGTGAAATACATATTTTAGGTCTAGAACACATGATGCAAATTCTAAAATCGGACGTACAAGTGAAGTATACAGATTTAATAGCTTCAGTGTCCTCAAACTCTTTAAAACCAAGAATAGCTTTAGCTTTATTACCCCATATATCCAAAAAGTAGGTAAAAATTAGAGGTGCTCTGCGATGGAATGTCATGCATATATATTTAGAAATTTTGAAATTAATATAGTTTTCTAAACACCAAGTATATAACGAACTCAAATTTGCTTCTAATATACTGCGTTAGGAAGCAAAAAATACGACAAACGAGAACGATATCGTAGAATAAAATTATATTCGATTAGTACAAATGAACCGGTCTTTAACAAATTCATCTTGAAATATTACAGATAATTGGAATTTAGGTTAATCCTAGTCATCGCCCAAAGCTTTGTGTTTACACTTGTCCGTTCTGAGTTAATAGACAGCCAAAAATTAATACCACTCTGCGAGCTCTTCAAAACAAAAAATACAACAATCCACCGTCCTTCTTAGAATCTTTTCAGTTTTAGGAAAATAAAAATGGAGCAGATAGTCAAACCCGGGAACACGGTGGCTGAAGCATGAATACGGTGTTGTTTTTGACCAAATTGCGATAATTCAATGCTGTGATGCTGCACAACGACATTGCAATTGAATAAAACAGTGATGGAAACCTTCACAATTGACCAAAATATGCGTGAATTTTTCGATTTTGGCTCTTTTGGTCGCTTCCATTGGGCTTTGGTTTCGATGTTGTACTATATACCTATACATATTTCGTCATCTGCTATGACTCTTTTAAGCAAATCTGTATTCTCGTTGACGCGATTCATCAGCTCCTGAAGAGCGACGCTTATTCGACGGTTCTTTCGCTCAAAAATTCGCAATTTCGTAAAATCTTCTAATCTTTTAATATGTCAAAAACAATCTATAAACGCCACAAAATGGCTGATCATATTTTTTAACAGAAATCGTTCACGAAGAGGTGAGTCGATAAAGTTATGACTGTCCGTTCGTCTGTACATCCGAACGTCTGTTCGTCTTGGAGATATTTTCTTTAAGTAGAGAAACTAAAATCACAATATTATCTTAAAAATTCATCACTTGTAACTGTTTTACCCCAGTGGTAAAAAAATATACTCTCGTATTGAAATTTGTTCCATATTTTCTATAGTACACAATGTATACTATATATATATATATATATATATATATGTATACTATACATTGGCTTCCTCAAAAAACCGTTCAAATTTATTTTTTTAATTCAATTATTACTATAAACAAATTTTTTAATTCAAATATTACTATAAACAAATATGTTGTGTGGAATACTTCGCCAGGAAACAATTTTTTTTTTTTGCAGTTAGAACAGCCATTTCTTATTTTTCTTTTCATCACTACTCAAATATCGATATGCTTGGATTTGAACACGTTACACCTAAACGTACATATTATCTTATAAGTCTCTGAGAGAGTTAAATCTGCATCAACCTATGAATTATTTTGTTACTGCTATTTCCACATATTGATCCTTAAACTGCGTCGATTAAGACAGCACCTCATCTCCCTTTCAGCAAATATACTTTCAATAGCTGCGCTATTTAGATTAAGGAGAGACTGAAACAATTACTAAACTATTTAAAAAATGTTGCATTATTGTTTTGTTAAGCTTGTCACGCCAAAAGCTGGCGGAGCTCTTCGCATAAAAATGTACGTGATATTTATTTTGAACTTTCAAACTGCCACTCGGCGTAGAGATACTTCCGGTGGCCATTTGAGTTTTATAGCTGTCGATAAACTGAGCGACGCATCGAGTTGATCAAATGTTCCCACGGCAACCATTTCACTACTCCCCCGAATAAAACAGACACAAGAATACTGAACAGTTAATGAGATCACGTAGCTTGAGGAAATGGCGGCACTTAAAGGCGGCATAATCCGATTTGACAAAATGAAAGCGACGTGCATTGTCAGGCAACTAAATTTTGAGGGAAACGACCATCATACTCGTATAATCCCTCTGTAGACAATGTTGCTTTTCATCTAGCACTTACATACATTTCATTTCACGCCCATTGGCTGCTGTTCGTCGCTTTATAGATACTTAAAATGTCGTTCGCTAGCTATAGCTACAATGTATCTGTATCTTTATCTGCAGCAGTACGATACGACACAGGCTGCTGCTCTAGATACAATACCCACGCAGAATTTTTATCGAACTTCATTACGTTGTTGATATAAGGGCGGGGCTTAGTGTGTAAAAGAAATAACTCGAACGAAGTTGCTAGACTGTTATGTGTTTTGTGTAAATTTACTTGTAGCACCATTCGTGTATAAATTGTCAGAAAATTTTCAAAGGGTCTTCTTGGGATATTTGTTCTAATGTGGGTGAAAATAAGAAATAGTGCAAACGATTTTTTGCAAATATATTTTACTGTGTATTTTAAGTCGAAAAAATTTTAAAGTTAACTATTATACAAGATGCAATGTTGCTGTGGATCCATGTGGAATAATTTATCGATTGAGTTTGGTGCTTCTGGATTAATTAAATGAGTCTGGTTTTTATGGACAGACCGTTTTATGTTGTTATTGAAAATGGGAGTCTAAATATAGAAACTTAAGGCTATATATCTTAAAGTCCTCAAAATTTCGTTGTTCAGACACTGAATTGAGTTTTAAAAAGAATAAATACCCCATGTGCTTCTCTTAAGGTACAGGATATGCACGTTGCTTTTGAACTTGCTCAAGTTTTATTACTGTACTATCAAAATTTAAATACCATTCACACAGCTTCAGTTTGTCAAAATATTTTTAACGCATTGAAAGAACATTCTTCGATGAGATCAACGATGTAACCATATCCGTTCCTGTCCGTCTGCATGTTATTCTCTATACAAAACCACTGCCTAGTTAAAAACTTATTTATTATAGTTAATTAATTATGGTCGTCATGTAAGCCCAGGGGAGTGCCCAGTTCAATTCTACGGCTACTTTCGAAGTGGGTTTGATGGTTAATAAGTTTTTGAATTTACCCGCGCAATAACTTTCAACGAAGCTGCCATAGACTGTAAAATTTTGAGCAAGCTGTACCTTTAAGTTTGGAATTTTTTTTTTAAACAAATTACCATAATTTTTAAAGTAGATTCTAAAGATGCCCTACATTTTGGAAATATTTTGTTCTTCTGGTAGACTATTCACAAAGTGTGGTACATAGTTTCTGCGTTCATGTAAAATGTTAAATAAATATTTTTGTAAAACTTAGATATGAATTATGAGTTTGTTTGGAGGCTACACCAAATGTGGTGGCACGCACATTGGCATATGAATGTGAAACATCCGTCCAAAAATAAGCCGACATATCCATTTTTAGGCTGAAGACTTTGAATGGTTTGTGCCCCAAGAAATGGGAGTGTTATATCAATTCGTATTGTTTATCTGCTTAAACAAAAAAAAAAAATAAATAAATAAACCGCTATAGCGGACCTTAAACAGATATCTCAAAACCTGCTAAAAAAGAGTATAGTTTAAAAAAATTCTTTTTCGATTTTTCTTTAAGCTGTTTTTAATTAAAAAAAGAATATTCCTTTACAAACTCTGTAAAAAGTGTAATAAGTCTTGCTACCACCAAACTGGTAATACGGATATGAATGATATAATAATGTGTTATTCGAAAGTGCTGAAACAATTTTTATCTCCTTTACCAATATTTTTGTGACACCTCGCAGAACGGACAACCTAAGAGGGTACGCATCCAACTGTCAGCTGGGTAACGGCAGTACAGGTGCTATTTTCTGAAGAAATCATGGAAGCTTACTTCTAGCCTAGCAATTTGTTTTACTTTTAAAAAATAGTGTTCCTACTGACTACGCAGTTCGGTTGTACGTTTCCGATTATAATCAAGTGATCTAAGAGATCTTTTATGTATCTAGCTCACCGACCTGTTGCTCGGTACGCATGTAGCCATACTGATCCCTATAGCGTCTTTCCCAGGAAGATCAACTGTAGTGGTAACCTCTCTGGCCAGCTTATCCGCTTGACAGTTACCCTCAATGTATTGGTGTCTAGCTACCCAGCTGAGGTGGATTCCATAGATATCTCGTTTTTATTTTATATTTTTGAGTGTAGTCTCTTCCAAGTTCCAAATTCCGAGGATTAATAACTTCTTCCTCATAATTGAAAATTACGATGAGTGCGTAGAGTTCACTGATTAAGAGCTGTGGACCACCAGATGCGTACTCCGTAGAAGAATCTCTTCCCAGTATAACGTTTGCAGGCAAATAGAGCTGTGTTGGCTAGATTTATTAGTTCTCCTACATTTATGTTGCACTGTAACTTATCTAGAATCGTTCCTACATATTTTATACTTCGCTAAATAATTATTGGAGGAATGAAAATCGGAGCTTTGTATATCTTAGGGAATTTCCGATTTGGCTTCCTTGGTAGTGTTGTCAGTCTCGAAATGTCGCTAAGATCTATTCACTAAAGTTGCCACTAGTTTTCGGGTTGTTTCTGTGGACTTTAAGGATTTGGTAAGTAACGACAAGTCTGTGCTTTGCCTATATATGTCTAGTGATAAAATAATCGTGCAAGTTTTTTTTAACATGAATGATGAATTTTTAATGAGCCTGAAATCATTTTAGTTTGCGCTTTACATATTATCTTGGTTTTTTCCATTTGGACAAGATGCTGTTAAGTTTCAGGAACCTACAAAGTTTGCATATTGTCATCGTAAGATATGCTCTCTTATATGCTGAATACCATCTTGTATACCATCTAAAGCTAAGGCTTCGGCTCGCTTCCTGTCACCGAAGTCTGGACAGTGTATGTCTTGTTATACCATATTGATATCGGAAATGATCTATCATCTTCTTTAGAGCCCGTGCAGAATCCGTTTGACCACAATTATATCGAGGTTGGTCATTTGGACAGAATTCTTCCTCTTTGCTTCCTTATCAGTTTTTTATACATGCGAAATATATATTTGTATAATTACCAAGCTGTATGAGGGTTAGGTTGTTTTGCTTGGATGAGGCACGTTTTCCAGTTAGCAGTTATTTGTAAATAACTCCACTAGCTGCTTTAAGGTAGATAGATGATTTTATATCTAGAGAATTTTGTAGCACCTTGCAGCAAAGTCCATTATATGTACTGCATTGGTTAATTGTTTGGGCAAACGTATTTTCTGTTGTGTAACTTCGGTTGTTACTCTTATTACATATGAATATCAGGAGTCAGGAGTTTGTTATTGTAAAGTAAATCACCTTGCTCGTTATTATTTGTACTTTTCCATTGATTGCAGTGAAGGTTAAGTTTCCATCCTAGTATTAAGTTTCGGTTGTTGTTTGCGGTGTCGTGAATCAAGCTCTGCAACGGCGTCTTATGTACGGGCCCTTGTATGTACATTTATATGAATTTGCGTATTTCCTTCACTTTCCTTCACCAACACCGCTACGAAATCGCCGTTAAAATACATTTACATGCTGGTCGACCATGCGCAAGTTATGTTTAATTTGAACCCCGCATAAATAGCAATTTTTCCGCTTGTACTGGTGTAAATTCGGTCCATAAATTAATATAAATCTGAATAATGTGCAATTTATTTATCTATTGTATATGTGACACGCTAAGAACTTGTTTTTTTTTAAAAACTTAACAGTTGTCAACTTTAAGCTGTACTGTTGCTTGCGTTATATACACATCACGCTCTGTCTTCGTGTTTCGCACAACTGTACAAATATTTGTATGCATTACTCATCTGCGTTTTATATCAGTGCTGCCCAAATGGAAAGTGTGTTTTGCACTGAGAGAAATTCTAAGCGATAACTTTAATGCAATTTTTATAATGAAAATGTAATTGGTTTGGTTTTAGAAATTACACCTCAAAAATGACCACGATTACGTCGTTGTTAATGACTATTAAGTGCGTCTAGCGCCGCATACATTTTTATGAGGTAAACAACGACTTTGAATGTGTGACTGCAATAAATAGTAGTTGTTGAATAATAAATTGAATCGATTAAACATTTATTACTATTTTATTACTAGACCATATATATTTACCCCACCGATTTTTTGAAAATATAATAAGTACCTCCTGCGTACCATAAAAATGACAGGTAGACAGTTCAATTTCAAGAACACAGCTAAAATAATTCTACTATATAAATCTACTTATTAAATAAGTTTCTTATTATTTATTAAACTAACGCGCAAAGCGACTTCGAGCGTGTAAATACACGAAGGTGTTCGGCCTAGGGGCTATGGCATAAACAAAGTTTCAATTTACGTATGTATCATGATGATATACTGAGACCTAAAATTAATTAACAAGGAGATATACGATAATAGGAGTTATCGATTTGCCCATTGTTGGTTTTGCGTCAGTGCCGTGCATATTAAATGTGCCGGAAAAACTGGTCTGATGTTGAATAGAGCAAACCTCGCGAACAAGGATAAAATCGGTGGGCTTCGTTGGTCCTGTCATAAATGTGGATAGTGTCTCTGAATGGACTAACCCACAACTTTAGCCTCTCAACCACCAGCTTTTAGTGGTCTTCAAACAACATCGCTGCAAACTAGTGTTCGCACTTCCAATGGCTGGAAACACAATGCCGACATCTTCTAAAAATATCTCCGTACAAAAATTTTATTTCAAATATTCTAGAGCGTACCTCTAAAGTATTTTGACACAATATGGAATACTAATTTCTGTCCAGAGCACTTAGGTTTTTTTGCCCTTATTTTTGGCATAAATTCGAAATTGAGTTATGTATATTAACCCCAAATTTGGTTTATAATTATACTTTGGTATCCTAAGATGAACTACATACTTGTTTTTCGATTTTACCGATTTTTACTATATCCGATTTTACTATTATTTTGTTTATAAATCTCTTGGCTTGTAATTTAAATTATAAGCGAATTTAAAGGTTCTTAAATCTATTATTCAGGAAAAGGTGAGATTTCAATTATATTTGCATATATCCGCCATACAACCGATGCAGAACTTGACAGCAATATCAAGCTAAGAGTAAAAATAGTAATTAAAAATAATAGTAATTATTAGTGAAAATTCAACCCAACTTTGATCAATATACATTTATTTTTCATCGGAACAATTGACGTCAAGTCCTGGTTCATCATCTTCATATTCATCTTCAATATCGGCTTCCTCATCTTCATGCAGGCGTGTAAAGGCCTTAATCCATATTGCTGAGCGTGTGTCTTAGCCGTGAAAATTTTAGAATTAAAGTCATTTATATTAAGTAAATGCATTGGCTTCGCTCTGCATATTGGGCAGGACTGGCCAGAACTGGTTCCTGTCAATATATTCAAGACCTTTCCGTCAATCAGGATCATTTGTCCAGCATATACCACAAAACTATTACTATTACAATTTGTTGAAAATACGTTCAGGTTACTATTCTGGGAATCTAAGCTATATTTCTTTTCTAATATAAGTGCTTTAGTCTCCTTTAAAACTCAACTTTCAGTGGATGGCAAAATCAAAAAGATTGCGGCGTCTTATTCATCCAAATAATATGTTTTGACTCATCTAGCAATTTCAATGGGATCATTGTAGTAACAAATAGAGAACTATCGAATGCATTATATTGAAAACTTTGCTTATACATATATGCTTTGCCCAGTAGATCCATCAAATCACATGAAGAAGTACTTTTAAAACATCCAGCTGCATCTCCAATATTCGGGAAATTGTGCGACCTCACACATTTTGAAAAGAACGTGTGCCTTGTTTTCAAAATATTCAATATTAGAAGGCCTCAGTTTCAATTTACAATTAAGATCGTCCGTGTAAGCTGGGTATACATATGTCCCCATTATACTTTTTTGCATTTTCCTAAGACCATTTTCTATTTTAAGCGTTAAAGCGTTATCTGCTGACATTTGCAATAGTTGCTGCCACAAAAAGTTTTCTTTCTAGCGGTACTGAGCCTTATTTTCTTTTTAGCCGAGAACTAGCATTTCCATAAGAAACTTTAGGACGACCAACCTTACTTTGTGATGCAGAAGTAATATCAAGTGCAATAACTAAATCGCCAGGAAGCCATTTTGAGTGTTTTTTCTGAAATCTGTCAATAGTGTTGTTGTATTTCGGCAAGTGTCTTCTGATGTAGGTCACAAATGCTTCGACTTTTTTTTTGAAATACATCAATATAGCCATCATTGATGTTTTTTCAAGTAGACGCTTTAAAATATGCGCTCAACTGCATCTCATGAGCGCCTGCTGCTGCTCCAAATATCCAGCAGCACTGCATGGGTAAACATACATTCTCCTATATAAATGCAATTTTCCCAAAAACGTGACACCACTCCTTCAACCCATGGACCAAAATGCCATCCGGCTGTTAAAATTAAATTTCAAAAATCTCCTACTGTGTAAACTAATTTCAATGAAAGTCGACGATGTTGTCGTTTTTAAAAAAATACACTTTATACGAAGCCGTTTTAAATGTAGCTCTGGCGTGGAAATCTGTGTCAGAACTTTCTCTGGCCAAGTATTGGAATAAACTTGTAAAAAACCAGAAGTTTTTGAAGAGGAAGATGACATTCCATTAGCTATTTTGCATTAGAATAAAATGCCACTTGATGCCTTCCTTCTCGAGAACTGGAATTAATTCGCAATTATTTTTGTATTTTTTAATACCTTGTCCAGCATTCAAGCCGCTCCGACGAAGTTGGTTCCATTAGTAGTTTTTGCTGACGCGTCGAAAACTACTCTTAGAGTTCTTAGGCTGCTAGGTTTTATAACTGCGTGGTGGGGTAAATAGTATTTCCCTTTACCCATAGTGCTCACAGCTTTCATATGACCAACTCGAAGATACTCATTCATAAACAATATATATTTACTGAATAGATCCTTGTCGTTTTTGAATTCCTTTTCCATGCTAAGCAGTCTAGCCATTGCCTGCTTTCGCGAATCTCCCAGTTGAAATTCTTTTTTAAATGGAATCGCAACACATTCTCGACCATCTTTGTCAAAAGTTGTCGTATTTTGGAAGATTTGTTCACATTGTGTCTTTTCCTCATTTGCCTCTTGGATGTCGTCTTCAATTTCCCAAAACTGTCCATGAGTATGCATTTGTCCCACTCTTTCTCTTATGCAACTTAGATATCACCAATGCATTTACATTGACCTCAAAGCTGCTGGAGAACCGTGGCCTTAGTATTTATTTAAAAAACCGACAAAACAAAAATAAAAAAATTAACATGCCAGAAGAAGTCATAGCGCTGCTGCAATCACCACACCTACAAAAACTGATCATAATGATCCGCAGATTGAAGAACATGAAGCAGAGGATAATGATGAGGAAGACGTAGAGGACGAAGAGGATGATGATAAGGATTACTTAAAAGATGTCAAAGAGTATGATCTTGATGTGATCGCTTCAGATGAACAATATTCTTATGTAATATTTATCTTTATTTTCAGATCGAAATAATTTAAAACATCAAAATCGGGCGTGCTCCTGTTTTATTTAACTTAATGCGATTTGCGATTTCAGTAAAATATTAATATGAATTATTAGATTTCTTTGAGTTTGCTGTCAATTTCAGTGCAATTTTTTATAGGTTTGACGTATTATTCAAAGACAATATGATATGAAATCGCAAAACGCAAAATAAATATTATTGTAATAGCATATTTAAATTTGGATTTCTAAAATTTAAATCAATAAAATTTGTGCAAGTCCGCCAGATTGTTCATATGGCAGCTATATAAAAAAGTGGTCCAAATCAAACGAAACTTAGAAGATCGTCTTGGGAGAGCTATATACTTATACAAACTAAATTTGGTGAAAAAATCATTAAAATTATAATTTTTGTCAAAAAACATGCAAAAAAAAACCATAGCGCAGTGGCTGAGAAAATTTGAAATCTAATTTCCGTTACTTAGCTTACAAATTCCGTTAACAGATGGCGCGGTGGAATGAGAGCTTTGGACAACTGTCCAAAGTGTCCAAAGCTTATTCGCGTATTTAACAATAGAGGGCAGCACCATCGATGCCTGACCCCCACATGACCACAACATTTGGTCATGCGAACGGGAACGGGGTGACACTGAAAATAGCGCCATCTGTTAGCGAAATGTACCTCATTCTTCACATTCTCTCATTCTCTTCAATTCGTTGCTCCGCCCCGAAAGAGAGTCGAAAAGGAAGAAAATTGACACAAAAAAAAAAGAAACGCCCTTTTTTTTTTAAACTATTTACGACTTTGAAATACCCTGCAACCATAAATTTTGTAGAGTTATGAACTATTTGAAACACATTTTTTATATAATTTTTAGCAGTACTACATACTGATTCTACTTTCCTACAAACCGTGCATTTCTATTTTACTTTAAATTTAACTTTAAATCAATTTATTTAGTTTTGTTTGTATTTACTTATGGTTCCTTCTAAATAAAGTGAATTCCATAAATTTAAAAACAATATCTCAGGTTGCGAGAATGAGTTCACACACAGACTTCACTGCATCCACAGGCTTGTAATTTCATACCAAATAATTGTTTTGTTTTTTTACTTTTATCATAAAAGTCTATAAGAACAATTATTACTGATTTTTATTATATAAATGTAAATATAATAATTATTCGAGACTTTTATTAAGTAAGTCCACATATACCAAGTAAAACTGATTTTTATTAAATCACTCTCCAAATAAATATTAAAAGTGATTTTTATAATTTACAATTTTTTATAAGAGTAAGACATATTTTTTATTAAAGTCTTGAATTGAATTGAGTCAATAAAAATTGTTATTTGCGGACTTATATAAGAAAAGTCTTAAATAATTGGCATGCTTAGACAGATATAGTAAAAACCCGGAAACAACTCTTAAAGCTGATTTTTTAACATATTCTTATACATATTCTTCATACATATTCTTATTGCTTTACGTATTCTTGCAATAAATTAGTTTAACATAGTTTCTGGAGTTGGGGGTTCGAGTGTAGTAATGGGAATTAGCCCATTCTTGTTTCTATTCCATCCCCATTGCTCTGCATTTTGTTCATTCCCTTACCACCATCCAGTGATAGGTTCAAAAGACATACTTTTTTACATTTGACATCACTGTAACCATTCAATCCAAGAAGGAAGCGTTCTCCAGCTCCAGCTTTAATCTCTGAATCAGCGTTTGGAGGTTCAAATACATGGATAGCGTCGTTTAAACTGGTATTTTTTGGAGTAAATTAATAACTCTAATTTGTTCTTTATTAAAAAGTGCACACGTTGTTTCACAGCCACTAAAAGCATGCCAAAAAAAAAAATAAATATGATCTGTCAACTTTTAGTTATGTATATATATATGTTGCTAAATTTTTCCTTTTCCTGGATTTAGAATGTATATATTTGATAGCGTAGATTTAATTTCGTACATTAATATTTTCATCGCAAAATGACTCGGAAAGGAATTATTTCCATCAAAAAACTGCTAATAGGCGCCATTTTTCCAATATGGTGGCGCGAGCGTTCGAAATCTATAAAGAGAACAATTTTAAAACTCCCGTAAAACTTTTTAGGTAAAACTACCAAATAACTGTACTATTAATAAAAACAAAAAAAATTGAAAAAAAAAAATGTCAGTTAAAATTTATATAATATAATAAAAAAAAAAATTATATAAATAATATAATATAAAAAAATAAAAAAAGTTTCTAGGCGGTATAGTATGCTTATTGTAGGCGTATCGATTAATCAAATCTAGTGAGCATCGCACGGTAATTAGGTCCTGTACCGAAGGTACAAATGTATGTTGTTACAGTTAGACAGGTATAAATAATGATCTGAGGCCCCCAAAGTTGAAAGGATCTCGGAAACGGCCACATATAGAGACTTCGTGTTTTTTGCATTCGACTAGGACTGCTCCGGAATTAAACAAGTTTGTTTTAAAATTTTGAAACTCTCCCCCTTCCCCATAACATCACCACCAAGGCAAAAAATTTCTTCAGCACAAAAAAAGTTGAGTATGCTTGTGTAGAGATAATGTTCCTCTAAGCCAAAATCCAAAAAGTTCACTAAAATCGGATAATAAATGTCGATTTTATTAGCAATTGAATTTGAACGACGCCCCTTTTCTTTTCATACATAAAAAAAATGTGTTATAAGGCACTTATTCGTGCAGTGAGAAGTGGTCATAAGCTTGGTCATAAGCTCGGGAAACATTTAATGTGTTTGTTAGGCGACATGAACTGGTGCAGGGCCTCCAGTTACTCCCGACTGTAATGTTATTACTTGTTTTTATTATGAGCCTGGCTTGCATTGCTAAGCCCCCTTTGTCTTCCTTTTTGAAAAGTTGAGGTATCGCTAAGAATAAAATTTTCAAGTTTATTTTATATATTTGGTTTATCATGGCATGCTACAATTTTTAGTTGACCCCACATCACAACATGTAGCGAAACCCTGCCCGATTCGCCCGCTGCTAGTAAAGCCAAACTGTTTACACTTGTTTACCAATGGACCTTACCATTGCCCATTGTTATTACCAATGCCCGTTGCAATCATTACCCATTACGACTGCCCATTACAATAACCCATTACCCCTTACCATTTCCATTACCATTACCAATTACAATTACTTATTAGCCTTTAACCATTACTCCGTGTTTGACCAAGCTTAACCGGAGTGAATTTTAGCTTAATCGGATGATCGGTTTGGCTTCCTATAAGGAACATACAGAAAAAGAAGAAATTTATTTTCTCGATATGCGTGTCTATTGCGTGCTTCTCTCATTCTTCGGAGAGAAGCATTTTCTGGCTTCACGCTACTATTTTGCATATAGCCACTTTATAGTTATGAGTGAATCAAATTTATTCAGTGTGATTTGAATAATGATTGATGATTCTTATATAAAAATTTCATCTATCAACCATGAAATTCCAGATAGTGTCTTTGATTTGTCCAAGCTGTTTCACTTTTGTGCAATAAAATTTGCAACATTTCGGATTTAGGTTATTTTAACATACGCACACTGTATAATGTGAATTATAATCCTACTTTGCAGCTGACATTCCAGCTCGACAGCACCGGAAACCCCATAAAGTATACCAAAATTCTACAGTCGTGAGTCCATGTATTTGTACAACTCTGCCACATATCTTATGTAGAATTAAGCAGGCTCCAATACAAAATAAAAACAAAAGAAAAAATGTTATTGAAAAATATTTTTAATATTTGAAGAGTAAGTTCAGATGGTTATCTAATATGAAAATTGTCATACATCAGGATGTTTAATAGGAACTACTATAAGACACACCAAATTTGTCGTTTGATGTTAAAATCAACCACAACAAAATAGTTTTCTTATCAAACTCCAGGAGGAGAAACACATGTGCATGAGGGATACCCATTCTAGTGATCTGATTTGGATCCATATGGATTATCTCCCTGTAATTAAAGATACACCAAATTTGGCATTTAGGCAAAAGCTTAAACCACAAAAATACAAAAAAGTTTCATTTTTCCAATCCAAAACTCATAAAGGTGGGGTTGCTTTTTATGGGTACTACCCCTTAGATAAGGGTTGACACATTCATTAACTACAACTAATCTAAAGAGCATCCTTATATCTATTATAGTCTCCAAGTTCTTGATGTTCATAGTCAATTTCTCATTTTTTTTTATTACAACGCAGCTTTAAATTCTAGCTTTTCGTTTTATTTTGATTTGTCTGATTATTCATTTTATCTATTTTTGGCTTTTAGACTATAAAGTAATGATGCTTTTAAATATTCTAAAATACCTTCTTCGGACTAGAATTGTATTCTTGCCATGAATGAAAATAGTGGTTCGAGATTAAAAATAGATTTCATTATTTTTCCATGTGCAGCAGAATTGCTAGAAATAGTTTTATGCCTTGCCACAAACATAAAGCAAGTGAAACAAGAATGTTTTATGGCCTGTTAGTTTTATGATGCTCTGCAGCCTGTTCGTGACGCTCGATTACGCAACAATGCAGATCAGATGAAGAAGCGTTTGCCGAAATATGCGGGCGATCCATAAGATTGAATGTTTAATGACGAATCGTTGTCGCCGACCTTGAGCGCTGCTGTTGCTGTACATGCAAAAGTAGAGCATATTGAAGATCGACAGCAACGATATCTGTAGAGCCATTATCGAAAGGTGAAAAGAGTTGATGCCCAAGGTCAACTGCAGCGTTCAATGATCGTGTTTGGAGGTCCTTGAAAGAGTTGCGGATGTGTATTGTGCCCGCATAGCAAGAGGCTCAAACTGCCAGCGTGTTGAAGATGCAAATCAGTGTGCCGCTTATTGCTCGCCGTGGAGCACCATGTGCTACGGTTTGGCTCACTTCGTTTTGACTCTGTGCCGCCGCGTTCTAAATTAGTTCAGTTAATCTCAGTGCAAAACATATGGCGCAGTCGATGTCGGCAACGACTTCAAGTGAATGAATTCAAGTGCATCCGCCAAACATTCAAATAAGAACAAAGCTCTTCAGATGTCTGCGCAACTGTGAAGCAAATAAAAATCGTTTCGGACAATTGCCGGCGGCCATTAAACGACAAACGCGAAAGCATTTTTAATTCCGTTCCGTTTACGCTTTACTGATTGCGAAAACTGAAGGAAATTAAAGAATGTGAATGGGCGCCACACTGCCAAATGTTGGCGGGATGCGGACGTCAATTGGACCGCCAAAGTTGTCGTAAAATAAATCGCTGTTTCACTCGCTCGGATAATCGCCGCGGAAAGCGAAACTTCTGCGCATGAATGGCAACAATCCACGGTACGTGAACTCGTAAAAATGGCCAAAATACGGTAAGAAGAGCAGGCGGGTCTGTATCTATTTGGCACAAAGTAACCCGATTCATGCTTCACACAAATTAAAATTTCGCTCTGTGCGTGGCTCAGTTGCAATTCAAAAACTTTTTCGTCAAATCTAAGCATCCCATGCCAAGTATCTTCTCAGTGTCATTGCAGTTGGTGTGGTCTAAACCGATTGGGAGAGCGCAAAAGGGAAATGTCCTTATAGGATTCCTTACAATGTAAAATCTGCGCCTGTCTGTGCTTGAATTGTCAGAAGCAGCAAAGTGGAAAATAAAAGAAGAAAAGCAGAGAAAATTTATTGCCAACGAAGTTTACGAAAATGTCAATTCCGTTTTTACGACATCAAATGTTTGAGAAACTTGGCAGCCAGTTCAACGCTGTACAAAGTGGATTTAAAATTAATGCCAAAGTTTGTCTTTTATTACGGGGTGCTTTTCTGATTTAGCATTGTGCGTTCAACTACATTGTTGATAGCATTTTCGAAGAAATGAAAAAGGCTGCAATCGATTTGAAACACTGAAAGATTAAATAGATATATAAAAAAAAATGAAAAACCTTTTTCCTTCCTTAAAAAAATATTTGAAATTTACATTTTTCTTGATGCCAGATAATAAATACATAGGAGTGAAATATTTAGCGAAAGTATTTGTACTAGAGTTCGCCCACTGGTTGAAATTCAGCCATATAGCGACAATTTGTTTCTAATTTTTTCATATAGAAACACGGAGAGAGCTGAAGTAAGAAATGCCAATTGAAAGAGAATAGACCCTTGCGATTCATCGATAATTTATTAGAACTTTGACTACCATGGACCCAACATCTTAGAAAAAATTCCATTGTGCAGTGTTCTTCTCAAAAATAGGGTGGTCGAGTTTTGCATTTACCTATTTATATATACTAATTGAGCGAGCGGTATTTCACTTATAACTAATATATAATTAAATTTTTAGGCGCAAACAATAGGCCACTTTAATTTGTATTTTTTGGTATATTCTGAACATTATTCTGGCAATTGCTGATTTTGTAGCGTTTTTTTTTTTTTTTTATGTTAAGTATTTTTTATGCATTATTTAAAAAAAAAAAATAGAAGCATTCTGCACTCCTTCTCTATATAAACTATAAGTGTGCGAAATTTCATACTTCTCCGTTCGCGTAATTTTCGTAAAAAGGGGTACAGAGTTTTTATATATAGACAAAAAAATTCGCCTAAATTAACTACGTATTTGTTTTAATTTTTACAAAATTTTTCTTCACTAACACATTTTGTTCCAAAAAAAACGAAAACATGTACGAGTTTGTCTAAAAATGTATTGTTTTCGAAAGTAGGATTATATATGGAACTTGTCACCTTTGGCCATTTTTCTAATTTAATTTTTCATAATTTTGATCGCAATGACTGGAATCGATTTTGAATCATCCTCGAAGACTTTATTTATCTTGTAGCCCCAAACACAAAAATGTTTCACCTCGGTGATATAAAAACTTAATTTCATAAATTATTGCGCCATGCATCGTGCTGTCGCGAGTTTTTATTTTAATTTTATGGTATTTTGTTTATTGGATCTTCTCGTAATAATAGACTATCAATAATTTTTCAAATCTTAAATCTTCCGGTTGGAGTACAGGGCTAGGAGAGCATTTCTCATGAGTCGTGTTTGCGAGTGGATTTGGTTGAGAGTTTTGTTTACATTCATGGTTCTGCTTGAAGCAATCTAATTTCGTTTTAAATAGTTGAGATGTTAAGATCATTGTAATTGTGAGTACTGCGAATATACCAGGGTGCACCGGTTAGAGTTCTAAGCATTTTTGATAAAGCTCTTTGTTCTATATCCACATTACTTGCACTTGCATTGCCCGTTGCGGAGTTGTAAAGGAGGACTTTGTAGTCCAAGCTTAAGGGAAGCCGCAAATTTATAAGCCAGAGTAGGGAGTTTGCTTTTAGCTTTATTTGTGTTTTGTTGGCTTCAATGTGTGATAAGTGATCGTACTTACTTAAATGGCCGTCAACCGTCTACCGGTCATGGAAGGTGCGCCAGCCTCCATAGTGTAGTGCGTGCTGGCGTCAGTTGTTTTGAATGCCAAGTACGGAGAGATCTCTTCATACCTCCAATCAAGTTTGGGCCCCCATGTAAACCATACGTGCTGGAGCTCTTTCATCCATTCGAATGAGCTGCCCAGCCCAGTGTAGTCGCTGGAATTTTTTTATGCGCTGGACTATGTCAACCTCATCGAATAGCTCATGCAGCTAGCGGTTCATACGGGACCTAAACTCGTTGCCGGCTCTAATAAGAACGAATATCTGGCGAAGAATCTTCCTCTCAAAGACTTCCAAAACTGTTTCATCTGATTCAATCACGGTCCATGCATCTGCGCCATATAATAAGACCGGGAGTATCAGCGTTTTATAGATTTTGATTTTCGTCTTTCGAGAGAGGGCTTCACTTCTTATTGGCTTGCTCAGCCCAAACTGTTTGAAAGCGTGATTATTCGCCTGATCATCAGACTGACGTTGTTGTTGCTGGTTATTTCGGATCCAAGATAGACGAAGTTTTCTACAAAACTGAAGTTGAAATTCTCCATCGTCACTGACCGTCCAAGACGCGATTACGGAGTGCTAGAAGACACCAAGTCTTGTCCTCATTCACCGCTAGACCCATGAGCCGAGACTGTTTTTCAATCTCTGAGAACGCCTTGTTGAGTCGTTGTTCCTGCGTACCGATGGTATCGATATCATCGGCGTAAGCGAGCAGAGCCCGACATACTCTGAATGTACGGGCACTGGCGTTGAATGTATTCCATCAGAAGATTGAAAAAACGCACAACAGAGCATCGCCCTGCCTGAAACCTCTCTAGGTATCAAAGGGATCGGAAAGGTTTTTCCCCACGCTGACAACGCTTTGAGTGTTAGATAGCGACGTCATGCAAAGACGAACAATCTTTGCCGATATACCTAGTTCAGACAGTGTTTTGATCGTATCGGCGTGTCGAAAGAGGATTTATACTCGACAAATATGTGGTGCGTGTCCTTGTTAAACTTACGGGTCTTCTCCAAGATTTTGCGTAATGTGAATATTTGGTCACTGGCCGATCTTTTTGGTCTGAAGCCACACTGATATCGTCCTATCAGTGAATTCGTATATGGTTTCAGCGTATTACACAATACGCGCGACAGAATATTATATCCAATGGAAAGAAGACTTATTCCGCGGTACTTGGCGCAAACAGCCAAATTTATAGAGAGACCTTTATTTGATTATTACGTGGGTAATGCCAAAGCACCATTACTCCGGATATATTTATCAAATTGAACATCTTCATCTATGGGCCACGATTTATTATTTAATCTTCAGAAATCGATAAATATATAATTTCAAGAAAAAAAAAGAGATCCACCACTTCTTGCACATTTATATTCCTTATTGTTTGATGTTATAAAAATGCAGATGCAGACACCTCTAAACGATATTTTCAAAATGTAAAAAATGAGCTATTGAGCTATACGCCCAAACTTAGGTGTTCCGGCTAATTCCGATATGTTACATACATTTTGTCATTTCTAGAAACCCAATTTACCATGCTAAATCTTCAATGGAACTGAAGCATAAATACTCTTCACATTGCCCTTTCATACTTTGCTTATTAAACAGTAAATAAAATAGGTTAATAAATTAAAATCATACAGAAATTATATTAATATGGAGTACTCACAGTTAATTGATTTTAAAACAAATAAAATTTGTAAACATTTGCAACAATTCTTAAAAAGAAGAAAATATATTAAACTAAACTAACAATCTGTTACCTGATATCAGTAGCTATTTTATCCATTTGCCACACAATTAGTTTTAATATCAAAACGAATTGTATGATCAGTGTTACGAATCTTCGTTTAAGTCCAAAATTAACAAGTAAGGAAATTTCAGTCGGGCGTAACCGACTGTAAGAGGCCCTGTACCAGTTCAGTTCGCCTAACAAACACATTAAATGTTTCCCGAGCTTATGACACATGACCACTTCTCACTGCACGACTAAGTGCGTTTTAAAACATGTTTTTATGTATGAAACGAAAAGGGGGGGTCGTTCAAATTCAATTGCTTATAAAATCGACATTTATTATCCGATTTTGATGAACTTTTCGGATTTTGGCTAAGAAGGACAATATCTCTATACTGGCATACTTACTTTTTTTTGTGCCGAAGAAATTTTTACCCTTGGGGGTGATTTTATGGGGAAGGGGGGGGGGGGAGGGGCAAGTTTTTAAAATAAACTTGTGAAATTCCGGAGCAGTCCTAGTCGAATGCAAGAAACACGAAGTCTCTATCTATTACCGTTTCCGAGATCCTTTCGTTCATACAGACGGACGGACGGACAGACGGACGGACGGACAGACGGACAGACGGACATGTCTATATCGACTCCTCTATCACTCCTGACCATAATGGGGGTAACTTTGGGGGTCTCTGACCATTATTTCTACCTGTTACATACATTTGCACAAACCCAATAGGCTCTTGTACCTTCGGTACAGGGCCCTAAAAATAGTTCTACTATGGAATCATTAAATAAATCAAACTTTCCTATAACATGTAGCTTTTATTTCTTCAACTGATGCACGACAATGTATAAACATAAACAACAAAAAAATCCAAGTCAATTCAATAAAAACGAACTCAAATTCTCGTCTACATACGGAATTAGCTCCATTTCTGAGTGTTTACTATAAACAAAGAATAATTTTAATGTTGTGTTCACTTGTCAAAGAGTCGCACATAAAAAACGAATTAAAAACGCAGCAGTGTACATTTTTTTATCGATGAGGAATTTATAATGCGATTTTAATGGAAAATCGATGAATCTTATAAAAAATGTATTCCCCAAATTTAAACGAGAATAAAGTTGACGGTGGACTTCATACAATGTCAAACCACGAGTGACGACGATTTAAGAGTATCGACATCATACAGAGTCTGCTCAGCCGCCGCCATTTTGACCGGCATTTAAATGAAGCGGAGACCAAAATGAAATTCGATATCAACCATCAGCTCATCATCGCAATCATTGTCATCCGTGAAGCGGAGATGAGAACTCTCAGCTTTTATGTCTCGACTCGCTGAGATTGTAAAGCGGATTTTACCATTTTAGTTGATTTCTTTTAGTTTCGTTTCATTTTCGACGTTTTTGTATTTCATTCGTTTTTGTTTTGTTTTGTTAGAGTTGGCATATCTTTTCTTCTTTTTTAACGAATTTTATGAGATGTCATGTGTCAAATGAAAATGAGAATTTATGTGTTTGTAATTGAACGCGGGGCAGAGCGGCAGTGGCGAAGGAGGAGAATGTAGCGTTGCATCAGGATGCTACATGTTGAAACCAGACATACTTGTACTCGGCGCTCATCTGGCCGCCATTTTTATTTCATTGTCTGGTCACTTTGAATGGTATGGAATATCGGTATCTCGGCGACTGCCGTGGCTTGATCTTTGTGTGTGCACCAGCATCTTGGGTTCGAATGCGAACAATGCCAGCAACGTGGCGCACTCGAAAGCCGGAGTTGCCGCAAAGCATTTACATAAATTATACCCTTTTTGTGCGTCTGCAATGTGAAGAGACAATGCTGCTCGTTATGCAGTCATGCCCCTATCTCCAATGTCTGTTGAAATTTCTCATGTTTCAAAAGTGACGACTAAGTGCATTGGCATTGCGGCAGATAATATATATAGTGGCAGACCGATGTACTTACGAACGTTCACCGAACGAACTGACGGACAAACGAATGTACTGGATATGGTGGAGAAAACGACATACAAATGCCTTTAAACATAAAGACTGACAGATACATATTTCGAGTGATGGTTTGAGTCAAACTAACTATAATGGCCGACTTAACTTGCAGCGCGTCGTGACAGGTTCGGTTTTCTGCCTTCCAGACATTCGCACTGAAATTGAGTTGAAGCAGACATTGCAGCGTCGAGATGTGCCCATAAATAACATTCAACGATGCCAACGCGGTAAACAATGTATGTACAAGTATTTCAAAATAAGTTATGCGTTCGTAGGGTATTCACGGACTTTGAAATATGCTTTAATTTAAATTTGTTATATAAGTAGTATATTAACTTTGCTAAGAAATTTGTAATACCCAAGAGTATGCTTCAGAGACTCTATAATGTATATGATCAGCTCCATAAGAATAGTAGTCTAGCCATGTGTGAGCATACAAGTTGTAGTCCCTCAGTTTTATCCAATGGTTATGTAGACTCTCGACGGCCGGCTTTCGTTTACGAAATCCAAATTCAAGTTATAGTTCTGAGCTGACCACCCAGGGTGTGTAAAAAATATCAAAGCATCGATTTTCTTGTTTTCTTGTTCTTTAACTTATCTATTCTAAGATTTTATTTAAGATAAATACTAAATCTATACATATAATAAATTCGTTGAAGAAATTTTTGATTGTTTGTTTGTGCGAGCATCACGCCTAAACCGCTAAGCCAATTTGTATAAATTTTTGTATTGAAATAGATGTGACGTTGGGAAGGAACATAGGCTATTTTTTGTTACAATTGGAGCGATGAAAAAATTTTATCATATCTTTGCATTCATTTGAGGTACAGAGATGAAATTTGGTATACAATAGTGGACAAAAGTATTTTGAGAAGGAGCGAAGCAATGTACTATCGCGTGTCTCTTTTTACTTGCAGAAGTAGAGGTATATATTTAAGTTTCAAGAGAGAATTACTATTTATAGATTGAAGAGAGCAAAGATCGCACTGATAAGCTAATCCATTTCTTTGCTATGACATGTTATGTGAGAGTGCATGCATTTTTGGTATTTTGACATTGCATTCTTTTAATTCTTATTTGTGTCACGTTCGATAAACACAGCTTTTTGCAATTCGAAAAGTCAGCTAATCTAATCTGAAGCCAGCTTTAATTACTTTTTTTCTATTTCATTAAATTTTGACCGGTTATTTTTTTTAAAGATGAGTAAAACAAGAGAACTAAGCCAAATCCAGCGTAGCGAAATGGAAATAAAATACAACACAAGTATTTCAGTGCAAAGCCTCAGCCAATTCTATAAAGTTCCGCGGACAACAATTTATTACCAAACTCAACAGATAATTTAGCCAAAGCAAGCACACCACGCAATACTACACCAAAGCAGGATCGCATAATCCTTGCAAAATTTTAAGGAGGATGTCTTAATTACACCAAAGGCAGTATCAATTGCAGTTAATAATGAACACGTTTAAAAGAGGCTGACTTTGGTACTTATGTAGCTCGCCCAATTCCTTTTAATTCGCCAAAAAATAAGATTAAGCGTTTGGAATTTGCCAAATTATTTGTTCACAAGCCTCAATCTTTTTGGGAACAGATTTTATGGACTGATGAAAGTGCATTTGAGTATCATGGGTCGAAATATAAAATATACTGCAGACTACCCAAAAGTGCTCGACAAAATGTGGGACCAGTATGCGAGCGGATACCACATGGTAGAGGCTCTGTGATGTTTTGGGGACATGTGAGCTTTAACGAGATCGGTGATTTGGTTCCTTTTTCTGCAACAAAATGTTTACTAATTTTATAAAAGATTTGAATGTAAATACATTAGATTGGCCACCCCAAAGTCCCGATCTTAACATAATAGAGAATGTGTGGGTTTATGTATAACGCAAGAAAAGTCCAAGTCTCACCAGTACGTGTGAGGACACGATTGCTGAGGTCGAACTACTTTGGAAGGATATTTCCTTAGAAACACTTCAAAAATTGGTAAAATCAGTTCCTGGACACTTGCAGAAGGTAATAGACGCCAAAAAATATACCCTATATTTTTTATTAATTTTTCTATCACTCTTAAAAGTTTTTGAAACTTTTTATATTTTCTAAAAAGTTATGTATTGTCAAAATACTTTTGTCCTCCAACATTTATGAAGTTTAATTTTTATTTTCTGAACTTTAATATAGAATTCAATAATTTCGTTGTTTTTATGACCATAATACCCCACTCTTATAAATATATTTCTTTACAATATTTTGGATAAATAAAATATAGTTAATCACACAAAATTTGCGATTTTTTGTAATGACAAAATACTTTTGTCCTCGAGTGTACATGTTAATGAGTTCGGGAAAGGTATTCCCATTAAATTTCGTCAAAATCGGAGTGGACAAAGCCCCGCCCCTTATACGAACTATAAATAAATTTGCTTCTTCTTTATACTTATTAGAAGAGTAATTGTAAATTGTAGAGGTACATTAACAGTGATTGAGACTTCACTTGCGTAGGCCATCGGTCTACAGCCTTGCCATACTAATAATACAGACGAAAATATGCTGCGTTTTAATAACAGAACAGGCGGATATAGATCAAAGTCGATGAGGACGAAGTCGCGTTTTCTTGTTAAGTCACACATTAACTTTGCCGATTTTAATAAATAAATTTGGTCAAAAATAGCTTTTTACCGATCTGTGCGATGTTTATTAACCTATGAATGTTTGAATCGTTGTTCCTTTGTGGTTACTAGACACCAAACGCGATTTTGATGATTCGAGTGTCACTAAAGATATATGAAAATATGGTAATCAAAATTTAATATGGAGACACCATTTTGTGAAAAATAAAAGAAATAAAATCGACGAACTATAAGTATTAAATGGGGTATCGTTGAATAGGTACTGGACAATCATTTTTAGGTTTCTCTTATCATTTTTCATACTTAATGACCATTTAGGATAGTTGCATAAGTCGGATCTGCCTTTTACGTCCAAATCTACGAACCAAATTTAATAAAATCAAATAGCTTAGTTCTATATGGTTAACCAACTTAAACTTTCAAGGAAACTTTAATTAGGTCAGGAAAATAATACTGTAAAGTAATCCTATAACAATATCATTTCTAAGAAACAATTTGATACAGAAGGATGTTTTAATGCTTATGTAAATGGCACCACCTCCAAAATAATTTCGTCATGTATCTAAAACTGTTTGAGGTCAAACGATAAGGAAAATAAAGTCTACATGACAATTACCTCCAGCAATGGGGAGAGACTAATCGATTTCGCCGCAGGTCGGAACATGGTAGTAAGACAGGTTATACGATAGAAATAAATCTCGAAAAATCTATCAAAAGATCAAGCGTATGACAAAATGTTTAAAACGCGGAGTTACTTTCTGACAAGACAAAAACGGCAGCCTGGTTACAGATCACTTACAATATGAAGGATACAGTGCAGCCTAAAGAGAAGCGATGCTAGAACCTCCAGCCAATGATGGCTAGATTGTAGATCCACTGAGTTATTACTAGGTCCACTAGATTATTAATAAGCTGAAGAACAGCAAAGCGACAGGCTCCGATGAGCAGCCAGCTGAATTATTTAAGACTAGCAAGGAAGAGTTGCTTCGGAGTATTGCACCAAATAATGCATGCCCAACGATTGGAATCTCTTGGTCCTACCTGTAAGGTTGTTTGCGCCAGCGTGTCTCATTTTAATCGAGTAAAAAATTCTGTTGCTGTGTAAAAATAAAATGTCGACTAGTGACTGAATATTCACACTACGAAGACCGATGAGTTTATTGATTATAAAACCTCTATCGCCGCGCTGGTACGAACTAATTTTCTTGACCTTCTATCTGCACTAGGTGACTCAGCAAAGTTTATGTCTTTGCTTAATGATGCTACACAAAAAGCGTGTTTAGGGTAGGAAGGAACGTCTCCATTTGATACCACTAGACAGTGTGTTGAAATCATATGAAAATTCGTTGCAAGTCTTCTAGGAAAGATTCTTTTCAAGATTTTAAACCTATTAGATTCGGTCTTATATCAACCACGAATTATATGAGCTATTCGATGACATAGTCTAGCGTATGAAATTCCGTTGGCTGCACTGGACAGGATATTTTTTTCGGATGAAAGAGCTCTAGCGCACACAGTTTTTATGGGGCCCAATTTTAGTTGGTGAACTATATAATAGATGACGAACAGGCACCCGTTAAAATGATCAAATGTGTAGAGATCTCTGCTTACTTGGCATTAACGAGAACTGGCCTCCTCGATCACAAGATTATAGCGGTTGGCGTGCCTTCCTAAGAGAGGTCATATACGTAATATCGAATCTAATTGGATTCACCTTTGTAGTATTTAACCATTATTTGTAAATAATTTATATTTTTGACACCAACATGTTTTTTTTTAATTTAAATATATACATAATCGATCGATTTTTACATACTTTAAAGATATTTCCACTCGATTGTTTTATTTTTTTGTGCAATATCTTATGTAGTTAATTAGATTTACAAATGGTCGTACGAGCTTAATGTGCGTTTTTTGGGCTGAGGAATTTCGAGAATATCTTTTAATATTATTCGACGTCTAGGTTTTTGTTTAATTTGGGGGCCACTTTTTATCGGCACAATGAAATCAAAACTATGTTGGTATGATTATTTGCGTGTCATTCTAAGTTATCAAAAAAGACAATAAGGAATAAGTTTAATTAAAAAAATGTCATTCTAATTCATTGCATTCAATTCACCGATGTATATATTTACTTAAATGGCCGTCAACCTTCATCCGGACATGGCCGCATTTAGGAAGACGCGCCAGCTTCCATAATCAGTGGTTTTGAATGGCAAGTACGGTGAGATCTCTCAATACCTGGTCATTCCAACGCGTGCCCGGTTGTCCTCTATTTCGGCGTACTCAAATTAAGTTTGGGCACCCCATGTAAACCATGCGTGCTGAAGCTCTTTTATCCATTCGAATGAGATGACCAGTGCAGTCGCTGGAATTTCATGCGCTGGACTATGTCAACCTCATCGTACAGCTCGTGGTTCATACGGGACCAAAACTCTTCGCCGACTCTGAAAGGATCGAAAATCCTACGGAGAATCTTTCTCTCAAAGACTTCCAACGCTGTTTCATCTGTCAAAATCACGGTCCGTGCCTCTGCGCCGAACAATAGGACCGGGAGTATCAGTGTCTTATAGATTTTTATTTTCGTCTTTCGAGAGAGGGTTTTACTTCTCATTTGCTTGCTCAGCCCAAAAAAGCAACTGTTTGCAAGCGCGATTCTTCGCCTGATCTCCAGGCTGATATTTTTATTGCTGGTTATCTCGGATCCAAGGTAGACGAAGTTTGCTATAACACTGAAACGCGATGACGGAGTGCGAGAAGACACCAAGTACTTCGTCTTGTCCTCATTCACTGGGTCTAGCCCATGAGCCGAGACTGCTTTTCAAGCTCTAAGAACTCCTTGCCTCTTGACTCGCGTACCGATGGTATCGATGTCATAGGCGTAAGCAAGCAGAATCAGTTCCTTTTGGAAGATCGAGCCCGACATACTCTGTATGTACGGGCACTTCCGTACGATGTATTCCATCAGAAGATAGAAAAAAAAAACGCACGACATAGAATCGCCCTCCCTGAAACCTCTCTTTGTATCAAAGGGGTCGGAGAGATTTTTCCCCACCCTGACAACGCAGTCAGAGCGTCGAACAACTGTCGAAAGCGGCTTTATAGACCGATGTATATGTTCCTGTGTATAAAAAAAAAAATTGAACAAGTAACACAATATTTCAGTTAACCATAGATTCTTATCGATTAGGTTGACTTTTAAGCTTCCAAATTTATGTATATTGCTTCATAAATTTAAATGTTCTGAGACTCGAATAAATATATTTGAAGCACGCCCCAAAGATATTTTTCATAATTTATTTAATTTAATTTTATTTTAATTTTTTTCAATTTGTAGCTTAATATATTAAAACAATACTGTTCCGACCAGATTTAACCAAAATCATTTATTAAGAAGAGCCTGAAACAAAACCTCATACTTTTATTATTCAATCAATACCATTTATTGCAAAATTTGCTGCATTGGAGTGTCGCTGTAACAAGTTGCATTGATTCGAATATTTTATACTTCGCCATTTCGTTATGAAATTACCCATCAAATTAAGTTTATGTCTCAATTAGCAGCTTGAATAGTCAATAATGTAGTGCCACGATTACTCGTTCCTGAAGTTAATATACTTCGTCACCATCATCTCCTTGACAACATTTTGGTTACATTCATACAAATTTCCATAAAAGAACCCTAAACTATGTGTACCTACCTATAATAATAATACAATAATATGGCATAAACGACCGTAGTTCATGGATAAAAAACGACGCCAACGAATGAAACACAAGAAGTGGGGAGGAGCGGTGAATTGTGACGACCGCTAGTAAAAAATTGTTATAGTCAATTAAACAAAATAATAAAAGTTAGCTCGCTTGCTAAAGTTTTTCGCTTTATTTCGCATATCTTGGCTTCATTTTGTCGTGGCGAGGTTTGTTTGTCGACACAAGTCCAATTGGATTGAAACAAATATATTGTGCATGCAATATGAAAATTGGAAGAACATTTGCTCCAAACACTCTCAGCATTGAGAATGTTTATGCAAATTCCTTTCTGCTAGACTTGCTTGCACACAAATTGAATATACTCGTAATATATATTTTTATTTCTTCACTTCAGCTGCCGTCGCTCCCACCGTCTGGGTTTATGAAAATACTTTTGCAGACGACAATTTTGTCACTTTTTATGCTGATGATGAAGTTGCGCAGCATTTTCATCATAAAAAATATTTTGACAACGGGAAATTATATTTTTGGGAAACATTAAAACGAAAGAATGTATTCAGAATCTCGGCCTTTCGTTCTCCCGATGCCGTTTTAGGGAGGCATGTATCTTGCTTTATGCTGATTCGTTGTTTAATGGATGATTGGATGGGTGCAAGCGAATGAACTGACGGTTGGATTGCGAGAATTTTAGAACTTTCTTTTGCACATTTTAGAAATAAAATGGTTTGTTCTTTTTTATAGCGCCATCAAAATAATGTAATTTGCATATAAATTTGATGCTTATGTGTACATAGAAAGATGCCAGACCTCCGACAGAGAATGGCGTTTCGATGTTAAGAGATAAAGTAGAATTTGAAATGGGCGCGATAACATAGTATTGAGCTATGAAAGCCAGCGAGACTTTGAGTCTGTTGTAAAACGCATTAAAATAAGCCGAACAGCGCGAAGTCCACTCCGAGTTGTTCACGCTTTAATATAAATTATTAGATATAGAAATAAGTTAATTACATTTTCTTAAACAAGATTTCATAATTTTCTACGAAGTTAGGCTTTTATTTGTAGCCATATTACACAAGAACAAGAAAGAACGCTGCAGTCGAGTGGCTACCCCTTTCAATAGTTCGATCTTGGCCTATAAGAAATATTTTCTTAGAAATCATAAAAGATACACCAAGTTTGACGTTTCTAGCTGAATAAACAATAATAATAATAATTTTACCATACAAAAGCTCAGAAAGGTTGAAGTAAGGGCTACCCCTTTTAATGGTTCGATCTGAACCTGTATAGAATTTTTGTTTATAATTAACGTATGATAACCCAAAATTGGCGTATCTAGCAATATTAACAACATCAATAATATTTATTCATACCAAAACTCTGAATGAGGAGTATGTTAGCATGGTAATGCCAACTCCCTTAGTTGTGGGGAGCGTGGTGGTGGGGTTTAATCATTGAATACTAGTTATCTGAAGAATAAATAAGAGAATCTAAATAAGCAATTTTAAAGGCTTGTAGTTTCCAAGATCTCGATTTTCATACGAAAAGTCAGACATACGGACAAGTCTTATCGGCGTAACATTTGATGCTGATCAAAAATATATATACTTTATGGGGTCTGTATCGCTTCTGTCATGCCTGTTACATATACAAACTAAGTACATATACCCTTTTTCTCTATGCGTACTTGGTATAAAAAAGTATAATAATAATAATAATATTATCACACAGTGTCAAATCTACACACGTCCGTCTGTTTGGATGTTGTTGCGCATTGTTTGAGCTTTTTGGATGAAACTCATTTGGTTAGCTCTTTTGTCCTAACCCCCATAGAGTCCATATAAATATGCCACGCTCACTTTTAGAAGTTTTATAAAAGTTTCGGCCTCACAAAATCATACATACAAGTAGAATAAACTGTTGGTTTGTGCGCGCATCACGTAAAAGCCATTCATTAGATTCAAAATCGAATTGATGAAAGCTAAGAACCTTTAGAGTGATCAACCTTTAGAGTTTATTCCTTTAAACTCGAACAAAAGAGTCAAAAGATTTTAGCCTCAAAACATAAATTAAATTTCATAGCTAAAAATTTGTTAATCACTAACGCTATTCAAACTGTTTGCTAGCTCTTTTCAAACCTATGACATGTGAAATGTGTTATTCAAACTGCACGCAATTCAATGGATGTTCAATTGATGATTAAACCCCATTAAACTTTCAGAACTTGTTCAGTACACTCCAGCACAAATATCTAGCATAGTACAACTTCGACAGCTGTCCTCAGAGAGGAGGCTGATTTCTTTTTTTTAGTAATCAAAAGTGTTTAGTACAAAGAAAATTATTTAAAAGTGGGAAAATATGTAGTAAAATATCATTTTTGATAAATTTTTTAAAAATTCATAGCCTGAACAATATTTATGCGTTTAGTTCTGTTATGGGATAAAAGAAAGGAAGAATGTTAAAAATATTTCTTGTTTTTTATAAGTTTTTAATTCATAGTTCGGAGAAACTTGCTTACGAGCTGCTGTACATCTTATTTCGCCGTTTGCTCGTTCACATGCTAATATCTCAAGGTCATGAGCTTGCAGAAGGAGCACATGACAATGTGAATACAATGAACGCTCGATAACGTGAACTAAATCAAACCAAGGGTATTCAAGTTTGAATTAAAATTCACAATTTTTGTTTGTTTGTTTTATTTTAATTAGTCATCTTTCATCGTCTCATCGTCGTTGGATTTGTCCTCCTGTTCAATATCGTTATCCACAATGTCTACATCAGCATTCTCGTTCCATTACTGAACGTTTTCCAATATACATTCACTCTAAAATTATAAATAAGAACATTTTCACACATTTATTTTTTGTGAATATGTATCTAGGATTTGAACTGTGAAAGAGATAAACAGTGTTGTCCATCAAGGAGCGAAGTTCAGCTACCCAGTTTTCTTTTAAAACGACCAACGACATGCTGTATTCGGGATAATCATCGTTTCCTGCAAAATGTGAAATTTTGTTCCAGCACCTAGCCAGGCTTTCTTTGCCGACACGACTCCAAACAGCTTCCAACAGATTTTTAGATTTTTTTACAATAATTTTCTTTATCGACACTGGCAAATCAGATTGAGATTTTGCTATTGAAGCTAGTAGGGCAGATTCGTGATTTTTATTGCATTCTGATCTATCGGTTAAATGAGCGGAGATGCGTTTGGTGGCGTAAACATTTTCAAAATTGGCCCATCTTCAGCCTCATTTGAATGGCAAGGAGCGTTGCCGCACAGGAGAAGAGCTTTCTTTAGCAACTTTTTGTTATTTAAAAACAATTTTATCTTAAAAAATTTTTTTTTAAAAATTCAAAAGAAATCTTACACTTTTCGCACGAGTGATTCATGAAACCAATCTTTGAAAATAATCGATGTCATCTAAGCTGATTTTGAACTCTCATAGTCGGTAGCGCACTGAAAGTTTTTAAAGCAGTGCAAAATCTTCGTCTTTCCAGTAACAAAAATTTTAAGTTTATGAGATCCTGTGGCGTTTAGCTACACAAGAATGTAATTCACTGCTTCTCCGATTTTACGCCTGGGGCTTTCTTTTCCGACCTGCAAACGTACGTTTTTTCTGTTCGAACTTTCCAGAATAAGCCGGAATCATCAGCATTACAAAGCTAATCCTTTCACACCTCCAATTCGGCAACTTTCGCTTTAAGTTTTTCTGAAAATGGGTCCACTAGCTGAAGATGCAAAGAATGCGAAGAATGATATTTGTAGTCGATAGCAACATAGTACGTCACACGTGCCCCTTTTAATAAAAAACCAAGGATTTCAGTTTTTTATTTTAATGTCAAACACACCGGTATCTGAAAACTCATTAAAGTATTTATTGTTCATGTTATATAGCTTTCTCGCCCTGTTTACGTTTTAGAGTAGTGAATGGAAAACAAATTGTTTCACGTTTTGGGATGTTCACGATTTGGTGTAGTCACGTTATCGAGCGTGCACTGTACCTAAAATTGTGATGATATCAATCAATAAGTAGAAGGTTATGGAAAAAACTATGTTATCTATTTGTAATGCAATCCTTATGCTTCATTGGCTTTTACTCCATTTCACGAAAGTAGGAAACAAAAATGGTACTAAGGTTTTCTATAGCCAATCCTCTCTATAAAATGATAATATTACCTTAATCATAAAGATTTGTAGTGGTGATATCTAATTTGATCAGCCATAGGAAGGACAATGCAGAAAATGGGAATAGAAATGTATTTGATCCATTGGTACTCAAAGAACCAATGTCTAGATACTGCTTTATAGAATAAATCCTATCCTATCATCATTATATTAACGAGTATATCTTTCTTTATGAAAAATGCAAACGTATCGAAATAATATTGATTCAAATGTTTCTGCAAACAACATACATTCGTATGTGAGTAGATAGCCTATGAACTTGGAAAAGTATTTATCGTAGAATTTTTTCACAGTTGTGTAATAATAAATTATTTGACCTTGGTTTTCTGTTTAGACTACATAATATATAGAGCCCACACTATACCAACTAATTATACTTTTCCCACAGTGCCATTTTCTGTGAATTGTTTACTGCTTACGAAATGGTTCACTGGCTGCTTGCATTTCAGTTTACTTCTTGCTAAAGACGCAAAGCCTTTGACAACTTTTTGCTGTGCGCTTTTCGCAGAAATCGCATTTTCAATACCAGCCGACCTTAGCCATGCAACCAGCCAAGTGAAGTGAAGTAGAGCCTGGGTAAACTTAGTTTCGATTCTTGCGAACACCTGACATAAGTTGCGTGGAACCCGAATCATGCATCAGTTAAAACGCAGCAAACCAAATCAACTGGTAATGGAATTCTAGCGAAGACGTTTCTTGGTTTTCAAGCTGGTTTCTGGTTTCGCTTCGACGGATGAACGCATTACTTGCGAGCAAAGCACAAAGCGACGAATGTAGTTCAAATCCGTTTCAAATTGCAACCAAGCCCAAACTCCACTATGCATGTATTAGTATATAGCTATGTACATATATCCAATATGTGTATATAATACTACATAGAAGCCAAACACTCCCATTGCATATGAGCATAAAAACGCATGACAAGCATAGAAATTGAATGGCAGAGCAGTCCAAGCCAAGCCACAGGGATCGTAAATTTGACCGCTGTCAGTTTGCCGATTTAATGGAGCTGCTGCCCTAAATTTGTTCGACACCGCTTCGCCATAGTGTCTGGGTGTCCTTTGAAGCAAACTACTCACACTTGCGTCGAATGTACGTGTGTATGCGTGTGTTCGCCTCAAGGAAAACAGAATAAATAAAAGAAAACGAAACAATAATTTATAAGTCGTAAAATGGCCGCACTTCGCAGCGCCGGAAAATAGCACCAAGACGGAATGCGAAATGTTTAATTTCTTAAATGTATCTCACCACCAACAAAAAATCTAGAGCAAAGCAGCGACGGAAACATACAGCAACGAAGGGATGTCAACTGCGGCAAAAACAAACAATAAATTCCAATTTGATATTTGTACGTTTTCCTTGGTCGTCAGCAGTAGCAGGCACAGCCTTTCAACTCGAAGATGGCTACAGAACAGAATGAAAACTTATTGCCAGAAACGCGGGGATGGGAGTTTTATTTGCACACAGAAAATATCAAAATATATAATTGGCAATGATTCTGTCGAGAAATCGCAAAATTTTTCGGTTCAATAAGCTTCGGTCATAAATTATTCCATGCATTCAATCAATTGGTTGTGAAAAAAAAAAAAAAACTTAAGAAACAAATTCGTGTGTGATGTATTTCACTGACATTTACAATTTACCATCAATCTTTGACCGATTTGTAGTGAAAATAGTCGTTTAAAAGAAATAAATAAATATACATTTTGCTTATATGATCGCTTTGATGTAGACAATTAAGCAAGCCCAGGAATTTTTATGGTTTAATAGAAATATTTTTCCATTTTTCATACGTGGTTTGATTAGTAATTGAATTCTGTCAATGAAGTTTGTATCAGCTTAACGAAAACATCGTCGAGTCCCTTTTCGATATGGGCGCTGCAGAAATCTATTATCTAATATTTTTTTCGAGCAGCTGGGACCGTATAATGGCAATAACGTATCGAATGTTGTCTTTTAAGTTGTCTACTGTCTTTGGTTTCTTAAGTAGCAAAACCGCGGATACCAATTCACAGATCCCAAAAGAATCTTTTTTTATTAAGTTATTTGCTAAAATCGAAACCTCTTCAAAATTTCTTTTATTTAAGTGGCTCTACATTAACTTTAATTTTTATGCAATGTGGGCGAAGCAAAGAATCCACATACAATGAAGCAATTTATTGTAGAAGTAACTGCGATTAAATAAAAAAAAAAATATTGGTTAATAAGTTAATTATCAATTTGATTTTTATTTGAGCCAATGCATATATGCTCGACATCAATGTTAACGTCAATAAATTCAGTACAATACCAGTTAACATTTTTTGTGTATTTTTTTGGTTTCTTTAAAGAACACATTTTTTTGGTAAGGATAATACTTTCTAATACGCCTTTGAAATTTGTTGTATTGACAACCGAATACCATTACAAATGTTTTGTGCAGTAGTCTGCGTTATTGGAATTATTGCAATCCCAATTAAGAATACTAAGTACATTATATGAAGAAAGCCAAGTAGAATTAAACAAATTTAAAAATTCAATAGAAAATTGGAAAGAGTCTTCGTCAACAATTGCCAGTGCAAAAGTACGAACAGAAAATTTAAAACAATTGAATAAATTTGAATATCGATAATATCGAATAAGATATGTCCTACTTGTGGTATAATGAACTAAACCGACCCATCGCCATTAAATATAAATTGTATCAAATCTCATCCATCAACCATGTACATAAAATAGCGGAACACTACACATATTATTTCATATTTCTGCCGGTGCCCTTTAAATGGTTTCTTATTGTTATTGAATCTTATTGCTCCCATACACAATCTTTCTCTATCTCTTTCCTCTCGTTGAGATTCAAATTGTGTCATTTACTCTTTCATCTCGATTAAACTAAGATTCCAATTAATCTATTTAAAGAAGCCTTATTCGTTCATATCTGAATACAACGCATTCTCGAGATGTTCGATCCTCTCTCATTTTATATGTGAAATAGTTTTTGAACCCTATTCAAGTAAGGTAAAATGATTTAAGTTGCTGCAAGACCCTATAGAGAGTATATATTCCTGATTAGAATCAAAAGTTTATTCGATATAGACATGTCTGCGTTTGGCTGTACGTATGAAAAAAGCTAGATTTTGGAAATTTGCATATTTATGTCATATATACTCTTCAGATAACCACTATTAAAAGACTGGGGGGGTAACACTTTCCCCTCTTTTTGAGTTTTTGCTAAAAAAATCATTTCATGTTCTTATTATGTAGTTAGAAACACTAATTTTACGAATGTTACGTCGAGTCTAATAAACAATTCTATATAGGTTAAGCTAGGACCCCATACAAATTCGTCTTTTTAGTTTTTGTATAAAAATATTTTCTTGTTAGTTATTTAATTTACAAATTTTATGTATTTTACATCAATCACAATAAAATATGACAAACTTATCGGAATATAACTGATGGAAGGATAGTATGATGAGTAGGTGATAGGCCTATTTGTGTGCTAATCGGACAAAGCTGACGAGGGAAAAGTGGGAAGAGCGTGTTGAGGGAAGTATACTGGCCTATAATTCTTGGCTTAAATCAAAATCCAATCTATAGGCGGCTAAAGGTTTTGTATTAAAATTAATAAGCCTTGAATCCAACCTTATACATAGAAGGTAACAGCAGATATCAGGGAATCTAATGTCACTAGATACATGTTGTGACATGGCCTCATATAAGATAAACACAGACAGATGCATAGCAGAGCATGTCGGGTCAGCTAAGAATGGTAGCATGCCATAATATTCAAATATTGTAAAATTGGACTTGGAAGATTTCATTCTCGGTGATGACTCACGTATAGAAAAGGAAGACAGAGAAGAGGCGTAGCAGCGCAAGCCGGGTCCACTTCTACCCCATAAAAATGAAAGGTTCAAGATCATTCATACATATTTTAGTGAACATTTGGAGAAACTGCTGAGCTTACCTCTTAAAGGACGAAATAAAATACTAAGAAGCGTGTGTGAAAAGTATTCGGTTGTACCAAAATTAATACATATTTTAAGTGCTTTGATACGAAATTCATAATCCCTAAATTAGGTATCGAAGATCCCATAAAGTATACTTATATAATACGCGCAACAAAAAAAAAAAAACTTTGTATTTTGGGCCGATGAATCAGAATCCGGGGACAGAATTCAAAAGTTGGATCGTTTATTTTTTTCAAATCTCAAAAAAACTTAGTTTTTAGGTGCTTTTCAAGCTGCAATGAAACACTGCGAACTATTTTTAGGCCCTCTACCGAAGGTACAAGAGCCTCTTGGTTTTGTGCAAATGTATGTAACAGGTAGAAATAATAGTCGGAGATCCCATAAAGTTACTCCTATTATGGTCAGGACCGATAGAGGAGTCGATTTAGCCATGTCCGTCTCTCCGTCCGTATACACGAAAGGATATCGGAAACGGTAATATATAGAGACATCCTTCTTTTTGCATAAAATCACCCTTAAGGCTAAAAATTTCTTTGGCACAAAAAAAATTAAGTATGCCAGTCTTTAACATCGGATAATAAATGACGATTTTATAAGCAATTTAATTTGAACTTTCGTCCTCTGTTTTCTTTTCACACATAAAAAAATGTTTTATAAGGCATTCAGTAAAAAGTGGGAGGAGCCTTCATTTTTGTTTGGCATGGTGCATAAGCTAGGGAAACATTTAATGTGTTTGTTAGATAAGGATTTAGATTTAGATTTCTCAAAATCAAAATTTCGGATTCAATATGGCGGATCTTAAAAGGCGGATATTTTAAAAATTAAATTGAATTATTTGAAACTTCGTACTCGGGGGTGTTCGGGCCGCTGATTTTTTGAGTCGTTTATCTAACATGAAGTCGGATTTCTAAATTATACTGAACCAAATATTCCCTCTTTTTGTGATACATTTTTTACTTTCATTGATTATCTTTTAAGTTTTCATTTTTCTACAGGAATATGTCGTTTCAGATTCCAACAAAAATCGGCCACCATGTTCCCATCCGAACCTTTCTTGATATCTATGCACTATATTTAATGTTCTGATTGAATATCTTTTTCTCTAAATTCGCTTAAATTTTCTGAGAAATAGAGTACATGAGAATCCAGAAAATACAATTTAAAATTCACCATGGCACCTTGTTTTCTATAGTTCTCAACCATTGTCGTAACTCTTTGTTCATAACCATGACTATTATGATTCCCCAGAAAATTTTCTAACACATCCTTTTAACATACCCATGCAGCTCTTTCCTTATTTGCCATTTCAGTTACAAAAAGCTCGTATTTTAGCATCTTGCGTAACTGCGGCTCATCAAAGATTCCTTTCCTCTTTTTGTTTTGCTTCAGTGTCGTTAGTAAATTTTTCTTCTAGGTACAGGGAGCATCACTTTTATCGAATGATTTTAACCAATGCTTCATACAATCTAATTTAAGTTGAAAAGGTGGAATCAATGTTTCCGAATGATAAACTAATGGTGGGTTTATAATGTTTTTAGAACCTAGTGTCAAATATGTTCTCTTCTGCCATACTTTCTTTTCGAAATGATATTTCCGATCTTTACTATCCCATTCGCATATGAAGCATGGATATTTCGTAAAACCGGATTGCTGGATTGCCGGATTTTAAGCGCACCCTAAACTTTCCAGTTACCTTCGACATATTTAATTCTATCTTTAAGTATTTTTATATTTTCGTATGTTTCATTTATTGTTAGTAAATAAGCTATATGGATCGAGGCATATACATAACTATTATGTTACAACACTGCTTTCAAGTTTGTCTTTGATAAATCTATAAAGACTCTTCATTTACATCGTAACAGTGAACTAAAGAGTTATTTTCAGCTTGTGATAAATATTCTTTCTTTGTGTATATCTCGATAGTGTGATGCACATGCTTGTTCAGTGTTGGGCTTCAACCATGTCGCTTAATACTCTGCCTCGTCTTTCGGCAATCCTAAATCTGACGAGATCATTAACCTTTTCTGGTTTATACTTTCCAACTATTTGGGTCAATATTTATTTTCATTTGAATCAGATTTACTACTTTCAATATCTTAATTTTCTCCATCCGATCTTTCATCGATTTCAATTAAATTTTCAGTCGAACTAATTCTTGGAGCCATAACTTGATCCTTACTGGTGTCATCCGATAAAAAACCGAAACATTGTTGATATAATATTCGTACCTCATATTGACTACAAACACAGAAAAAGACATGTTTGTGTGAATACTATTGCTTAAGCTGTTCCCAACTTCTGCGATCGAAGGTTCCTTGTAGCAATAGATTCCGTAGTAACCAAGTTTATTACTTCTGCAGAACAACGGTTGCATAATGACGACGGCGGCGGACCCATTTTCCCATCCTGAACAGTCGCCGATACTAGGCTTTCAATACCCTTCATCGTAAACATGAAATTAATACCTTCTGGCATGACGGCAATGACGGATTGTGTCCGTTGTCCATTGTTACCGCGTGGATGTACCCTGGTTACAGAACGATTAAGTCAAACCTACATATGAAAGTCAAATAAATGAGAATTAGTATCTCCTTGTCATATGAGAAAAAGCTAATTTCCAGTATTACTAAGTTCCATTACTTTCGGTTGGAAAAACTTTCACATACGAAGTTTCACCATAATCCGGAATTCTTTAAAAATTATTATCCACCATATTGTAACCGCTTTTTTAAATTTCAAAAATGTGCCTTTAAATTTCTTATCAGCTACATTAAAAACCCTAAGTAATTGTAAATATTAACAGAGTCAAAGCAGTTCTGACGTATAGTTAACGTATAAAAACTAAATGTGCATACATATGATAGGCGTGGTACCTTCAACATTTTGCATTGTATCTGCGATCAAAAAAGTGAAATCTAAATTCGCAAACTTGAAGACTCTGGCTGTTATAGTTACTGAAATCTCGCTGATCACACAAACGAACGACGGACGAAAAAGGGACGTATGGGCAAACAGACAGAAGGTCCTACAGACAGATCAAGTTTATTTTTACTTTATAGAGCTTACCACGCCTTCTACATATACACATTTGCACCAACTTAGTATACCCTTAACGCTAAGGGCAGTGTATAAAACTGATGCAATTAAATGTTTCTTATAAAGTTATACAGTTTTATATTAGTTTAGAACTCGCTCTTGCGAAGCAATTATTTGAAAAATAGTAAGCTTCAGCTACAACAAAGCTGTCACCTCAAAACAATTTCTGGCTGCGCCACTGCTTTCTTCGATTCCTGATCTAGATCTTCCACAGTTTATCGTTTTTTTTTTCAATTTTTCTTCTATTTTTCTTGTGCGTACTGGAAAAGTGGTTCTTGTTTTACTTGCAATACGAGAAACGTTGTCGGCAAACTTTACGACGCTTTTCAGCAATTAAAGTAGACTACAATCTTTGCAATTAATCGCAACGCAGCACAGCGAGTATTTTTGTTGCTCATTTTTTCGTTGCATTGCAGCCAGAATCACTTCAACCTGTTTGGACACTCACGCGAACATGTTTTATGGGCGTTTTGGTATCAGATATATTTTTCTTTCTTAAAACGGTTCGACTTCATGTGCCTATGTATACAGATATATACACTCACACATACACACACACACAGAAACTCGTGTATCTGTTCTTAGCTGAAAATTCAAGCAACCGCGGAATCATTTGGTCGAAGTCGAAATCACGAGCGACTGAATGGGCAATTCAACCAGCTATTCCAATCCATTCCAGATACTGAGCAGCGCCCAACTGCCTTCGGCTGAGAGTGGTGATTTTATTTTATTTTTTATATATTCGAATGATTTTCATTCTTTTTGTTTTTGTTCTTTCGTTTTGGCGTATGTCATTGAAATATTTTTTACGGCTCGACGCCAGAGTGTTTACCACTTTACAATGGAGTTTTAGTGCTTCAGGCCGTCATTGCCGTCGTCATCATCGTCGCATAAAGTCGAAATTAATTTTGCGGAGCATTACCAATAAAATTCGAATTTTATTAATAAGTGTAGCAACAGCAATATCAACAAACGCATTTATTATTAATATTCAAATTGCATGATTCTAGTTTAAACGTCGGCATTAGTTTGAAATTGTGATTTGTTTTTATTTGTGCAGTTGTATGTGAGCGTAATATATATATATTCCAATTGAAGAAACTTTACGCGTATATTACTATAAAATTTGAAAGTAATAGTAAAAGTGAGATAACGAATAATGACTTAAAATGAAACATACCGAATATACTTGTATGTCTACAGCTTTCAACTTATTGCTAGGATATAAATAGTTTGATAAATTTAATGGTGAGTGTTAATATTTAATATTAATAAAAATAATCTACAATACAATTTTTTTGTTTAGATTTAAAAACAAATATTAACATTAATAACTCAGCCATACTATCTCAAACTCTGGTCAAATATCTGAAATTGAACATTATTGTGAAATGAGACGCAGTATTTCGTGTATTGTCAGAATAGCGACAATGCCCACCTACTTGCACCCTCATTGTTATGATTGCGAATAGTGTTTGATACACGTTCAGATACATTTTCAGTATGCCGTCCTCGGAATAGTTGTCGCAGATTACGAATATTTAAATGTACATCATGGTTTCTGCCATGGTTTCTTTGTTATGTTACAAAAATTCTGATATTCAAAGAAACCCTGCAACAAATTTTTTTTTGTGAAGGAGAAGAAAAAGCGTGCATTGACCAATTTGACATTGGTTCAATCAATATGACAAAATTTGGCAATTACAGATCAAATAATAGAATAAAATTTCAATTTATACTGCAGGACAGCTAAAAATTTAACTTATCACTATTACATGACTATATGTGATGAAAAAAAAAAAATATTAGTAAACCTTGAAAGAGGTCTTTAATATTTTTATTACCGCAAACAAACTTCACGATTTTAGACTTTGATCCTTTTTTTTATAGCAAAAATAGCCAAGTACAACAAAACACATCAAACTTTCCTATTGTCAAATAAATTAAAAATACAATATGGAAGATCTAGTGAGCATATGTTGGCAACAAGTGTACCAACATGATAGAAACAGAATATTTTCTTGGGAAACATGCAAGATCTCCAACATCTCCATTTTCATACGGACAGCCAGATAAACGGTCAGAAGGACGTGTTTATATCGACTCGCCTTTTGATGCTGATGAAGTACATATATACTTTTTGGGATCTACCTCCTCTTTCTGCCTGATACATATATTGGCAGAGACAGGAAACCATTTTATTCTATGGGAACACGTTATAAAAAATCTAAAATCAATCTCGAAATTTCAAAGTCAGCATTCTTATTACATTGCTTTGGACTTACTTTCTGAAAAGATTTTATTTGATTCAATAAGATTGTGTATCTAGTATTCCAAATGTTTTCAAAATATTGTATTGCATTTTAAATTGGCAAATTTATTTCATTATACAAAAGAAAATGTTTGCATCTGTATCTTCCTTATTTGCAACTCAAAATTTTAACTGCAGCGCTAATTTTTATAGGACATCAATTAGAGCGCGGCTACTTCCTGGACTGCGTCGATGTTGTAATCTAATTAGCGCCAAATTGCCGACTGATCTAATTACCAAATTGGTCATAATACGATCCTACGATGAGCATCATTTACGACTGTCTCCAATAAAAAATAATAATAATAAAACAATAAAAATATGAGCGCGTACGACATGTGAGCTATTCGAGTAATTTCCAAACTCATTTGAAGCTGTCGATGGGAGGTAATAAATAGACGCAGCACAGCAAACGAATTAATGTTCGAGCAAACACTTGTCGAAATTAAGTACTCGTTAAATTGAAATAAATTGCTGCCGCTGAGATACAAAATTCCACTGTTTGTTCAAATAATTATATATACTTCAAATAATCTTGTGATGGCCGTGATTCAATTACAAAATTTAAACAAATGAAATTGAATTTTAAATGCAGCCCAAATCTGCTTTTCATCACCCTGAGCAGATTTCAATTCAGTTTTAATTGCAAAAGCGGTATTTGTTTTGGGCTCATCTGACTTCTGTTTCGAATACGGGCAGCTGCTGCAAGCATATTTACTTCCATTCAACCATCCGTCCGTCCGTCCGTCCGTCCGTCCGTCCGCCTGTCTGTCTGTCCGTAATTACTCTGCAGCGTTTTATGACTCGCAAACATGGGCCATCCGCGCTGCGCCATTTCCCTTCGCCAACGCAGATGCCAACAGCGCAAAGCTCTGTGTCTTTATCGATTCACCCCACTCTCTAACATTTCACTCCCAGTGCTCGCCTCCATAGCGTCTGATTAACTTTCGGATTTCGTTGAATGATAATGGAATCAAGCGTCAACGGAAGTGTGAGACGTGTGCGGGTGAGTTTCATTTTTGCAAATGGCGTCTGTTTTCCACCCTCTACGATTGCCAGACGTCGTAGTGCGACTACGGACTGAGTTTTCGTTAACGTCATTTGGTGAAAAAGAAATTAAGGTCGTAAAAATTCCCCCAAAACGACAAAATACATAATACAACCAAATGTGCTCAGGCTTGGCTGCTTCCTTTGCCCGGTTGGGGACTACATTTTGGTGGTTGAGATGCCATCGCTTTTGCTTCTGCATTTGCTTTTGGGCTTCCGGCTGGTGAATACAGTAACAGAAACCGAAGAAACCCCATTAAAAGTAGGGAGAAATGCGCATAAAATATTTAACCCCCGATGAAGGCAAATGTGATAGCAGCAACAACAACAATGGAAAAATCTGCATTAGGATTCATCCGAAATTAAATTGCTTTTATCCAAATCGACACAAATACAACATGTATCTACATGCATACATTGCTGTGCAAAATATTTTTGTATTCGAAAAAGTACATAGAGTTTGCTAAAAGAGTTGTTATACCCTGCCCTGAACGGAAAAGGGTCTACTAAGTTTGTATGAGTTTATGTAACAGGCAGATAATTTATTTATTTAATTTATATTTATTTAATTATTTATTCCAACTTAAACAGTTGCTTCATTCATAGATATTTTTAACGGCCACTCAATGTAAGCAGTGTGGCAGTCGGCTAAACTCATTTGTATTCTGAAGAAACAATGGAGCTCATTTGAGATTCTGGCCACAGGGTAACGATAGAAGGATGAGTGCGCCAGGATTGGCTCAGTGCTACCAGCGTTTCTTGCGGTGATGTACATTTTCACACCTTTTCAGCAGATGGTCTCAGATTTAACTAACGAGTAGACAATGGGCGATTATGGTGTGGATATACTTCGACTATGATTGTTTACAAATGATTTTAGGCTTAGAGCGGCTAATTTGTAAGGGGATACGGATTAAGGGGTCATTTCTTTGCGCACATTTAAATATTTTTATGAAAGGGATAGTAAGTAGTTGGTGCAAATGTATGTAACAGGCAGAAGAAGGCGAGGCAAATCTTATAAACAGGCGTGCTCCCGTTTTCACTTACTTTTGCGTTTTACGATTTCAGTAAAATATTAATCAGAATTATTGGACTTCTTTGCGTTTGTTCATTTTCAGTGCAAATTTGTATCGGTTTGACGCAGGGTTCAAAGATAATATAATATGAAACCGCAAAACGCAAAAGTATATAAACACGGAGTGTATAAAATTTTCATCAGTATCAAAAATCGAGTCGATACAGATTTATCTGACTATCTGCCATCCATATGTTCTACGAGAACTTTGAGACTATAATAGATAGACCCTGCACATAAATCTACCTCTTCATTCTTGGTTTTGGTGTAAAATCATTGTATGTAGGCTATTCCTACTAGTGGTCCGATATATAAATCGATTCTACTATAATTTTCTACAGAAGCCCAATTAGGACCACTAAAAGAAATAACCGCATACAAAAATCCAAATATAGACAAGTACGTCTGTATGGCTCTTTATATGAAATCGAGAACTTGGTGACAATTAAATGTAGAGCCGATTGGTTGGAATTAACCAACCTTTTTAAACATCATCAAAGACAAAAATGCTAAGAGACATCAACCTCGCAATATAAACATTTGTAGATTAAATTTTATTTAACTTAAAATAATAATTGTATTGAAGTCATCCATATTAAGATAATTTAAAGTTTAGTTAAGAGTTGGTTGCACCACGTTTTCTTTTGTTTTCATATTAAAAAAAAACTATAAGACAATGAATAAGTTCTATCTGTTTTGAAACATATAAATATTTATTAAAAGCCATTTTGTCCACTGGTTAGTGCTCAGATTGGATGCCATTTCCCCATGAATAGGTTTACGATTGCAAATTGTTCCAATTTGATAAAAAAAAAATGTTTGGTAAGTGCATGAAACTCAGTAAATTTTTTTAAAGTTTTCGATTACTTTCTGTGGGCATATATGTAAAACTGTGGGCGCTTTAAGAGCCACAATTTACCGTCTGATCAAAATTTAATATTGCGCTTTGCGATTTGTTTTTTAACGAATTCAGTTCTGTCCATAATTGAAGTTATTCCGATTCAAAACATGCTCAAATGCATTAGGGAGGTTAGTAAAATTCTAAACCTCCGTGGTGACGTTACTTTAATTTCATGTATATGTATACGAATTTGTGAAAATATATTTTTATACATTTATACATAGCTATATACATATACAATATGTATAATTTTTTTGAACATCAACAATGAGTAGAACGGGTCGGAGACCCATATACTCGTAAATATCAATCTTACTTGATTTTATAAAGTAATAGAATGACTCTCGCATGATGCAATGCATGTACTTCTCCCACATAATCTGAAATGTTCAGAGTTTCAGACACGCTCACACACAATGTAATTCTTTATGTGTGTTTGTGCAGTACGTAGTACAATAAAATGGAGCCGGCCGAAAGAAAAGCGACTAAGAAAGAAACAAAGAAAAATACCAATTATGCCTGCCATTCAAGATTCACAAAAGAAATGAGAGAATTAATGGCTACAACAACAACAACAACAATCAAATATAAAAAGATACAGATACAATACAATACATAGATACAATACAGCGCAGCCATAGCCTTTTAGATACAAATGGCCGACAGTCTATGCGCAGAGCGAACGAGAGAGAGACAGTATGTAACATTAGTGTAAAAGAGATAGCTTACCAATGAGGGTATGGAAGAGAGCTTAGTGTGAGAGGCGCCGCCATATCAACCACAAACGAAGCAGCATATAAAAGCAAAGAGCGAAAGGCATAAAAGACGAAAAATTCAAAAGTCAGAGTAGAAACGCAAAAAACGAAATACCAAAGAGGAAAACGCGTTTTCTTTTGGCTTCGCTGCCGGCGTCGCTGTCGTTGGCGACGACTTTTTACAACAAAATTTTAATGGCGTTCGGTCATAAACTTCTTCTTGTTAGTGTAGAGCGGATCGCTCCGCTCCGTGGGAACCTCGAACAGAAAATTTCAAAAAATAACTGCGCCAAGTTCTGAGATTAATGCGAAACTAAGTGTGAATCAATCGTGAAATTACAATAAGTGCGAAAAGTGACAAAAAATTGTTTAATACAGAACGATAAAGTTTCTTACTGTGTGTGTATGCTGTTCGAATGTCTGCATCGTCAATTACGCTCGTCTGTAACGCGACAACCTGCGCATAATGACTCGCAATTCGCAAACGCTTCGAAAGTGTCATTAATTTCGGCATAAATGACCGCTAGCCAACCACAAACTGCAGCCATCGCAGTCGCAGTCACAGTCGGACTCCAAGTGCTCGGTTCGAACAAAGTATCTCATAAATTGAACATTATTTGACGCTTTCGCTGAAGGTCAGCGCATAAAAATAAATATTGCAGTAACTCCATTTGCAGTAAGTCCTGAATCCTTTCGTCCTGAGTTGAGTTGTTCCGATTGTGCTGTGTGTGCGTCCTATTTGAATAATTATAGTTCGTCAGGTCTGTGAGGTGTGAAATCTTGAAGGTTGTTCCGGTTTAATGAGCTCGCTTAAACGACATTATTCTAATTGTTATTACCCAAGCCAAAGAACGCTGCATTTTATGAATGTAGTTATGACGCACAGCGAGTGATTAACCGGCGAAAACTGTTGTCCATGAGACAGTTTTTTTCGATTGCATTTTTCAATTTTGGTTCTTTTAACATTGTTTTAAATGAGTGCTTTGAGTTTGTGCATATGCAGATAAATTTTATGTAAATTTTAATAATATTTGAATAATCAATTTTACCGTATTTATCTGTCTGTCTTCATGAACTTCGAGATCTGAGAAATTATAAATGTTGGATTCACCAAACTTGAATATTTAAACGCTTTAATTCCTTCTTCGAGTATCCAAATTTATTTTTTTGAAGCAATTTTTATGCATTATATGATTAAGGGAAGATGAATCATACGTACACAACTATTAACAACGAAAAAATTATCAAATAACAACTACTTATATGAATTGAATGTGCCAATCATTCAACATAAAGAGCAGCATTAAATAGGTTTTCAAGATTTGGTATGTTTTTTTTTTTGTTACTCAAAATGTTGAGTGCTTGGGACTCATGAATAGATCGTCGTATTCTAGCACAAATCCCGCGTACTTCTAAGGATAAAAATTATTATTAGACCATTACATCTTTATATACCTAATTTTGTACAGCAACAAATTCGGCGGCAGCATTCTTTCTTGATTCTCTTAAATTCAAAGGAAGCAGTTATTTAGATACTCCATACAAATCAGACCCATTTTTTAATGTTTGTTTTTTATTTAGTTGTTAGATTTGCTATAAAGGCCAAAATTAGCAAATCTAATATAAATCCTAATAAAATATCTCACATAATTTCAGTTCGGAATATATCACTATATAAGACAGAGTTTAGATAGATAAGATGCTGATTTTGTGTGGAACTGTATCTTAAAACCGGGACATATCTAGAATCTAATTGAATCTTTTTTGCACTTAACAAGAAATGCACAGCAACATTCTTACGGACTGACGGACATGATTAAATCGACAAGCTGTTATCAAGGAGGCCTCAACTACAATATACGCTGTTCTAACTATTTGTATGAGGGCTACTCCTTCTAGTGGTATGAAATTTTTTAATAATAATGGAATATTTTAATAATAAATGTACAAAACATATTCGTTATAGGGTGTCCTATGCCTCCCTTAAGTCGTTCCATTGTGTCAATAAATTATAAGACTATTCAAATATTACCAATAAACAATTATAAGTCGACATTATATTAAAAAGTCAACCTTAAGTTAATTTTCTAATATACATCAACACTTAATTATGGAGCGGAAAAACAGTATCACTTGAAGATCGTTTAAATTTTGTTATTACAATTCTAGCTGTCTTCATTCTTATTCATTTGTAGTTTAATTTTAAAGGCTCCTTTGAGTACCTCAACGACTCCATGTTTTTGGATAGAGATCCATGCTTTGTTCTTTTCACTAATTGCTACTTTGCTTTTTTGTTGGCATTGATTGGAGTATTCCTGAACAATCTCATGGAAGTCTTCCTGTTTTCAATTCCAATTGTAAGGGTGCGGAACCAATAGATTGAGATAGTGGACCTGGAAAATGAATTTAATATCCAAGTTAAAGATAAAAAATTTGGTATGGTACTAACCAATGCTTTTTCTTTATTGAATAGTTTTTTATTGGGTTTTTTAAACCGAATATACTTATTAATATTATAAAGAGAAGAGATGTTTGTTTGTTTACATTAAATAGGCTCTGAAACTGGACCGACTGAAAAATTAAAAATGACGGTTGACATAGGCTATATTATATTTTCAAAATAATTAGGGATCCTTACTAAAACTCCATCGCGTGCGCTTCGAAAACTATTAATGATAGAACCGACCAATGTACTAAAACTTTCCAGAACACATTATTATCTACAAAAAGGCTTGCGACAGCATATGTCTAACTAATACAGTTATCTATCTATTAGACTCGCTAAACTCAAAAACGGCTTAAACAATTTTTTTTGTTTTATTCGTTATAATACAGGGATGAAAACCCTCTAAAGTTCAGCTGATAAATCGAATACTATATACATATTGTAAAATTAGACTTGAAAAATTTCATTCTCGGCGATACCTCAATTTTACAAAACATAGACAACGAGGGGCGTAGCAACGAAAGCAGAGTCGGCTTGCTACGAGCAAGGTCCAACCTTCAATCTGTCTGAACTATTATTTCTATAAGAATCGAACACCAATCTTGGAATGCTGTTCTGTCTGTTTCTCATAGAGCACAATTTTGAAAGTTTCTTAAGACCTCTGTTCAAACTATGTAATATTTTGAGGAAATTTACTTTAAAACTAAACAAATTGAAGTATTATTTTATTTGTATTTCAATTTAATTTGTCATACTTTTTTTTTAGTCACAAAATTGTGTTCTGCCCATAAATGCACCATTCTACCGCAATTGACAAGATGTTAATTTTTTTATTGTTATAAAATGACATTACACAAAAAATGTTCTTTCTCAAAAGGTGTAAATGATGTTCCGTATCATTAAAGGTTCCTCCACTCAGTTTTTATGATAGATCCAGCAATGTCTTTATCATAATTAAGAGAACGTTTTAGCTCGCATGCCTTAATAAGAGCTCTTCTGCTGCAGCTAATTGTGTTCCTCTAATAGCTTAAAATTAATGTGTGAGTGATTGACTGAATGGAGTGAGTGAGTAAATGAATGGATTTATGAGTGCACTAAAGTAATTATCGCCTTAGTTGCTTGCTGTTGGTATTGCGTGTTGCGCTCCGTGGAACGCTTTCGTAATTGCGGCAATAATTTCATAAATACCCAGAGTCCTTGTGCTTGCTGTCTGCTTCAGTAGTGTCAGCGCAATAAAATGATGGAGTTATAAAATGTTTTATGCCGCTTGCAGCGTGCAGTGCATAAAACTGCAAAGATATTAATTTTATTTTCAGGTGGTTTGATTTTTGCGCTGAATAGTCTGAATGCGGATGTAATTATGGCCGACCAACCCCTAAGCAATGGTTCAATGTGTGCGTTAATGTGCAGATGAGTTGTGACCGAGCAACCCCTTAGCAATGGTCCTGCTGTTAAAAGCGGCCATTTTTGTGAGAAAGGCGGGGCATGTATACTGGTTGGGTATGACTGGTTTCAGTTGCTAATTCAGTTTCAGTTGCTGTGGAGGACAGAATTCCAAAATGCATATTCAGTTTCGGTTGTTTGTGACAACAGGTCATAAAAGAATACAAAACTACTTGAATTTATGCCTACCTCTGACAAATACCAACCTTCCTTTAAGTAGTGGTTTTTGAGGCTTCTGTAATCTATTAAAAAAAACATATTTTTTTGTGGTCTTTAAAAATACTAATTGTTTGAAAATATCATCTCTGTCCACTATAGGTGGTCTTAAGATAGACCGCTTTTTTTGTTATTACCTGTCTCGCGAAGTTTACAATTAATCCCTATTAATGCTGCTTAAAATATATTACGAAAAAAAAGGGTGATTTAAATCTGAGGGTACCTAATTTTTTTTGTTTTTATGCGCATGTTTTTCAATGTAATTTGCTTCATTATGGCCGCCTACGATGCTTCGGCATCTGGGCTTACACAATTGTGAAAACCCTGCACCATTCCTTGCTTCCCTCAAAGCCCTGATTCGACTTCTAAACTGAGGCTGATTCGGCATTTTTTTGGCCAAAAGTCCTTTTTTCAATTTGGCATGCAGTGCTGCCAGTCAACGGATCTCAATCCGCAATCTTTTCCGGTTTATAAAAAAACCCATTGTCCACAGGGATTGTTGTATCTTCTAAAATGTAGTTAGTACTATTTCTTCTTTTTAGTCTCCAGAGTAATACATACTACTTATTTAATATTATTTGCAATTTCCACGCTCCTGCCGGTGGTGCATTTCTTGTGATGTGCATACATAACATTCCTATTCGAAAATGCCATATTGCGCTTGTTGCATCGGTGCTGCGGTTTAGCAAAGCCGTGCAATTTGTGGTTGTAGACTTTCAGCAGATATTCCCTGCGAATGCGCTTATAGGATAATGCACAATACCACTTGGGAAATATTCTCCATATTAAATAAATCAGTTTGGCCCAATTAACAAAAACAGCATCAAGCAACAAAACACAAAAACACTAAATAACGGCAATGTTCTTCTTGTTGTAAACGTTTCGGACAAATGCAAAACGGGTAAAACGGGTAGAACAAACTGACCGGTCTGAACCCATTCCAATCGGTTTGTCTTCGGTGTGTTGACTCATGCTTATTCCGACAGGGGGACAATGTTGGTTTTATGGTTCGTTAAAATTCAAATTCATGCAACCCATGAAAAATCATTTGGAGAATACAGCTGAGTTTTAGATGCAATTATAAGGTCAAAGCCATTTTTTAAGAGTTCAAGCGCAATCATCGATGTGTTCGCAAATAATTCATCCCTTTTTATTCACTCAAGTATGGCTATTCTATTTTAGTGTTTACGAAATGGCACAAAGAATGGCTACTGTTTTTGTAGAGTGTGCGTGATGGTAAGCGAAGCTGCTTTGAACTTTTTTATTAAATGTTAGCAATTGTTTAGCCCACAAATATTCGCAATGCGCCAACCAACCCATTCAAAATTACAAGTAAGGAAATTTCAGTCGGGCGTAACCGACTGTAAGAGGCCCTGTACCAGTTCAGTTCGCCTAACAAACACATTAAATGTTTCCCTAGCTTATGACCAAACACATGACCACTTCTCACTGCGCGAATATGAATGAAAAGAAAAGGGGGGTCGTTCAAATTCAATTGCTTATAAAATCGTCATTTATTATCCGATTTTGATGAACTTTTCGGATTTTGGCTAAGAAGGACGATATCTCTATACTGGCATACTTACTTTTTTTTGTGCCGAAGAAATTTTTAGCCTAAGGGGTGATTTTATGGGGAAGGGGGGAGGGGCAAGTTTCTAAAATAAACTTGTGAAATTCCGGAGCAGTCCTAGTCGAATGCAAAAAACACGAAGTCTCTATCTATTACCGTTTCCGAGATCCTTTCGTTCATACGGACGGACGGACGGACAGACGGACATGTCTATATCGACTCCTCTATCACTCCTGACCATAATGGGGGTAACTTTGGGGGGGTCTCCGACCATTATTTCTACCTGTTACATACATTTGCACAAACCCAATAGGCTCTTGTACCTTCGGTACAGGGCCTAAAAATAAAATTCGTATAGCTTTATATATAAACCAGAAAGAACGCAGTAGTCGAGTGTGTTCGACTCCCATATACACCGTACCCAATTGAACATTAAATTTGTATAGGGGATATGTTCTATCCAGATTTAAGTAGTATATTTTATTTAAATTAGTGAAAGATACACTAAATTCGGTATTTATATCTGATTTAAAAATAAGAACATACTTTTTTTCATAAAAATTGGATTTGTTTGGGGGCCACCCCTCCTAGTACACCGATCTAGAACTAGATAGAGTATTTTATAAGAATTAAAGTAAAGTAGATCAAAAAACAACATCAATAACATTTTTACGCTATAGGAAAGGGTATAAAAATTCAAATTTACTTGAATACATGTGTGGAAATTTTGGAAATTTCACTAAAAAAAACTATGAAGAACTTAAATTTTATTTATAAGCTAAAAAACTAAAAACTAATTCTACGAAAAAATTTATATAAATAAACAAAAATAGTGATCCATCAAAATATCACAATGAGTATTAAAATTTAAAAAAATCGACTCGTTAAATGAAAGCTACGACGAAAATTAAATAATTTGCATTTACGTATTTTTAAATTTCAAAATATTAACTTTAAACCCAAACACATGCTTTTGTTAAATATTTTAATTTAAATCACAAATAAGTTGGTATTTCAAATGAAGAGCAATGCGTTGTGAGCGAAATTTTCGACATTGCTCTTTTCTAAATCTCTTGGATTTTTTCTGTGACCATAAAAGGTCCACTTCAAAAGTTAGAATTAATTTCATTTTTTACTAGAAATGATTTTTCAAGTTTCTAATTGAAATATAATTTAGCTTCTTTCAACGCATACTGTTGCCAAGGCTAGAAATATAAATAGCAGCTCTCGTATAAATTCAGCAACAAAAAAAAAAAAGGAGTTACAATAATCAAAAGCTTAAAATTGTTTTTTTTTTTGAGCTGTCGGGTTTTTGTAAAATAATTTGGACTTGCCTATTAATATAAAAAAAATATTAATATATACAAATTTTATTTTATATCCTTGAACTAGAATTTTTTGCTATTTACTTTGAAACTTCGTTTAAATACTAAAAGAAAATTCATTTGTGTAAAGAAAATAAGATACAATTCGATTTAATAGACACAGATACTTTCTTATTTCTGCCGATGAATGTGTTTGACTGGCTTTGTTATTGGTAAACGTTTATCCAGAGCGGAAAGTTAAATAAATTTTGTGTGGGTTGCGAGGGTCATGCGGGCAAGAGCAAGATGACAAGAAAAAGGACAAACTTACTTCAGTACTTTGGGGGCTTCGATAACAAAACTGAGACCATTCAGCTGAAGCATGGCGTTTCGTGTGTGGCGTAACAGTGGGGACAGAGGAAATCGTTCAAGTTGAACGAATTTTATTTTTGCTGGCGCAGTGTCGACTCCTTTTGGCTGTTGTTCTTCCTTGTACTTATTTTATCTTTTGACTGCGAAAATGAGTATTTTTCTTCAATTGTGGTCTTTTGTAGTCACTGGGAGTTGTTATTGTTGTTGCTGCCACTGCCCTCTGGGGAGATGTCGACAATCTTTGAAATTGTATCTCCGGCAGTTGCTGTTTATGTTCCGCCATTCGCTCCGTTTGTTTCTGCGTTTCTCGATTTTCTTTCGGTTTTGTTGTCTCCTCTTGACATCGTCATGAATGGCTAAAAAGGAAGCATGGAATTATTGAAGCATGTGTTCAGCCTGACAGGGGCTTACTTTGCTGCTTGCGGATGCTCTACCGATGGCAGAGATGGCGGAGATGTCTATGTATAAATAGAATATACTACTTCGAAATTTTTCGAAGCGCAACGCACATTTCCGGCTAGTTTTGTCATGTTCTGTGTTTAAAGCAAATATGGCAGATTTCCACATTTCAGCGTTCGCGTCATTTTCAATCTTCAACACGTGTTCCAGATACATTTTTCGGTTGGCTTTCTGCGTCATTTGCTCCAGTTTTCCGTTTCCACTTTTAAAATATATACTCGTACAACATTTTTGGCTGCGGCTGTTGCCTTCAGTTCATTTCCGCTGCGACTGCAATGTAATATGAAATCTTCGCCCTTCACTCTGCTATTTCATAGAATTGGCATCAGCTGTGCTTTTATTGGCATTTAAATTGTCTTATGTATGTGTCCCCGAAATCGCACCGCATTGCCTCGTGTGTGCAGCACATTGGGAACTCGTGTGTGGGGTGGATCATGGGTTTCAATTTCATCTCGTCGCATTTTTCATAAATGGCGCCATTGTCATCCATTATCACCTGCCACATGTGACGCGTGCATGGCTTTCATTTTTTACGAGCGTATCTATTTTGTATCTATTTAAGAAGTTATGGAGCATGAATCGAATTATTAGGCATGATATACGAGTTTAATAATCATGCCTCGAAAATTTATAAAAATTGTTCCAACCTGTTATCACTTTAGCAATTAGCTTTGTTTTGAATTTTATGCACATCAGTAATTTGAATTTTTTTTTAATTTCAGAACTTCAATTTTCGCAACAATAAAAACGTAAGTTCAAACTTAAACATCTTTTAGTTTTTTTTTTATTTTTTTCGCAATAAAAATTGTTTCGATTTATTATATGATCATGTTTTAAAGATTGCCAATTGTAAAATTTTTGAATCATTGATGTTATTTAAAAGAGTGGTAATTCGCCATGACCTATTTGTGACACAATTGTATAACTTTTCATTGTTGAATGTTTGCGTCATGAACTATAAATAAATTGTATTTAAAAAGTTTTTAAATCAATTGTTCGAGATCTTAGAGAATAGTTTTTTCTCACAATCAGGGGAAAGGAATCACCAAATAATTTCATTCTGTTCGTTTGTCGGCGTGTTTCTAAGCCTTTTTTATTCTTGATTTTTTGAGATATTAGTTTACTACTTTATATTAAAATATGTGTTGTCAATAAGATATTGTTATAAGATATGCATATAAATTTTTACAAAGGAACATTTTTACAAAGGCATATCCAAGGGAGGATTGGGTGACCATTGCCCCCATAGTTTTTGGAAAACTCGTCAAAAAATATATTATACTACATATTTTCGCACTTTCATAGAATATTCTTTGTTTTATTAAATATTTTTGTTGTACTAATTAGTGGCTACTATTAGTTGATGGGTTCTAAGGGTCCAGCATATCCAAACTATGCATTTCGTTTTTGCATTATACCTCTTTCAACAGCGCCCAGCTTTTGTCTGAGGAAACAACCTAAGACGAAAAGTTTTTTTTTCTAAATAATCCCCCTTCGGCGACAGCTGGATACGCCTTTGCAAGCAACCGTTAAAAAAGAATAACATAGGCCAACAAATTTTTAACCCAGAGACTAGACCTATCGTACTCAAAGGCTTTTGATGCGCTGAATCCGAATCCGTGCTCGAAATTGCGTTTTTGCTGTTTTTGAGGTTACGTGACGGAAGGAAAAAAATGATTATCAAAAAACGTTGAATGGCAATTGAAAGTACGGATTCGGATTCAGCGCATCAATATCCATGGGGTATGTCAGGTCTGGTCTCTGGGTATAGACTTTTGTCAAATTTTGTCGGCCTGTGTAATTGCTATATAAATAGGCAAATGCTAAACTTTACAGTTTAAATCCTTCAACACGAAATAATCTCTTGTTTTTTATTGAAAGCTTTTCAAGAGAAAGTGGCTTAGTTTTTCTAAAATATTGGACATAAGGTAGTCAAAATCCCGATAGAGATATCAACCAATCACAAGACTCTATTCTCACTCTCTCTCTCTTTCTATTTGCCTTTGAGATATTAGCTCTTTCTTCTCTCACAATCTGCCATATAGACAGTGTTGCCACTTGACAGAATTAGAATGTAAAAAAAGTTTTGTCACGATAATAGTTGAATTTCAACCAGTGGGTGAACTCTACAATGTATAAATTTCCATCCATTTATAACTAATAAAAAATGTGCCCGTACAAGATGAGTAAACCCAAAGAGTCCAAATCTATATTTATTTTATTATACAACTAACACAATTGACTACAAATAAAAGCGGGACGATTTTTAGTTAATTTCTTAACTTTGTTGTGCAAAAGGACTAAGCTTCATTTTTTTCAATTCCCTAATACTTTAATTTTTATAGCTTAAAGTATTACTTCTAGTTGGAGCATAGGGCGAAAAAAGTGCCCTCCAACGACTTCTATCAGCTGTTATGGCTCTTAGTTCACTCCACGTTGCCCTGGACCCGATATCAGAATGGACAGTGCGAATCCATGTTTGACTTGGACGACCTCTCTGACGGCTGCCTTGTGGGTTCCACTGGAAGGCCATTTTTGCAATATTTTCGTCTTCTCGTCGCAAGTTGTGACCTATTCAATTCCACTTGCGTCTTTTTATTTCGATGTTGATAGGTTTGGTGTTAGTTACTTGCCATAGGTCAACGTTGGAGATCGTTTCTGGCCAGAAGATACGGCAGATAATCCTCAGACATTCGTTACCGAAAATTTTAAGCTTTCCGCGAATCCTGTCTGAAACCATCCACGTTTCTGAGCCCTATAATAGTATAGGTTTTATACTGTCGAGTTTTCGAAAAGCAACCCGCGCTTTGCTTATACCCGTAGCTGAGTCTATCGCTTCACCCCCAACCGTTGTAATATAACTGGCAAGTTAGGGGAACTTCTCAATATTTTCAATGGTGACAATGGTGCTGTCGCTGAGTTTGACTGTCTGTGGCGCTGCAGAAGTTATTTGCAGACGCATTAACTTTGTTTTAAATAAGTTGATTTTAAGACCTATTGCACCAGCATTAGCTTCCAGACTCCGAAGCTTCGCTGCAGCACCACTATGCATGTTCGTCATGAAGCAGATGTCATCAGCATATTCTCCGTCGCTTAGCTTCTGATTATGTCTCCACTGTAGGCCCTCTGGCACCTCCGTGTTTGTTCACTTTAGGGCCGCGTGGAAGACTATTTTAAAATAAACTTGTGAAATTCCGGAGCAGTCCTAGTCGAATGCAAAAAACACGAAGTCTCTATCTATTACCGTTTCCGAGATCCTTTCGTTCATACAAGCGGACGGACGGACAGACGGACATGGCAATAACGACTCCTCTATCACTCCTGACCATAATGGTGGTAACTTTGGGGGGTCTCCGACAATTAGTTCTTCCTGTTACATACATTTGCACAAAACCAATAGGCTCTTGTACCTTCGGTACAGGGCCTAAAAATTAGCTGAAACTAAGTCATTCATATTAATTTTAAGTTACTGTACCAAAATAACATTAGAAATTGGTTTATTTGCGAATTACTCTTAAATTTTGAGTCCGAACAAGGCTAACTAAATTTCTGAACTTGCTATTGATTATCCTTTTTACTTTTCTAACACAGTTTTTAAAGTGAGGGCAAGAGTCTTCAATGGAGGTTCATTTTGTGGTTTTTCATAAAGAAAAAGAACATAAAATATTGATACAAGTGATCAACTTAGCAAATAAAAAATAATTGAAGAATACTTTAAAACGGCCAGTGGGTCTTCCAGCATAGAGTACATGCCACGTGCAATTCAACCTAATTTGAAATAGAAATAGCTTTCGTCCATCACTAGTGGAGCTTTAAAAGCGGGCTCGGCATTTTGGCTTGCACGTCTTCAAAGAATGCCCCAGACTGCTTTTCAAAGCTAATCAAAATATATATACTTTATGGGGTATTTAGAGCCTCCTCCTAGATTTTCAAACTTGGTGTCAAAATTAATATCATATTCACGCTATGTGTGAAAAGTATATAATTTATATATACACATACGAACAATAGTTGAAACATTCTAAAATAAATAATACGAATTCGGACACAATTTTTTTCAAATATTTTATTTCGTTCGAAACTCCATACAATATGGTTATTTCTGGAAAATGTATATTTATATGTTTAACGTGACTTTTCCGTAAGTACTCATTTGTTTTGCTTATATATCCGATGACATTTTAGAGATGACATTTTTTTGAGTGTTAATTTCCACCATTTGGGCTGTCAATTCCTTTCACCGCTAAAAGGTGCTAAAACTTAATGTTATAAGGTACAGCGATGTCGGCCAATAAACAATAGTAAACGGTGACATGTTAAATCGAAATTTTGAAGATCTCATTAGAATTTCCAGAGCACAATTTGTGACCTAGTCCGAAAAGATAATTTTTGCGCAGTCAATCTGTAGCTTCTATCGTCGAAAACCTTCTAGTGTCACGATAGCATTGACATAAAATGTTAATAACAAAGCAAAACACGTCTAAATAAAATACTTTTAAATTGTGTCAATAATCGTTAAACCTAGAACATTGTTGCCAGTGTAGAATTCTTAAAGTTTTTCGGAAAAATAAAGCCTAATCTTCAATAAAAATGAATGTCTTTGACAAAGATTTTTATTTACCTCTGATAAGAAAGGTATTCTTTAATTTATTTTTTGTTAAACCAAAAAAAAAAAATTTATTTCAAATTTACATACTGACTTTGCATAGTCAACCTTGTGACGATGGGATAGACTTATCCACATTCTCATATTTGGTTGGGATTAGTTGGAAGCCAATTTATTTTATGTCCCGAGGCACAAACATAATCATGTCTAAATTTGTTTACTTTCAAAATACTCGACAAGGCTCATTTTGTTTTTGTTGTTGTTCATTAACTAAATATGTTGGCAAAGTGGTAGCGAAAAAGAGAGAAAGACACATGCGTGGGAGATGGCGAGCACGAAGAATATAGTAAAATTTACCCTAAGCAAGTGAGGCGTATATCCGGCAGAATATTACATAAAAGAACAACAACGCAAGCGAGCTGACTGTGAAGGAACTCAAAAACAACAAGGACAACACACCATACTAAAAATAAAAAGAGCAGGGGAGAGAACGAAAAAAGCGTTGAAGAGTGTAGAGTGCAGTGGGGAAGGAAAGTTACGCAATCAATTTTAAAGGAAGAGCGAAATCAGTACAAATGGAAGACAGACAAACATCCTCGCCATGCAGGCAGAAATGAATGGCAAACCGAATATATCAGCCAAAAGGGATTGTGGAGTTAACTCGCTCCCAACCCTCGCATTGACCCGTAAACAATAGCAGAGGGTGCCGTTGAAACAAGACGAAAATGGGTCTGTGGAGTAAGGTTGGGTTAGCGCGTGATGCTTGTTTAAAAATTGCGTGTTTGTCGAAGGCCTTTTTGCATGAATGCGTTGTTTGGAGGAGGTGGTAGAGAGGCGAAAGGACGCCTTGCGTGCTGAAGTGATTACTTACAGCAAGCATTGCATTGAAACTGAGTGGTTTGGGGGCAGTGAATGCTTGGAATACATTCACATTCACCCAACGAAAATGGAAAATTTAAAATTAAAAATTTTGTAAGTTACTCGTGAGCAGAAACACGAACGTAAAGGAACGCCTGGTCCCTTGGCGAATTTAGAGTGAAGAATGCTTTTAATTCCTTAGGCAGCACCCCCTTTGGCATTTGCGCTACAAGAAGCTTTCTATTTTGCTGCGAAATTAAATTGTAATTTATTGTTTTGAAATAATTCGAAACACAAGTTGCCATTTGGCATCGTTTGGACGACGTTTGGACGACGGGTTTTGGTGTGTTGTTGTGGAGCAGCAAAACAAGCGGAAATGAATCCTTTGGCAAAATGGCTGCAATTAAAATTTAAATGAAATTTCTTTTATGCTTTGTGGAATTTTCAAATAGGAAAATATTTTAATTGTCTTTTGTTGTGTTTTATGACTTTGTTTTGTTTGCCAAATGGAATTCGTTGTTTGGAGCAAAAGGATTGAAAACGATTTCATTAAAACAATATATTTGTATATCGGTTAATGCCTATGATTTCTGCTTGTACATTTAGTTACCATTTAAATGGCTTTGGAAATCAAATATATTTAAAATTTTTTACCTTAAACAATTTCATGTTTTCGAATTATTCTTCAATTGAAGTTTTATTTTCACCTTAAGTCATATTGCGTTCGCATATTGCATTCAAACAAGCGCAAAACTTATCGCCATAATCTATATAGCTGAGAAATCCTGCCTTAAACGTAAATCCATTTTTACCCCAGTATAAACAGGCTGCGCTCATTTGGTATGCCATACCACTACCGCCATCTTCTTTACCATGAGCATGAATGGCGGCAAGGCTTAGGTGTTGATATATTAACGTAATGCATAAATTTAGAGACCGAATATTGTCTGAATAAAGTACATATTCGGTGTTTGCTGCGCTGAAAATGTATTTAAGCTCCATAAAGAAAGTATCAAATCCTGCATTGGTGGCGACAACAACGACCCTTATGGACCCTGCACCTTTCCTAAGGCCAAATGTTACAAGTGATGCGGGCGTGCAATTGGTATGCACAGCATATCAAATAGCATTACGAAAGGGGAATGTCGAACTGAGAACCGAACCGAAGCTAATCGCAATCCCAATTCTAAATCAAACTCCAACTCACATTCACTCACAAAGTGTGCACAACTGCTAAAATACATATATTAAATTTGAAACGTATTTGGAATTTTTGATAAGGCTGCCTTGTCTGCTATTGCTGCATTTATGGAGGGATGGAAGGAGTAACGCGACGCTTACCATTTGAATCGATTACGGCATATGGCGTCACACTGGCCGCCAATGTTGAAATGAAGAAATGAAAGCACTTCTGTAGCGCTTGAATTTTTAGCAATAATATTCGCTTTCGAATTTTCACTAACTCGTCTACAATACACCTCTAAAAACATCATCGAACGCATTTTTACACGTGTAATAGAACGACATGTAATAGTCAAAATCGAAAGGAACATATCTAAAGTTTATATATTCCTGATCAGTTCCGTAAGTGGACGATCTCCATAAATAGCTCTCTAGAGAAAGTTCTAATAACACATAAATTTTAGTTAAATATTTTCAAAGGTCCAAACAATAATTCTTTTTATTTTAAGTGTTTTAAGGTGACATTGATTTTTAAATAGGGAAACCTGTTAAAATACAACGCAATGATTAATCTTTATAATCGGTTTGGGTTTCTACTATTTTGATTTTTTACACAGTTTGCAAATAGCAGATATTATTGCTTAGGCACAATGTTTATTTGAAGCTTCAGTCCTCCAATATAGTACATAAAGTCGATTTGTGTAGATATGTTCTCGCACTTTCATATAATTTTCTTTGTTTTATTTAAATATTTTTGTTGTACTGAATTAGTGGCTATAATTAGTAGATGGGTTCTAAGGGCCTAAGCACTTTTGATTACTGAAAAAACTCACCTTTGAGGACAGCTGCCATGTATTAAGTCCGTCCGTCTGTCGATATGAACAACAAAAACTTGGAGACTATAGAGAGATATATCTTGCTATAAATTTAACTAAAAATATTTTGTTTCTTTTTAAGTTATTTCTTTACTGCGTGTTTTCAAGTTTTTGTATAGATCTTTATTATAAACGCTGAAAAAAATTATTTATAGCCCCTGCTGGATTGACTACAATCCATTCTGTTATCAAATTAATAAATACATTTTGGAAGATTTGTGCTTGATTGTCCGTAGAAGATAACTTTTTTAAAGCCACCATCCAAATAAATACAATTTAACGGGAGTGTGATAAAAAATTATGGATTTGTATCTGGTCGCATATTCTGGTCGTTTTTCCGCGAGCGCTCTCTTCAAACGAATCAACTGTGTTCGGTAGAGGTTCCCTTCGATCGTCTGACCCGGAATGCTCATAATACAACACACCCTTGTGATCCCACTCAATGCAGAGCCATGGATATTCGGTTTTGGCGTGGATGTTGAAGATTGGCCAGGCTTCACATACGATTTCCTGCGCTTGGGGTTATTGTAATGAACCCATTTTTCATCTCCAGTGACAATCCGATGCAAAAATTAAAATTTTTTTGTGGCATTCAAGCAACAGTTTCGACATGCAGAATCGGTGTTCGGCGCCTCTAGGTTTCAATTCATACGTTGCTGATCAACTTCCAAAGCTTTTAAAGTTCTTGTTGCGTTTGACACCAATCCTTCCAATCCTTCAACTTTAAACCCTTTTGGGTTTCCGGGTCGATCTTCATCTTCTAAGTCGAAATGGTCACCCTAAACTTCCACTTAAATACGATGACTTTCGCTAGCACTTTTCTTCATGTTACAGTAATGAAGAAGAACTCCCTTCAGAAACACTTTATCTGGCACAAAGTTCGACATTTTCAAATGAATAGAAGAAATTGTTGTTTACGCTTCAACCATGCCAAATGCTTCCAAATGAATATAGTCACGGATGAACACGACGCGAAGTAATACTAGTAACGCCCTCTCTTGGAAAACCGCACGAATTATGGCATACGTCCAATAATATTACACGAAATTTTCCAACATCAAAGCATCCTCAAATAAGTCCAACAAGTTAGCGATCGATTGTATAGTTTTTCTAAAACTCAAACTACAAAATGAGTATTTTTCCTAATATTTATTTTACCGACTGAAAAATAAATCAACTTTGAGCGGCCCTACAATATATTTTATTGTAATGTATTTCAAAAGGTTTTTCCTATTTACAAAAAAATACAACCATATTATACTCAAAATAAATAGAATTATGATTTGGACCTATGAAAAATAAATGATCTTAATTTCTAGTTTAAGCAACAAATAAATTAATTGTCGAAAATAACGAAGTTAGGGTGACTCAAACTATCTGTAAATAGTTTTTTAAAGAGATTTCGTTGTTGATGTTTTGGAGTCCTAATCTTTGATTAATTCTCTTTCTTCTTTCTTTCATTCTTTCATTTTGTTCAATGCTTTTACCAAAAATTTGATTTTTTCAACGCTTTTTGAATTGAGACCCACTGTGCAACGTGACAATCCGATCTAGCTAAACCTCTTCGTCCATCAGTCTGTTTGCAGAAAAATTCATACGATTTCTAGATAATTTTTCGACCCAGCTTATACTAAAATAAATTTAATATCTTCAATATATATAAGAATGAATATATGTATGTTTGCTGTTGAGTACTCTCAAATTTCTGGCATAGTACGTCTATCCTACGATATGTTCTACATCACAATCCAATATTTTTTTACATTTATACCTATTATAAATTTCAGATAGTTTTAACGTATTTCATATGTGTATCCCAACAGTCTCCTGACCAAATTTATACATTTTTTATTATATTATTAAAAATTATTAAAAAAATGTACATTCCGGGGTTATAATGCGATGAAAGGAAACTGTTCTGGAAAGGTGAATATAATGGGAGGAGAGTAATTTTGATAATGTGAGTGGAAAAGTTCCGAGAAGTGTGCTGGTAGGGATTTTTTTTATGCGAAGGCGAACTGTTACTGATCAGATAGAGCGTTATCGGCTCAGAGTGTCATCGGGGAGAGCGTATTGCGGGAATAGTATGCTGGACTTTAATTCTTTTTTTCAAAATTCAAATGCATAGGCGGCTAAAGGTTTATTATAAATTATAGAAGGTATCCGTAGGTATAGGGGCCACTTAGAGTCACTGGATACATGTTTTGACATGGTTTCGTAAAAGAAGAACAGCAAATCACGCCATGTCAACTAAAAATCATAGCATGCCATGATAAATTAAATTATGTAATATTTGCATATATAAAAATGACATTATTATGACACAACATCCATTGGGACACTATTTTTTACTGGTCGTGCCAGGTACAGCTTCTATTTTATGAATTTATTATTGAGTAATATTTTCTTAAATTTATTTAAAGTTATGAAAATTATATCTTTTGATTCGTTACATATTTTTATTTAAATTTTTGTTATATAAATTAGTGCTCCCCAATGTAGAGAAAAGTCTCTCGATTATGGCCGACTAACAGGCCATAATATTTCCATATTGCGTTTTGACATAATGCCAAAGCATTAAAGCAGATGTATCATGTGTGACATGCATAGAAAAATACTTTTCAAATTCAACATCGGTTGCACATTGTTCAAATTTCTCACGTTTTGAATAATTAAAGTCTAAAACATCGCGTTTCGTGGCTAAGTCTGGGCACACACGAAGCTTGTAAGAAACTTTATTTTGAAGCCCGTCATAAAGTTCCAGTCAAAAGTTCCAGTGGTATGAAAAAAAAAAGTATTCCAGCCTGTTTTCTGCTATCATAAGTAGAACTTAAATTCTTAAGAGCTTAATTTAAGAAGAAAGTATCTAACATTTATTAGCTTGATGGAACTAAATTATCTACAATAGAAATGCATATCTGTCCATATAAACAAGACACAAATATAATACATATTATTAAATGTTTTCTATTGTTTGTATTCGAGATAAACTAGGTCCACACATTATTAATCCATTTGAACGTCTAACTATCTTTCTGTTAGTCCATTGATCCCTAGTACACTCTATATATAGCAGTGCTCCTGTACTTATAAAATTACTCCTTATTAATAGGTTATTATAATATCTGAATATCTGACATGTTTCGAGTACACTGGCCAAAATTCTTCGGTTCTTGTTTGCACAGTTTGTCATATATTGAAAGAGGTTTTTTAATTTGAGTTTCAGCTCATTATCATGAATATTTAGACGTCAGAAATATTATTTTATTTGTACCGATGTGACCTTTGCTTAAAATGATTTTTTACAGCTCCACAATATCTTTGTTTTTGTAAGATATTACGGGTTAAAATAGATAATTTCTAGTATTTAAGTAAACCACCATGAAATTCATAAGCCGACGGCGAATATTATTTCTCGCCTGGATTTATTTACAAATATGTATGTATTTCCAGTACAATTCCAATTTTGGTACTTTTAACATTTTCAGCGATGTTTCAGAATTTCCAAAACTACATAAATATCGTGTAATGAAGTTATTACGAATTTTAATTGTTAAAATTTATGCACGGTTGCAGCTAATAAAAAGAAACACGCTCGTTGAATATTTAAGCTACACGCTCGTGAGTCGCCACTGACTTTGGAGCATGAGCCGTCGGGTTAAGAAATAACTGCGTTGGCTTGGCGTCTGTGGCGTCGCTGTAGCGTAAATAAAGCGACGTGACTTGTGTTCTTGTCGGCGTTTAGCATTGAATCTGTCTGAAAGCCAGTCCGGGTAGGTAGTGTTCGAATGCAGCCTTCATTTCTACTTTATCCGACGATGTTACCGTCTGCTCTTTTTTTGGGGTGTGTTCCAATCACGCAAGCATTCTCCACCGAGAATTTACAATGCAAATTTTTAATCGGGCTGAACAGAATGGAATTGAACAAACCCGCCGACGCGATATGGCGTAAAGATATCTGTGAAGTTTTTCGGACAGCAGTCGCTGTTTAGCAATTTTGCAAATGGAAACCATTGAAAAATATGCAAATGTGCAATTTAACTCTTCGCTTTTTGCCACATTCTTAGCCGAAGAGTGGAAGAGAAATGGCGGCTGACGGCATCAGATCGCAGCCAATTAAAGATATGCAATCGTGTATTCGCCTGGGCTGGTTTTTTCCTCATTGAATCGTCATCAATGCTTCGCCATGACTGTGAGCACGCAATATTAATTGCATTTTATTGGATTCACGTTGCATGTTTGTTTTGCATTTTAATATCGCGCATTAAAAGCGGAATTTATTGCTGCACGAAATGCGATTTTGCACTGAGTTGTCAGAGTTGTCAACTTGCGACATTTATGCCTGCATTTCAATGGATTTGCTGTGTATTCCCCTTCTGCATATTCGTTGAATATTAAATGTTCTAACATTTTAAAGGGATTTTTTAATTTTGATGGAATCAAACGGCAAAATCATAGATTCCAAGTCTTTTTAGGGCAAATATGGGAATAATTTATTTATGAATTGTATTGCTTTAAAATTCATTTTAATCTGTTTGTACCAAAGATTTTTTAAAATACTAATTTAATTTCGAATTCTTATTTCAATTTCAAACATGCCAAATGTTTATCTTGATTTTGATTTCAACTCTTTTGCTTGTATACAAATGAGAAATTAAATTCAGTTTATTCACCCGCGTTTTGAATACACAAACAGTTCGCTAATATTTATTTATTTTAAATTCTATAAACACAATTTTGCAACATTCAAAATGTGTAAATCGGCAAAGAACAAAAGCTGAACGTACAAAATGATATTAAGTAAATGCAATAATTCTTGCTGAGATCGCTGACTTCTTCAAAAACAAAAAAAAATAATAAATAAAAGAAAAAAGTATAATATACATAGATGCAGTAGATATTTTTGTATATTCAAATTCAAATGAGAAAATACTAGTCGGTTCGTTCTCTAATGAGCAGCATCAGCCAGAAGCCATAAAATGTGACATTTTTATGCTTGGATACTCATGGCAAACATGCCAAGAGTGTGTTCGGGCGTAGTCGCATTTGCATTTAAAATGGAAGATATATCTTAGTGCAGCATCCTCCACATCAGCATTTAAATGCGTGGACGCATTTTTCTGTGTCTGGGCATTAGATAAATACATAGTTATGCACTGTCTTCGAGAGATAAATACACTCAGTAATTTACATATGCAAAGCGGTGAATGCACTTCACGCAGCGAATTTCATAGGAGAAAATCTCGAGCTGTCGACTGTCGACAAAATAAAACTGAAAAACTATACTCGAATGGCTGAACTGTTTATGGCGTGAACCCATTACACTGAGTGTTTGTCTCGAAATTGACTGGAGCGAGCGTCTGTAAATGTATCTTTTCTAAATTAGAGCATGAACTGCACGCGTTCTTCTCGAGCTTCGAACACTGCTGTGACACAGGAAACCAAAGCAAACTCGACTCAACTCTTTTGCGTTAGTTGCCTTCAGTTAACATACATACACTGCCTGCGTGGTCATAAAAATATTTTCAGCTCACTGTCCGTTAGTCGTCTATTTTGTATTTGTATCTGTTAGCAAGCAGCTCGAACGAAAAATTTCTATTGCGACAACATTCAAATTTTTTTCCAACTATGTGTCTAGGATTTTTCTCTGCCCGCTTCTTTTTTTATGATTTTATTGTATTAACGCATATCGGCTTTCGAACTTTGACTGATTTATGACGGACCGGAGAACCCTTTAGCTCAGATTGCTGCCGCTGGAGAGAATAGTTGTAACAGCAAACCATGGACAATGAAATTAGAGCAGCAACGCGGCAGGAGTTCGGCGAAAATTTGAATTTCGGTATATGTCGAAGCGGGTGAACAAAAGGATTGTTTGTGTTGCAACTTTCTAAAATATTTTGTCGAATAATTTCCAAAAATAACAATGACATTGTAGCAATCTACTGTATGTATATAGACGAGTCAGTGTGGTCTATTTTGACTGTTTGCCTAAATGCGTTCGTTACGCAAGTCAATATCGAACTCAAAAGACGTCTTGTGGATTTATTTCTATGATGTAACTTTTGATACTCGCTACAAATAGGGTAAAAAGGTATATTAAGTGTATGCAGATATATGTAACAGGGAGAAGATGACGAGTCAGAATGTGTATTTTTAACCAAAAATTAAAAATAAAAGTCGAATCGATTTATAGTCGATCTTGACGACTATAAGAGAAAATGCTTTATGTTTAAGTTTTTTGACTTGCCACAACTGATTTATGAGAACCGTATTGTAAATAATCTTGATTAGTTCATCGAGATGAGTCGAATTGATGTACCTGCAGTCTTACATGGCTTTCGGTCAGCTCTACTCATTAATGATTAAAGGGAGACTTTATATTCATCCGCAATTCAAATTGTTTCTTGCTGTAGAAGGCGCGAGTAACAGAAGAATGAGGGGATAAACTAGTAATCTAAAATGTATGCCCAATGTTTTATGTTTTCAACTTTTCAAGTCACTGTGAATCAGCCTGTGAGACATCTTCGAATTTGGCTTTATTAAAAATTTCATTCATATATTCAAGAAACTTCTTTAGAAATACTATAGTATTTAATACTTCAAAACAAATTAAAGAAATATTCTTTAAACTTTACATTAGTGTGCGCTCTTAGTTAACCCATTCGTGCACAGTCGATGTTTTCTAGCCGAAATAAAATTTGTCTACACATTCATTCAATTTAACTCATTTATTGTCTGGAGAATTACTATTCACATAAATCGTGAGACGCAGTCTATCACGCATAGAAAAGCGAGTGCGAATATATGTCGGACTGTCTGACGGACTCGCATCCAGAGTGAATGAATGAATGAATGAATGAATAGAGTAAGAAAAGCAAGTGAGCGCCTGCGTGCAATAAATCCAAAAACCATAATCGGGATTTATGGTTGTTTCGGTGCTTCAAACATTTTTATGATGTCTTTAACATTTACGAGAACTGTGCGAATGCCGTCGACAGATCACAGACCAAGGGCTAGAGAAGTATGTGAGAGAAGCGGAAATGGACGAAGAAGCGGCAGCAGCCACTGATATTACGCGTTGAGCATAAAATCAAAATAATTTGCAACAGGTGATAATTGTTTTACAATATGGCCAACATGGCATAGCTGATGGAACGAGAGGGAACAACGCGTTGTTCACAAGGAAAGCAAGCAAGGTCGAAGCATTTGTTAGGCTTCCATATATAAAACAATATACATATATGAACATGAACACGTATGCCGCACATTTTAATTACTTGCTTTACAAATTGTTCAATTATGAACCCAATTACAAGTTCTATGAGTGTTTGATTCGATGTTCGATTCGTCTATTTGGTTTCTATTGATTGATTCTCAATTGTATCCGAATGTATGCAGTGCGAATGTTCAGTTGCATTAATCTCTTGCTATATAAATGCAAATGCTCGACAAGCAATTAAAAATTTTATGAATTGTTGCGCGAGTCGTAATTGGCATTTTTACGATGGCTACCTGACAGATTTTCTTGTTTTATTTTTATTTTCAATTTTCGCATTTATTTCGTTTTAATTGTTTGATAATATTTAAACGCTTTCGTTGCTTCGCATTCTTTTTTTTATATTTTATTTTAAGCGTGCAATTAAAAAGATATAATATAAATTTAAATATAAATTATCATAAATTTACAAACAATAAATGATTTGTGTTTTATTGTACTAGGTGACTTTTGTCTGTGCTATCTACTGTCCAAGTCATATGTACATACATACATATATCGTCGTTACCCCGCCTCTTCAATTCATAATTCAAATGCAAGCGAAACACATGAAGGCGTCGTAAAAATTCGTGAAGAAAGAGTTTTACAATCGTTTAAAAACTCGTCAAAAGCGAAAATTATGCCTTAAATTATATTGCGTCAATAGACAACCAGCCAAGCGTCGACTTGGACGCTAGCGACACGACACCTTTGCAGCCCTGGCTCGCAGTTGGATGGTGCCCTGGTTGCACAGTCGCCTTTTACGAGGCAACAAAATATTTTATATTAGCAATAATTTAACCAGCAACGAGCACTTAACGCTGCTTGTTCGTTGCCGCCGCGGCCGCCACTCCGCTCAGAAGTGATTTCTATTCTAAACACTACGCACCGCTGCGTCTCTCCGCTACCCATGAGTGTTGGCTTTTTATTATATTGTAAATATTCGCATTTGATTTTGATTTTTTGTGTGTTTGTACGTTGGAAGAGTCAACGCTGGCAAATGCAATTAAAAAGTAGTTTTTTATTATTTAAAACAAACAACAAAAATATTTAAAATTTTTTGCTTAAAACAATTTTAAGTGGTTCTTGTATCTTTACCAAACTACCCACGTTGTTGCTTCTTTTTGTCTCTTTCTTGTTTTTTACGGTTTGTTGTCTGTTTTACTACACACACTCTTCGGCGGCCATTAGCCTTTTTTCTCTTTCGTACGCATACGGTGCGTGCTTGTGTGTGAGTAGAGTAGAACGATCGAAAAGGTTGTTGGTTGTTGTTGCAGTTGATCTTTGTGCCTTGATTGGTGAGTTTCTTTTTGTTTTCGTTTCTCATGCGACAGACATGAATTGTTTTCTCTCTTTTGCACTCTCGCTTATACGATATATTGGAATGCACTGACAGTTGTTGTTGCTTTTTAAACCATATCGAAATGGGAGGGTCTTCTATATTAAAATCAAAAAATATATTTTAAATTTTTTTTAGTGTGAATATGGTTTATTAGTCTTACTTACTTACTTAAATGGCCGTCAACCGTCTACCGGTCATGGCCGCGTCCAGAAAAGCGCGCCAGCCTCCATAATCCTGTGCGCGCTGGCGCCAGTCGCTCTGAATGCCAAGTACGGAGAGGTCTCTCCATACCTGGTCATTCCATCGAGTGCCCGGTCGTCCTCTAAGTCGGCGTCCACCAATCAAGTTTGGGCCCCCCATGTAAACCATGCGTGCTGGAGCTCCTTCGTCCATTCGAATGAGGTGCCCAGCCCAGTGCAGCCGCTGGAATTTTATGCGCTGGACTATGTCATCAACCTCATTGAATAGCTCGTACAGCTCGCGGTTCATGCGGGACCTGAACTCGTCGCCGACTCTAATAGGACCAAAGATCCTGCGAAGAATCTTCCTCTCGAAGACTTCCAACGCTGTCTCATCCGACTCAACCACGGTCCATGCCTCTGCGCCATACAGTAGGACCGGGAGTATCAGCGTCTTATATATCTTTATTTTCGTCCGTCGAGAGAGGGCTTTACTTCTCATTTGCTTGCTCAGCCCAAAAAAACATCTGTTTGCAAGCGTGATTCTTCGCCTGATCTCCAGGCTGACGTTGTTGTTGCTGGTGATCTCTGTTCCGAGATAGACGAAGTTTTCTACAACACTAAAGTTGAAATTCTCCATCGTCACTGACCGTCCAAGACGCATTGACGGAGTGCGAGAAGACACCAAGTACTTCGTCTTGTCCTCGTTCACCGCTAGACCCATGAGCCGAGACCGTTTTTCAATCTCCGAGAACGCCTTGCTGACTCGCCTTTCCTGCGTACCGATGATATCGATGTCATCGGCGTCGGCGTAAGCGAGCAGCATCACTTCCTTTTGGAAGATCGAGCCCGACATACTCTGTATGTACGGGCATTGGCGTAGGATGTATTCCATCAGGAGATTGAAAAAATCGCACGATAGAGCATCGCCCTGCCTGAAACCTCTCTTGGTATCAAAGGGGTCGGAGAGGTTTTTCCCCACCCTGACAACGCTTTGTGTGTTAGATAGCGTCGCCATGCAAAGACGGACAATCTTTGCCGGGATACCTAGTGCAGACAGGGCGTCGAAGAACTTCGCTCTTATCGGCGTGTCGAATGCGGCTTTGTAATCGACAAATAGGTGGTGAGTGTCTTTGTTGAACTCACGGGTCTTTTCCAAGATTTGGCGTAATGTGAATATTTGGTCACTGGTCGACCTTTTTGGTCTGAAGCCACACTGATATCGTCCTATCAGTGAGTCGGTATATGGCTTCAGCCTATTACACAATACGCCCGACAAAGTCTTATATCCAATGGAAAGGAGACTTATTCCGCGGTAGTTGGCGCAAACAGCGGGGTCTCCTCCTTCTTAAAGATAGGACAGAGAACACTGAGATTCCAGTTATTGGGTATGCGTTCATCGGACCATATCTTGCATAAAAGCTGGTGCATACTCCTAACCAACTCTTCGCCGCCGGTCTTAAATAACTCAGCTGGCAGCCCATCAGAGCCTGCCGCTTTGTTATTTTTCAGCTTTTTAATAACTGAATCGACCTCGTAATAGTCCGGTGGCTCTACAATAGTGCCATCATTAACTGGTGGTTCCGGTGTCATTTCTCTTTCGGCGGTATTGTGCGCTTCATCGCCGAGTAGGTTGGAGAAATGACTCCTCCATAATCTCAGTGATTCCTGTTCATCCGTTACCAGACTTCCATTCTCATCCTTACAGAAAGTTACTCCGGGCTTAAAACCTTCAGTCAGACGCTTGACCTTTTGGTAGAATTTTCGAGCTTCATTTCTGTTACGGAACATCTCAACATCCTCAAACTCCCGCCTTTCTTGCTCCTTTTTCTTGCGTCTGAAAAGGCGTTTCTCCTCTCTCCGTTTCTCCTCTCGATATCGCTCTCTAACAGCTCGCGTTGCTCCCGACTGCAGAGTTCGCTGATAGGAAGCGTTCTTCTCTGCAGTAGCATTGCGACACTCCTTCGTCGTACCAAGAATTCTTCACAGGTTTTATATAACCAATGACATCCTTGGCAGCCCTATCTATGGAGCGGGTAATATGTGTCCACTGGTCACATATATCTCGAGAAATCGGAGAGGTTTCCCGGAGCATTCGGGAGAGTGTGTTTGAGAAGGCTGTGGCGGTCTGCTCTGATTGCAGCTTGCCGACGTCTAGCCTTCGTTGCATGTTGGAACGTGCGGCATGCACTACGCTGAGCCTAGTGCGTACCTTGGCTGCGACAAGATAGTGGTCCGAGTCAATGTTGGGACCACGTAACGTTCGCACGTCCAACACGCTCGATGCATGCCTTCCGTCAATCAGAACATGATCAATTTGGTTGCGTGTTTTTTGATCAGGACTCAGCCATGTAGCCTTGTGGATGTTAAGATGTTGAAATCTGGTACTACTAACTACCATGTTCCGACCTGCGGCGAAATCGATTAGCCTCTCTCCATTATTGGAGGTAGTGTCGTGAAGGCTAAATTTTCCGACGGTTGGGCCAAAGATTCCTTCCTTCCCAATCTTGGCGTTGAAATCGCCAAGCACGATTTTGACATCGTGTTTGGGACAGCGCTCGTACAGGCGTTCCAGGCGCTCATAGAATTCATCTTTAGCATCGTCGTCTTTCTCTTCCGTCGGGGCGTGCGCACAAATCAGGCTAATATAAAAATATTTAGCCTTGATGCGTATCGCGGCTAGACGCTCGTCAACAGGTGTGAACCTAGAGACGAGGCCACGTAGTTTCCTACTCCACCACGAAACCACATCCAAATTCGTGCTTACTCGCATGGCAGCTGTAGTAGATGTCACAGGATGCTTTTTTAGAGCAACCCTGCCCTATCCATCGGATTTCTTGGATTGCGGTGATGTCAGCCTTGCATTTTTCGAGGACATCAGCCAGCTGGATACTTGCACCATCCCAATTAAGGGTGCGGACATTCCAGGTGCATATATCCGTATATCGTGATCCTTATAGCGTTTGCGGGGGTCGTCATCAAAGAGTCCGTTCCGAGGCTTTTTGTTCGTTTTCATTGGGGGGTTTTTTTTTAAAGTGGCGGGTCCCAAGCCCAGCGCACCAACCCCTTTTTAAAGGAGAGGGGGCCCCTTCGCCTTCTCACGTTAGCTCACCTCTGAACGGATGTTCAGAGGCTACCCAGGAGATACGTGTCCTAACGGACGTGTGAGTTGCTTGGACCGTTTGACACAAGAATCATTGTTGGCCATTCCCAGGTGTATGGCAGTCAACAACTTTCCACACAATGTGCACTTGAGCAAACGAATCCCAATCTCCCAAGTCTATTGGCTCATAAATTATATACTTATATTCTTCAATAGCTATTTAGAGACAAGTTCAACTAGGCATGTCTGTTCTACCTTGTAGTTGAACCACATTTTATTAAAACGTGTAAAAGTTGTTGCAGTCATATGGAGTAGATTATGCATATGGATATGCCACACCCAGTTTTTTTTGGGTAGCCCCAAGCCAACATCTTGCCAACTTTTGGATTTGGTTTCAAAAACTCGGTATAACATATAGGCTTTATTTTTGTCTAAATGTGAGCAACCCACTTACCAAAGTTTGACGTACCACACCTATTTTTAATATTTTTATTAACGAACCACTTTAGTATAATCAAAATATATTTGGAATTCGGTAAACAAATTTTGTGTGGTCATTTACATTTTATTTATTTAATTATTTTTATACGATTTAATTTTACTTTTTAGCTTACAGAGTGTGTGTTCATGCTAAAAAATGTCAAACTTTTGCCAGATTTTACCTAGTGACATTACTGTTGTCTCTTCCCGAAATATAAATAGTGTCCTTTGTAAGTTGGTATGAAGACATTCTGTAGCCAGAAGAATCATAATTTATTATATCACACAAAACTATGAAAGTTTTTTATGGCAAAAGTTTTTTTTTTGTCATGGTCTGTCATATTTTTTCTTGAGCACAATTTTTTGACAAAATAGAAACATCTTTACAGAGAATATACAGAATGAACAAATGCTTCCATTTCAAGAGGAAACATTTGTAGGATTTCGTATACGATATACATAATTATCCTACAACCCGCTATATTATTCTGAATTAATTTTTTTTCATATTTTTAGTAATTTCTTACTTCATATTTTCTTTTGTATAAAATTTATTACAAAAATCTTGCCTATCGCAGAGTTCACAACTATGCATCCGTTTTGCTTGATATTTGAGTACTACATGAGCGTGGTACAACCCATTTTTTAAATGGAAAATATTTCCAAGCTCTCTTTTTTATGTATTAACAAACCCATCTTTCCAGTGAACCAAGTGCTCTTCACATATATACTAAGTATTATCCTTCTAGTTCAAACAATTCTTGATAGACGACGTGCTTCTCTTGTTTAGTGATGAACCACTTGAATCAATTATTTTAATAACCATAATATTACGATATCGTAATTCAAGATTTCAAGTCAAAATTTACTGCATTAGGTCTATAATGGCATGTTACGATTTTTAGTTGACCACGTCGCAGCATGTAGTGTAAACCCGCCGCTCCGTCCGCGGCCAGTAAAGCCAAACTGTTTACACTTGTCCAATGGACTTTACCATCACCCATTACTCATTAAAATTATCCATTACCATGTATATCAAATTTCAACGCTAATGCATTTGGTGTATCGCTTTCAATCGGGGATGTGGAGCATAGCCCCCTCAGATTCGGACTAAAAATTATAGAGTTACATCTTACTATCACATTATCACATATACCAAATAACTTTCCGTACTTCAAACTATTTTACCGTCTCCTCCGACCTTGACCAACCAATGAAGTGATTTTCTTCCGATCCCATTAACACGTATACCAAATATCATGCCCGTACCTTAAATATATGGAAAGATACTTCAATTTTTGTTTATCGTTTACCGCCTCCTCCGACCTTGAATAAATTAAAATAGAACCTATCCTATCTATTAAGTTGGAACAATCCAGCCATATGAAAAAAAATCATCAAAATCGGATGAGTAGTTTCGGAGTTCATCGCGGACAAAGAACGTGACACGTAACTTTTATATATAGGGTTGGAACTAACATCTTTTCGTATTTTCGCCTTTATTTTAAATCTTTTAAAAACTGCGTACAATCATCGGATTTAGTTCAAATAAGCGCCGATTTGATCAATAACTTGTTGTTCCTAATGAGATTCCAATTTCACTATGCCCCGCTCATACAAGCTTGCTTCCCTATTGGCAAAAAAGTAAAACAGTCGATTATCGCAAGTCTCTTTTGAGGCCAATTTCTCGTCAGCTAAATCATTCGACATTGACAGAAAGAGATGGCAATCCAATGGTGCCAGGTCCGGACTATAAGGTGGATGCATAATGACTTTTCATCCAAACTCCCGGAGCTTCTGGCGCCTCACAATCGAGGTTTGTGATCTGGCGTTGTCCTGATGGAACACAATTCCTCTCCTATTGGCCAAAGATGGCCGCTTCTGGGCTATTGCTGCCTTCAAGCGGTCCAGTTGTTCACAGTAGAGAACCGAATTGAGCGTTTGGCCATAAGGGAGCAGCTCATAATAGATGAGTCCCTACCAATCCCACCAAGCACTCAGCAAACCCTTTCTGACCGTCAATCTGGACTTGGCAACCGTTGTAGTCGCTTTGCCACCCTTCACCAACGACCTTTTGCGCTTCACGTTGTCGTTAGTGAACCACTTTTCATCGCCAGTCACCATTCGCTTCAGAAACGGGTCGATTTTGTTGCGATTCAGCAGCGAATAGCAGATGGAAATTCAGTCCATGAGATTTGTTGGTGTCAATTCGTGTGGGACCTAAATATGACTGATATTCAGCTCCCGGGCGATGGTACGGCTGCTACTATGGCGGTCTATCTCGGTCAGTTCCTTGATTTTATCGACTTTTTCGACGACAGGTCTTCCGGAGCGTGGTGCATCTTTCATTTCCTCCACACCAGAACGGATTCGAGCGAACCACTGTTGTACTACGCGAATTGAAAATGTATCGGCTCCGAAAACATCACAAATTCTTATGGCCGCTTGCGATACGTTTTTGCCTTTCAGGTAGTAAAAATGTAAAATATGGCGAATTTCTTCAATCGAGACCTCCATGTTCGACGCGCTGTAGCTTACAACTGAATTGTCCAAGCGCAATGCTTTAAAATGAAAATAAAGATTTTTGATTATTTTGTATGGGAGTCGCCTAATGTCTATGTTAACCTTTTAATTCACAAATGGTTCGGACCCTTATGTATAACACTGAGTTATTTGTAAAATATAGCACCATTCAAAATGTATTGAAAACTGGTTTGACACTCGTAGCCTTATCAATGAAATCATTAATAACAAGTTTAATAAGTTTTAATAAGTTTCACGTTGAAACATAAGCAATGGGATGTAGATCTGCAATCGAATCCTGTGTCGTTGCTGAATGATCTGGGTGATAAAGTCTTCTTGTGAGGGCCTCTTACCAAAACAATTAAATTGCCACATTACAGTTCATCAGCTTAAAAAATGTCAAAAGTTGATTTAAACTGTCTTTGGGTAAAAACACAGAGTCCAAATAATTGTAGCGGTATACTGTTCAGATCCATTAATTTTTCTTAACTCTATATGCCAATCTGCAACGACCACTTTTTACGAATTCCTCTCTATATCATGATGATATCACGAAATATTAATCTGAAATGGTATAATAGTTTGGTTCTTTTGAAAAGCACGTTGAGGTGAGTCGATCTAACTATATATCCATAAGATAGTTGCTGTCGATTTCATTTAATATATATACTTACATGTCTTAAAGTTTTATGAGTAGAGTATTGCAGCTTAAAATCCACTGACGTCAAGGTGTTTCTATATATTTGTATTTTAAGTCTACTTAAACCAGGGGACAGTGTATTTCGAAGCCGTGAACTCATGACAGCCACATTCTGATTCTTTGTTAGTTACATTTAGTTTACATATCATTGGACTTATTTAATCTTACATGAGTATATAAGTGTACATCACAAAACCAAACAAAAGTTGTTCCTACCCAGCTGTGGCATAATGAAAGAACGAAGATCAAATAATTTTGAGCATCATTTGCAATGGCATTTCTGGCCCGATTCTTAAACGATGTGCAATTTTAAATGGTCAAGTGGAAGTTTCATTCGCTGGACCACTTGGCCCTCTACATCCCTCTATGCACAAACAATAACTTGACAGCTGTTCTCTGCACCAAATACGTATATCATTGTGAGGATTTGGATGCGAGGAACTGACAGATGATGATGTTGCAGTTGTTGTTCTTACAATGGTTGTTGTTATTGTTATTTTTGATGATTTCGCTTATGAAAACGTGGCGCATAGCGTGGAAAAAAGTTAATGGGCCATGCATGTTTTTCCTTCAGCAATGGCGCTTAACTTTATTTATGATGACTGGAAAATTACATACATAGATACATACATACATACATATGTATATAGCAACTCATGCAAGATTCTTTGTACAACAATTTAAAAGAATATTTCTTTGTGCTGTTTTTGCTGTTGGTATGTTGAAATTTATGATACTCTATGTTGTACGGAGCATATTGAATTTGTTTTTGTACGTTCCTGTTGTAGTTCCTGTTGATTTAGTTGCATTTTTGAAATTCGTAAATAATCTTTAGCTTCATCCACTAGTGGTTTCCATTGGCTAAATGTTTGGTTTAGAGATTTGCCTTGGTATTTCATTTTTTTTTTATTTGTGTTCTTTGATTAAGATATAAAATCTGCGAAATTTTATTTGTAAAAGAAATATTCTTTGCCCATATTGCATGTAATTTGTCTAATTCCGCAGATTAACTGAGGCGCCATGGCTCCCAATTAGAGTTATTATGGCATCATTTTTGGAATTCGTTCATTCTTTTCTTCTTTTGCGAATCACATTTTTATCATTTTTGCTGATATTATTAAACGATTCTTATATTAAGAATGATGGGTTTCTTTGCTCAGTACTTCGCACAATAATATTTAAATATGCTCAGCCTGTGATAACAGAAAGTTATTTCATAAAATTTGGACACAGACCATTGATAGGTGGACGGATATGGATAGATCGATTCGTCTCATCGAGCAGTTCAATAATATTCATACTTTATTGAGTGTCTGATGTTTTCCTAAATGTGTTACAAACTTCGTAAAAAAATTATAGTTCTACACGTTTTCACATTACAGTGAAGAGTATTAAAATGTGGCAAACAACAAACGTAAAACCGACTGCGGCGATGCTGTTTCTTAATTAAACTCGAAAGCCGCAAACAAAAAAACAAATGAAAAAATAAAAATAATGGTTTTGCTCAGGAAAGTAATTGCTGAACTAAATATTTTTCTTCTGGTTTTTGTTTAATTTTTTATTGTACCCTTCTTATGCAGTGTACTATGTATTTTTCACACTAGTCGCAAATAAAAAATCTGTCCTACAATCTTTCTGATGTCAAGCTATATATATGGTTCTTATCTGAATATTACTCTTTTTGATATTACGGAAATAATTTTAATGTGGAGTACCTCGCCTACTTTTTTTCTGATTTCTAAGAAAAGCCTAATGAATGCACCATATTTAATTTTTCTGTGAATGACTTTTTTCATTTCTTACAAAAATTATAATCCGTCTCATATATAGTATTTAAGTTATTTATACAATATGAAGAACATTAAAGCTTCGGTGCCACCGTAGTCAATTTTTCTCAATTTTTCGGCACTTTATGTTGTTGCTTGACAACTTAGATCTGATCTTTTCAGCCGGTTTTTTTCTTCCAGTGCTGCGGCTTAGATCGCAATCAAAGTAATCATATTTTGCTACTATTTTTTTTTTTTATTTTAATTTTTAACATTTTTCATATTTGCGCATTTTTATTTTGTTAATTTTTTTTTTCTTCAATTGTGAGTCGCGCTTATTATTTCTTTTTTTTTTTGTAACTTTTTATGATTTTAAGTTTAATAGTTTCGCTTTTGCGCTGCATGAAGCACTCATTCGCTTGACTCGCTTCACTTTGTGGCTCGGTCTGCTTCATATATCCCCCTGCGCTACTTTTGTATCATGGCACGGCTGGTGCCTGATCTTAAGCGGCATGGCCATATGCAACGGAGTCTTGCTCGAAACGAACGATCGAATTGAGCCAACTCTAGCTGTGTGTCTGCAGCCCTCTACCATTGAAGTCAGTTCCGCTAAGCTTCATTATAGTCAAGATCAACTGAGCTTATTTGGTCAATTACAATTTTGCAAGATTGTCTTCCGTCCGCCATTTGCCAGCTTGCTCAAGTAATTGCACAATTTTAATAGTTGTTACGAACGAGTAGTTTTGGTTTTTTCTTCTGTTTTCCTTGCCATTCCAGTTGGTTTAATTAAATCGAAACTTGATTTTAGTTGAGCAGTCATTTCGCACTTGAAGTAAAACACGAAGTGTTTGTGGTTGTATACTTTCGTGATGAAGTTTGTTGCGCATTAAGGAGACATTCGTAGATCCCGTATGGCATATAAAAAGAAATAAAATAGATCGAGCCATGGTTGTCTATATATTCAATCCCTGTTAGGAGCGAAATAGTTCCTTAGGTTTTGAGATATCGTTCAGATAACAGGTGTGGAGACTTTTAGTATTTCTAGGTTGATCATATATGTATTTGAATTACTGTGGATGTGCAGTGGAACATATAGCCCCGTACAAACACAGTATCCCTTTATCAGATTTTGTTTCAAAAACATGTCTCTTATGCATTTAAAACGTATTACGTTTGAAGGATTCTTTACATAATTCACATTAATATTAATTGTCAACGTTTATGGCGCATCTTCTATACAATCCCATGACTCACATTTAGTGTTTCAAAATAAAAACTTTTACTTTCCTGTGGATATACATACGTACACCGAACTGATATGCAATTTGAAATTTCTTGTATAGGGTATTAATATTTCCGTCCAATCAAAGCAAACGATGTATTTTGTTTTTCTTTTTAGTGGTCTATAGCTGAAGACAACGTTTTCCAATGTTGGTTTCAGGTTTGAAGATATAAACTTAAAATCGTTTTTAAAGTAAAAAATGGTGAAACTGCAAATTGTATTTCTTGCGTTGGTACGAGTTGGCTACAGTTTGTTTATCAGGTCAATCCATTTTGTTGTATGAAGATCTCTTACAGTTTGATAAGCTTAGATTACAAATTTTTTCCAATTAGTGGTTTGAGACTGGGTGTACTTTGATTTTTTATTAGCTTTAACACTTTGTAAATTAATCTGTCACGAACATGTAATCAGATTAATGGAATTGAGACTTATTAACACTTGGAGGTCGTAATATTTAGTGAGAGTCTCGTGAACAGCCGTTAACACAAATAAATTTCGATCCGACCAGTTACTCGGCAGAACATGAAAATAATATCATATTTCTACGAGAAACCATGCCGGGAGAGAACAAGATTGCTATGAGCGAAGAACGTTGAAGTTTTTTACAACCTTACATCTTTAAAATTTCAATGCGAAAGCAGTCAATCCACGGGGATTATTAATACAAATTTAAATAATTGGTTTGTATGAGTGAGTAAGATAAGAATATCTATAAATACTATTGAAATTATTTCATACTCCTAGATGCTATACAAAGTTGCGGGTAGGTAACTGGGGAATAATAAAAATATCGAAGCGTTTGGTTTAATTTCGGGTCGTGAGAATATTTGTCAGCTAACAATTTTTTGATAATCACGATTCGACTCTCTACTTAAAAACTTATGGACCAGTCTCAAAATGAATGAAATCGATTTCATTGTTTTGTTTCGACTTATCTTGTCCTGATTTAGAAGGTGGTCTGGCTTTTAGAATGGCTCATTCTTTTTGTATGTAGATAAGCTTGTTAGTAAATCAATTGGTTTGTTGAATATTGGAAAATAAATGTTTCTGGGTTACAGTTTTTTATTTATACAAGCGAACGCGGTTTGCGCTTTTTCTGCTTCTTTTAAATATGTGAGACATTGTCAAGAATTAAAAATTCAATACATTCAAATTATAGAATTGCGGTTAGTTTGAGTAGCATTTATGTCAAACAGTTTGAAAAGCGTTAGAGCTTAGCAATTTTTTAGTTAAGGAATTTAAATTATATTTTAATATTAATATCTTTTGGCTTTGCAGAACGATTTTGCTGAGATAAACGCTAAAAGTTACTCACAATGAAGCTGCTTAGCTTTCAGTAATTCGTAGTTGAAATCAATCACTGACTTTTATGTTATGCGTGCACAAAAAAAATACAATATTTTATGATTTTATTATATGTATAGGCTTAAAAAGAAATATATTTCGCATAGCGATTTATTCAGATTTACATAAGTTTCGATTCTCATGTCGGCCAAGCGGAGAATATATTTTTAAATGAACCCACGCAAAGAAAACATTATTTTCCTATATCCGCAGAAGCATTCACAGATACTACGCATATATATTAATATAAAACAAATCTTAATGACAATTTAAACAGCTGAGATGAGCGAGCGGTGAAAACAAACGAAAAATGGTGACTTAGCTTTGAATTATGAGCGATCGCGATGTCTAACTATTTTGTTGTTGGCCGTTTGTCCATTTATTGTCTGTCTGTCTGTCTGTCATTTCGTTTGTTTGCCGTGAGATTAAAATATCGTGTGAGCAATTAAATCTAGCTATCTCGCTCTATTTTGGCCTTGCTCTTACTCTGTCCTATATACAAGTATATATAAAAGTAATACTATGTATATATAAATGTTGTTGGCCCCTTGTCCCCCTCTCATTTTGCACGATCTGCTGGCTGCTCACTGTTCGTTTCGGCTCGACTCGTAATTAATTTGTTGGGCGGCGGAGTGGAGCGTTGCAGCGCAACTCGTATCTCGTTCATTACTCGGTCGGATCGTCGACGCAGTTCGCTTTTTTGTCTAAAGAAAAAATATTGAATAAAAATTTTTTGTTAGTAGTTCTCTAACAATTTTCGAGTCGTTATCGCATGCGCTTCTCTAACGGATTGAATGTTTTTTTTTAAATATTTTTGAATTTGAATTTTCTTTTCTTCTCGCGCGGTTCATACTCGTTTCTCCGTCGTCCATTTTGTTCCCGCCATTTCCATCGATTCGTTGGAAACTCTGGCGTGGCGGTTCTTTGCACTACCCTCGCCACCCATGCTAGATCGGTGCGTCGCCGTCGCCTTTGCCTTCGATCCGTGCCGATTTGTCAGATTCATCGCTTCTTGGTTCGTGTTCGAATTTGTTCGGTTCGTTTAATGGCTGCTGTATAAAAAAAAAAAAAATATCATAAATTATGCCGCATTGAAATTATTATCGCTGGAAAGGCTCGTAAAATTCAAAGCGGCAATTTTGAACGCATATTGATATCAATAATAATCTCATCGCCGGATCCAGTTGTGTGTTTTAATACTCATTATTTATATATTTCATGCAATTAACTGTTCCAGTTTGAACGATCTCAAGTGGTTTATGAACTTTTCTCAATGTGTGTGTTCGGTTGGAGTGTAGCATTTGTTTGAAATACATTTGTTATAAATATTAATGATTAATAAAGAACATATATACAAATTATTGAATGAATTTATTTCGACTTTGTAAACAAAACAAAGAGGTGAGCTCTATTTAGTTGTGAATAATGAAATTTGATAATTAATATTTATAGAGAAGTGTGCTGTACAAATGAACAATATATACAATAAATGTGGAATTGCTTTTAAAATGTTGATGTGTGTGTTTTAATACAACTCGGTACTGGAATACGTGCTGTAGGGCATTTACGATATGTTAAAATCTTACTTCAAAAATACTATAAAAAGCTAGTACATGTAGAAAGCTGTTCACACTGAAACTGACTTCATTAAATATTTTATGTGGAATATTATTGAATTTAAGAAACAAACTAACTATGTACTTTATACGCTTTACCCAAAGTTTGTCAAAGAGGCTCAGGTTTAGATTAATGCGACAACCACTAGCAAATCGTGACTTTTCTGACGGAAAAGTCATAACATTTAGTAACCAATCTGTCTATATGCAATAATTAAATTATTTGAGAAACTACATTTTTGTGAGTTTCCCAAATGCTATAATAATTGCATAAGCTCACTTTTTTTACTTGGGAAATCGCAAATATCTCTCCGGCATAAACTTTCATACTTAATGTTGTCACCGTAATTTTGATAAACGATAAATTTAAACCTTCGAGGTACTAAAAAAAAATCGTAGCGCTTTGTAACCTCGGGAGTTTTTTTGGGACACTTTAAGGTTAAAAAATTACCGACGATATTCTTCGTCCATGGATTATATCAAAAGTTATATCTAATTACCCAAATATCCCTAAATTCGCCAATTTAAAATTTTTTTTTCAGTCACTTCACTTTCAACATCCATTAATTCCATGTTATTGGGAATGTTCTGCAGTTTTCAGCACCCTACATTAATTGTTCCCGAGTAATTGATTGCCAAATCAACGATTACTCCTCTCCAAATCATCGTAGGGTGCTCGTTACTAGGTCAAATTAAAGCGCAAGATAAATTTTTAAAGTCAACAGACCATTTTAAAGAAGAAGCCAAAAAGAATTGGAAGAAACTTAAAAACGGTTCATTTTACGGTTCAGATCTTAAAATTAGACACTTGGCAGCTATAATAGGACCATTTTTCCACGAGTTATGCCTGGTTGAATATCACCCAAAAGTGTTGAAATTTTTTTAATTTTTTAAAATTAATTTTTGTGGTTAGTGTATAATGCAGATTGCGTAAGATTTGACTTTGTCTAATATCTAATATCGGATAACGGAAGCAGTATTGCATTAAAAATTGCAAAGCAGAAAATTCAGAAGGTCACTCTTTTTTACCTACAGGGGCGATGCTTAGGGCATCAAAGGCAAATTTATTTCACTCATCAGTGTGTGCTACATCACTGTTTTTTGAGAAGTTTTTGAAAATTATTGTCGACTTCAAATATAGATTTCTACACTCTTCACCTGTCTGCCTGCTTATGTGCTCTTTCTGTTTGCAATGCTCCTTATTCCTTCAAAATTTTGACAAATGGATGGAAATAATAAATGTTAAAAGGATTAGATTTAGTTCAAATTGTCATTAATGAACAGCTGATATTTTATCAATATTCACCACAATAACGATTTCAGACTCAACTGCCTCATTTTTCTATAAATTGCACATTGTTTAAAATTATTATTTCCCAAACAATATATCTAAAAACAGTTATTCAATCCTTAACCGCAAAAAAAAAAAAACCGATAAACCTTTTGAGTGTGGCATAGCATTGAAGGTTTTTTAATGCTATTTCCACAAAACACAAGCAAGATTTCAGTATAAAGTGCTAGTGTTATCTGAACCTAATGAGTACAAAATTATCATCACAATATCTCAATATACGCCTGAGTAATATATCGGGTCCTATTATATATTATAACTTTTTTCTCCCCAAAGAACAAAGATATTTGCTCATTATTAATGAATACAAAAAAAGAAAAACAGTTACTTCAGTAGAACCGAAGCTTTCATTAATATGTACATTCATAAAAACATGCGCGGCATTTGCCCACCACCATATTTCAAGTTGATTGAAAGGTTTCCCTTCCATGGGACACTGTAAGTAATCGGAACACAAGAAGTCGCTTTTCCCAATTTCAGATCGATATCTTAAAAACTGAAAAAAAAGAATAGTTTTGATTCATACAGACATGATACAAACGGACAGGCAGGTGGACAGACTATTTTATGGACATATTTCACATTACATGTGAAGAGTATAAAATTTAGTTAGAAACATGCACTGTGATTGAGCTCGACTTTAAGATATCATTTCAGAAAATAAATTCAAAATGGCAGCACATATTTTTAGGTTATTCTCTTATACCGGGTTCCGCTTATCAATTTCATTATCTTTTTTTGAAAAAGAAATATGAGCGCCACATATGCAGACGGAGAGGAAAAGAGGCATACGGACGGGCATCCACATGATATATGCTGAGAAATTTGATCAAGAATATATTTTTTAGAATTCATTTGGAAAAAAACTCTTCGGATCTGTTTACCATACGAGTTCAAATTAAATACACACAGCTAAAATTATTTGTATTATTTTATTATTCATAATTTTTAGTTATTTGATTTATTTATTATATATAATATATCAATAATATCTCAATTATTTTATTTCAGTTACCAAACTAGAGGGTGAAGAGCTATTCTGCCAAATCATTTGTTTGAACTTCTACAAAAAGGAGACTACGGTATGTACAAATTCTAATTTATGAGCTATTAAATGTTAAAACAAAAATCGTATTGAAAGAATTGCAACTTTTCTCGAGTATGTTTAAAATGCTGAGAATAGGACCACACAGAAAATTTTAAATCGATCGTAAAATGAAATCGAATCGATGCAAGTAGAGATTTAACATCAATATTAGCATTCCGGTTGCTATAAGCAAATTTAGTGGAGGTGAATGCTATTAATTGGCATCATTACGGGCCATACGCAACGATAGAGATTGCGCTAGTCCTCAGAGGTCGCCACGTCGGGTCACTTTGCGGTCAAATCGCAGCGAATGATGCCGAATGTCGGCGACATTTTGGCCGTTCTTGAGCTTGTTTTGTACCTTTTGCGATTTTATAGCCAAAACAATTCGATTGCAGTGTCGAGGGAGCATTAAGTTCTCTTTTGCTGTTGTTGTAACATAAAGTGGCAAAGCTTTTTTTTTTTGTAGGTGGGCGTGTGTATTGCCTTCGAAATACATTCGCACTTGCCGAAGCTCGGTGTTTGGAGCGGGTGAACAACGTTGAACAGCGAATCAGTATTAAAAATGGCAATAAATAAAGTAAAGTACTGCGAGTACATGATTTCCCTGTTAAGATCACAGTATGCGAGTGGCAATGACTGGGCGAGCGATGAGGCTACTTGAACTGTAAGTTGCCACACTGAGTTTGGAGTGAGAGAGAGTTGTTCTGAAATTGATGGCGGCCAGAAGTGTGGGTTTGCACTCTTGTGTCCAAGCGGGCCAATTGTGGTAAATCGGAAGTTAAAGACGGCAATAAAATGGCGCAATAAAAATCTATGAATGACACATTAAATCAATCGCCTAAAAAAAAAAAAAATCACAAAAGCACGTCGTCCACTTATGAGTGGATTGGTCCAAAACTGCTGAGGAGCTGAGGGCGGCAAATTTAATAAGCGGAAGCCAAATGGAGTTAACATATTATTCATTTGGAGAACGCTAAAAATGATTGTTTGACTTTGAGTTAAGTGAATTTTTATAGGCGTGCGAAATTGTTTAATTGCAGCTTCGAATTGATAATGGTTGAAAGAAATGGTTGGCTTCATTGAGTTGGGAGATGGATTTTATTGTATTCGTAGGTATTAAAGTTTTCTTTCAATATTTGCGTGTATTGAGCGCAGTACGTTTGTGGCGATGCTATTTTTCAAATATATAGCAGCGAAGCGTTACAGATTGAAATGTTTTCTGTAAAATTTATGAATGTTTATATGTGTGAATAATACATTTACTTCAAATTACAACAAAAAAAATATTTTATTCATTAGAGTCAGAAAAATTTATTTGCGATTAGATTTAAATAAAAAAAAATCAGACGGGATTATTAAACTTATTACTGAAGCGAGGACTGTTGAAGTCTATCAGAAAAAAATAATGTATTATTATTTAAGATCGAAAAACTACATCTGAAGAGATCTTAAGAGAGTCTAAAGTTGGTTTTATTTTTTTTCAAGCATTTCATAGGTTGTGCAGGCAATCAGAAAGAGAGAGAGAGACAGTGTGTGGCAGACTAACAGACGGATGAACCAATGAACATATTGTATAGCTATATATCGACTCCGCCATTGACCTATATCAAGTGTGTACTTTATATATTATAGGGAGTCTGTCGCATCTTCTTTTGTCAACGTTGAGAGATGAAGCCATGAAGCCAAATGAAGCCATCTTAAGCTGATCATTAATATCCGATTCGAATATACGTATTGTTATTTCTGCGTATGGTATATATAGAAATTCGTAATCGATTACTAAAAAGTTTTATGTCCATAGCAAATTTCGTTTTATTAAAATTGCCGATCACACGCAGTTTCATCTCTCGATCTCCGGCGGCGACTCAGTTGAACAGCAGCAGCTGAGACCTAAGAGCGCACATTTTGACCACAGTTTTGATACAATCAGGTGCTCCATTGTGCTGACTTAATTTTCTTAATATGCGTATTTCAAAATCTTGACATTTATAACTAAATTTCCATTGTTCAAGACTACTTTCCCAAAAAAAGACATATGAAAAGAATAAAAGAGAGAGGCGGCGGGATAAATGTTCGAAATTTTACGACTTACATTTTTCATTTCTTTTTTGTTTTGTTTTTTGAAAGAACAAAAACAAAAAATTCACTTATAAAGTCGTAAAACGCGTCAAGTCGGTTTTTATCAACAGCAGGAATCAGAATTTCTAATGGCATAGTTTGCCCGGCTTGAGCAGTCCGCCTTTGAGTCAATTGCTACAAAAGCACCCAAACCGAATTTGACCTGCAGATTTGACTAGTACACAAGATGGTTGGCTTTGATAATAGAGTCCATCTTGATTGAGGCGATCATGTTGATCGTGTGCAGTCAGACACCGTCAAAGGCGCATTTCGCTGCATTGCATTATAGGACTACGCAAATAGCAGACAGGAGCTGAACGTCAGGTGCCGGTGATACTGACCGACCGCTTTCACTGAGGCGGTTTCCAATTAGTTTGGCCGAAAAAAGAAGAAAGCAGCTTGTATTAAATGTGAAAATTAAAGAAAGGGAAGGGAAAGGTAACGAAGAACAGAGTGAAAATATCTTGACCGAAAAAAAAAACATGTTAGTATTTTTGTGAAATTGTTTTTTCTAATGAAAAACAAGAAACGAATGGAAGAAAGTGGGAAGGACTGGCGAGTTTTGGATTGAGGCCATTTTACCAACAACAGCGACGACTGCGATGATGTTGATGACTTCATTGTTGCTGCCTGCATTTCACATTTCACTCTCTTCCTCTCTCTTTCGCTCTTGGACTGTTGCGTTTTTCATGTTTGCATTGTATCAAGTGGAATACTGTCTGTCTGTGCGACTGTATTCCTTCTTGCCTTCGCAAGTGACTAAATCTACAAGGCTCTGCTTCAGCTGTTATGCACGACATGTGCATCGAATGTATCTGAGAGATACATATTTTGAGCATGTGTATAAAACTCATAAAATATGTGCACGTCAACGCGCTCGTTGCTTGCTTTTGTGCAGTCATTATTGAGTTTCTGATTGTGGCTTTCTATACGAATGTTGTTTATCGGCCGTTCGACCGCTCGCTTGCTCGCCCGTTTGCACCACGTCTCCAACCATTTATTCATCCATTCCAAACCATTTCATCCATGCGTTCACTGTCGCTCTATACGTTGCAATCCCATGCCAGCACAGCCGGTTCTACTTGTTCGTTATCTCGGCTGGTTGATTTCCGTCGACATCTTTGGCTCCGTTGCCGGTGAACAAGTTTTCTCGTTTGCCTTTTGATCTCTTAAGTAGAAATTATGCTTTTAAATGGAAATTAGCTTGCAGGCAATTTAATTTTCTTTCGAGTTTGTATCTTTTGTACAAAAAAAAAATGTTGAAATATTCGAGATACGAATACGAATTTCAAGGCGCATCACGTAATCCGTTGTCTGCATTCTGAAACGTTCTGAGACAAGCACATAAAATGTAAAATTTATATTTCAATTAATATTGTCATCGGTCTTGACATTTGGGCGTAGTTTAAAGGTGTCCATTTTCAGGTATTTCATTAAATATTCAAAGTCTTATAGCATTAAGAATTTTATTCTATGAATATTTGTAAAGAATTGTCTTGAAATGAATGCTTTTAAAATTTGTGAAAGCGTTAAAATCGCAGGAATAATCGCTGATACAGATAGGACTAGTAATTTGGAACTAACTCATGCCTTCTTTTGAAATATGTTTAAAGGCTAATCAGTTACCGCTGACAGTTGCCGCTTATATATCTAAAATATCTTTTTCTGTTGTGTTGTAGACTCAGTCAGCATTAAAATGAAAAAACAAAAACACGAACCAATTAAAAGAAAGAGATTTTCGGTAGACATTTCTACGACAATAATTATGCAAATGGGGGTGTATGAGGAACTACATTCAGGAGTTTAAATTTTTTGAGCTTTACAGTATCACACGAATAGCGCGCTCGATGTTGGCTTCGAACTCTGAAACCGATACAAAAACATCTTCATAAAAAATATTTCTGGGGCGTCAGATCACACAATGTTGGTGGCCAGGCAATGAGTTTGTTGTTGGATATTATGTGGTCATCAAACAGATTCTTCAGCCAGTCGAAAGCATACGTCTTCCAGATCATTTGCACTTACTGTTAGACACAAAAACTTGTACAAAATGGCTTTGTATTGGACGCCATTATTCCTTTTTTCAAGAAGTATGGGCCAATGATGCCATCAACCCATAATTTTTTTTCAGTCCGTCTCGGTAGTAATGGTATTCAAATTTATTTCTTTGCTCGAAATGCGATAATTTTGTTTTCTGATAAAGCCACTGAAGCCAAAACAAGTCTCAAGAACATCTGTCCGTGAAAGTGTCGTTAAGCGGTTGAACTCACGACTGCATATATTTTTGCATTGTTATAATAATTCTGTATGAAATATTCAATAACCTACACAGTTTTCAAGTTTTGCCACAAAAAAAAAAGAAGAGATACTCATTTAATCGAAGGCCATTTTGTTTTTTTTTTTTAATTTTGTAAAGCTTACACTTTAAATAATGGAACACTTAGAAAAGTATTAAGCCTTCTACAAAAGTTGGTGGTTTTCTTATTTTGTAAAAACTTCGTCCATGTTTTAATTTATTTACCAACCATTTTGAAACACCGTTTTTATTTTTAGTTAAAATTTTAGATACAAATAAAAAAGGATTCTGCCTTAAAGTTCTTGTGGGATGTGTTTGACTGAGTGGGTCGTCTTCACCTTCAATGAAGGTGGGCTGGTGAATTTATTACTCAAATGTGTTAGTGAGTTTGAGAAGCTACGACAAGTTCTTCTTTTCGTGTGTTGGTGGATGGTATTTTGTTTTGTCGCTCTGTTATTCTTTTTGCTGTCGTTTTTTTTTTTGCAAATCAAAATTTCAAGTTACCGTATCTGGATACAAAATCTATGAGTCTAGCAAGCAACTCTAAAGGGACAGCAGTGCAGGCGAGTAAATTGTGAACTCATTGAGTGCAGGCAACGACCCAAGAGCGATCGATATTTTAACCAACACATGCGTCTATACATAACATTATATAAATATACATACACACATATATACATATATATAAACGAATGTATACATAAACACCCACCTATACACAAATACATTGCGCACATGGCAAACGAACCGAACCCAAAACCGTCTTTGGTGAATGGTAAACGGTGGGTGGTGGGGTGTGGAACTACAACGGCGGAGAGGATGTTGACAACGTCAGCAAAAGTTTTTCTCGTTGGCTTCTCATGCTTCAGCACAGTTGTTTTTGTTGGTGGTGCGTTTTTCATGCTTTCTCTCTGCGAATTTTCTTTTGCGCTTTATTGCTCTTTATTCTCCCATCATACTTTCTTTCTGTCTCTGTCGCAACTACTACCTCCTTCCAATGTTTTTGTTTTTCCATTTTCATCGTTTCATGAAAATCCTTAAATGTTTCACTTCGCTTATCGCCTCGAAACGCGCAGATCTTTTTTTTTTTTTTTGGCTTGTGGAGGGGGCATGTGGCGCTTTGTTGGGTTGGTTTCCAACTGCGTTGAAAATGTTAGATGGCAGTAAGGGCGCGGGGACATGGTGGCATGATGGGTTTAGTGAGGGTGTAGTGAAACTGAAATTAACCTTACGAATGTCGGTTTGTGGGGCGGTGGAGTGGAGTGGAGTGGAGTTTAGTGGAGTAGTGAAGAGAGATTTTGTATGGCACGCTATTTGAATAAATATTTTGCTGACTTTGACGCTGCGCGTCGCGGCCATTTTGGCTTTTTCGCAATATTCTGTACGTAACTGTGTGCGTATCGGAATTGTGTTTGTGTGTATCTGCACAAAATGTATCTCTGTATGCGTTTTGTGTTTTTTTGGCTTTCGCTATATAACTATGTGGAAATTATGCTTATGTAAATGTGGAAGATATCTTTGCGTCCTTAATACCCTTCGTACACATATATAGGTCTATAGAGTATTTACTGTGTTTTGTTGAATTAAAAATGGAAATTAATTAGCGAAAAGGAACACAAAATAATATCTGTCTATTGGAATGCCTATTCTGAAGGAATACTTATTTAGAACACGCCTTATTTCTTATCGCCATTGTCATTTTGGTCTACTATATACAGCCTATATCAGAATGCTTAAAAATAAATGGTTGACGCTTTTCTTTTAAAAAATTCCATCAATCAACAACAATTCTCATCTCTTTTACTCGACCAAATTTCTACTCGATGTGCAGGGTATAATGCAATCGATGTCATGACTTTAAGTTTGGTCTGGTTTTTTTTCAGGCCTAAGTCTGCGTTTGTTCTTTGTATTTTCGTATTTTTTTTTTGCGTCGTTAGTAAAAAAAGCAAACAATACAAAAAAAATTAAGTTTCATCCCTCGCAGAAAGTGTGCTTTATAATATTAAATACCCTTCGCATATGTATAAAATATCTGTACAGACACATTTATCAGAAAGTTATGTAACATAGTTTGACAATGTTCACCGATTGGTTTTGAAAATTATATATACTCCATTGATAATTTGACATTTAAATCTTTTTTTTAACGTAAACGAAGAAAGGGGAGCAGGTTTATATGGGCCTTCCTATTATATGTTACGTTCAATTAATACAAGTTATATGCTTATGAATAAGGAGAGTCTAAACATCCAATCTTGAAAGGCTGTGAAGAGGTGCAGTGCGCAATATTTATTAATAAACTTATATGATTAGGTGTGTAGGGTATTAAATCAGCAGCTTTACAAACCTTAACGTTTATTTTTTGTTTTTCTTTAGTTTTTTGACTTCGTGATAGGGGGAAAATGATGATTTCACTTGTTTTGCCAAAATGAGTTTTATGAGTTTCAAAGACTTGTTTTTCTTCGGATTTGAAACTTTTCTTTTTATAAAAACTTTTTTTGTTTGCATTATTCACAGTTAGTTTGACAAAGTCTCGCAAGGATTTTCGTAAGCAGATTTTATTGTATTTGAATCTCATGCGTCTCCGTTTTATACTTAAATATTCCATTTTGAAGGCGTTTTACGACGCAAACTTCATAGAAAATATTTGCATATTATTACTTATCACATATTCGCTGTGAATCTCTTGGATATTGATGAGCATGTTTAATGAAGCGCAAGAAGCTTTGCTGCTTGAATTTAGTTTTGCTTGATCGAAAACATAGAATATTTTAAAATTCAACCTTATTTGTCTCGAATAGAAATAAATTAAATATTTTATAGCCTTGAAATTGATAAAATATTTATATGTATTCGTATATAAATAAATAAACTTCTATGTATATGTATCAAGTATATATCTATATATAACAGAACTGATTTTTTAGTTTTATATCTAAACGAAAAAAAGTTGACAGGTTAATTGCTTCTAGGCTTTAATCTCAATATCGATTTGGTAAAAATATATAAACTTCTTTGAGCTTTGTAAAGAAATGTCATTCATTTTTCACATTAGAAAACCTTATTTCACGCATAACTCGCTAGCCTAATAAATTGTTTGTCTGTATTCGCATCTTGTAACCTAATGATTTGTTATGTAATAATATCCTTTTTAATGATTTACAAACACATTAGTGTTCCGATGAGCACAAATGCCAAATGGTATTTCATTGAAAATAAACATATTTTATTGTGAACTCATTTTCCACTTGAAAATTTATTAAGTTTGGAAATAATGTACTAACAATCCTCATACAAACATTAAAATTCAATTAGCACCTGACAGAATCATAAATTGAGCGCATAATCATAAATGGAGAATGATTGAATGCTCATCAAAACTTCATTAACACCTTTCCAATGGTCAATAATTCGTGTGATGCAATTAACACCTTTGTAATAGCTATGTATGCCGGTAAATAGAGACACGAAGAAGTATTTAATTTTACAAATTAGGACAATAACCAAGCTCAATTTACGCCATGGCTTTAAAATCATTTGTAAAGATTCAGCGATGTCACAAAATGTCTTAAAATATTCTATTTCTATTTTAGAGAGTCGTCTATGCAAATAATTTTATCAATAATATTTATTTAACTATATTCTCACAGTTAATACCCAATCAGCTAACTGTTAATGTTAATTAAATTATTTTTTATGTGTTTTTAGAATTCGATTATGCAAAAAACGTTAATTGAAACATTAAAAAAAAAACAAGAAAAACTCTAATGATGGAACCGAAGATTTGTTACTATTCGCACGAAATTAAAGTTCATATAACACTTATATACTCCAAGCCAGGAATTGTTTGTATTTTTTTTTTTCTAAACGGCATAGGCACATTAATTTCTGTCTGTTCATATGATACCACCATTCGAAGATTCAATTTTATTAAACAAACTTATTTGAATTAAAATTTTAAAGAGGGTAGTGGGATTGAAAGAAGTCTACCCTTAAAAGTAAAAGACACATGATCGCATAAATTAAAAAAAAAAAACAATAGACTGGTCGACTTATGTACCTTGAATCTCTCATTTGTAAGAGGTCTATATTTCCATCTTGATTTGTGTGAGCTATTTTATTAGAATCAACGGAGAATACGGAGGGGCAAATTTTAAAATAAACTCGTAAAATTCCGGCGAAGTTCTAGTCGAATACCGTTTCACAGAACCTTGCGTTCATACGGACGTACAGACGGATATGACTATATCAACTACTCTATCACTCCTGACCATATTGGGGGCAACTTTGGGGAGTCTCCGACTATTATTTCTACCACTCCGACTATTATTTGGACAAAACCAATTGGCTCTTGTACCTTCGGTACAGGGCCTAACAAGAGTTTATAGAAAAATTCAAAATGAGGGAAGATTGGCCTGAGACCTCCTTTATAGATGGAATATTATAATCAAAATTTTTATTCATCAATAAAATAAAATGCACCAAACTTAAAATTTTTAGCTATATTAAGATCAACAAAAAAATATTAATATTTCATGCATAAACTCAGGAGACCGGGACGGTCTAGTTTTGTGTGAGAGCTACTCTTTGTAGGGGGTCTTAAATTTTATTTAATACAAATTATCTGAAGAAGGTACTCAGCAACTCAGAACTCCCTCAGCTGATCAAGAATATATATTTTGGTTAAGGTCTCCAATGGCCTACGTATTCTCTTCGAAATTAATGATATCTTTCACACTATGTGTGAATAATACATAAATAAAATGCGTGAGAAAGGTGAAACCACAAAAAATTAAAATAAATCTACATATCGATATTTCTGCAGAATTGATCTGTGGTCATATACCTACAATAAATATAAAGAATTGATTGACTTCAAAGACTTTCAACTCAAAGTCGAACAGCTTAAATATATATTTCAAGTTCAAAAACACCACTAAAAAAATTATTTATTGCTTTGTTTTGTTGAAGCATAAACAGAAGCAAAAAATAAAGAATAAAATAAATTGCTGGCACAGCAAAAGAACAGAGGAGCACAGCAAAAAAGTAGTCCAAATGAAGATGCAAAAAGTAGAAAACCACATTTGAATCTTCTACAAAAAAAGGAAAATTTTCCTTGCTCCAGTGAAGCTTTTCGCATGCGCACGACTGTGGCTATGGTAATGAATATGAACTTGTGTGTGTGGTTACATGGATAATGAAATTTTTATATGCACGAAGGTCGTTCGAATCCATTGAAAAGATGAATGACTTTTGTTTTGCGCGAATTCGTTGATCTATGTATGCACAGCTCTTCTTCTTTTGCTAGCACAGTGTTTCATTGTCAGTCTCAGTATCGGTAAATCTTCAGCCTTAGACTTTTTAGCTCATTTTATTTATTGGTTATAATAAAAATTAATTATTGCTGTTAAAAGACAGATAGATAGAGGTTTTGAAGAGTGAATTGGCAGACAAATGGCACACTTTTGCCATCGCCAGACTTACGAGCGACCGAATTGAGAGTATCTACATGCATACGTCACAATCGTAAATTGTTTTATTGTTGAAGAAAAATAAAAACACAATAACATCACCAGCCGTTTTTTCCTCCATCGACACTGATGAAGACGTCATTCAAACAAAAAATGTTTGTGTGGTTCAAACTGCACGACAAATGACGACTTTTGAGAGTGAAAGTTATGGATTTGAGAACAATTTTAATAGTAATGTTCCATTTGTTACTATTTTTATGGCTAGTGCTTCGTCGTCTTCTCCCTCCACCAAGACAATTCTCAGCTCCATTAAATAATACCCACGGTGTCGCTACAATTATCACACGTACTCAGTCAAAGCTATTTACTCGCGCTCGCGTTTTCCGCAATTCAAAGTCATCTAAATATATTGTTTAATAGTGCTCCTCGCCTCGGTTGTTAATGAATTAAAGCTGATCATAAAACAATTTAGACTGGGCAGCACGCAGCGCCAAATGACTTCGTCAGTTTGTCTTTCATAATTAGATTTGTTTTTCTTCTCATTTAATTTTCTCAACTCACCATCAATTGACCTCAGCTCAGCACAATTCACATGTTCACCTTAGTTTTTTTTTAACGCTGAGTTCAACCTTGACGCGACTTGTATCCAAGTTTCACTTGAAAGCGGCGAAATCGGAGTATGTGCCCCTCTGCGTGCCACATAAAGCGCGAGCGGCAGCGTCCAAGTGTTGCTTTAATTTTAGGGGTGTTTATTTTTATTGTACACAACATTTATTTTTACTTGTTTCATATACGACCCTCCTAAAGAGTTGTCTCTGTCGTAAAACGCTTTGCTGGCAATAAAAAGCAGTTAACTAGCTGGATTTATTGTACTTAAACAACAAACCAACAAACAATAACAACAACAATAACAGAAATATTCAGTAGCAAACGCTTAAGAGAGACATCAAACACACTTTCACAGGTACTCAAGCCGGTGAGAATTATTTGAAAATGATTTAATAAAAGTTATGGGAAAGTTAACAAATTATAAAGCAAATAAAATGCAGAACATATGTAATCTTTGGATTAAAAAATATTTAAAAACAATTAAGAAATATAGTCGAGTGTGGATAGCATAGTATGTATTTGGTCCTTAGGCGGTTCATATTAGTTAATATTGAGGGAATCTATATTTTGGCTTAAGTGTATTCATCGCTTTCAGACCCAAATAAAGTCAATACAATTTCGAAAGAGATATCATGCTTGTTGCTTTCTTGAGCATCTCCTTTAGGTTTTAAGTTTTTCCTTAATCGCAAAAATTAAATCTTACAAATACCGGACGGAACGACGGTCGTGAAAAGATCGAGTGGTGCAAGACTGAGCAGACAATACAGTTTATTTTCGCTAAAATTGATTTAAACTCTATTCAGCGTCCTACTAAACTCTTTGTACAGCAGCTAGTTCAATTATTTTAATTAAATTATTTTATAGTGTTATTGGGTTGCCCTTATGTTTAATAACGACGGTCTGGCATCGATTTTACAAGACTTTGGATTCGATTTTCCTGAAGAGCCGCTTTAAACTGAGGCTTCGAGGTAATGTCTGTTCCAGTTTATCCCAATGCTCAATGGGATTGAGATAAAGACTCTGCGGAAGTGTTTTAAGCAAATGTGGAGTACTGTACGCCAAGTACATCTTATTGTTTTGGGCCGAGTGTTTAGTGTCATTATCTTACTAAAATTAAAATTTCTAAGATAAGCTCAATTTCAACTTTCATTTCAAAATGTCAATGTATGCGCGGTGATCCATGATTCCTTCAATTATTTCTCAATTCTTCAAGGCCGCCGGCTGGTACACAGCTTCATATCACTAAGCCGCTGTCGCCGTGTAAGCTTCACCTGGTTTTATTACATCCACATTATATTTTTTAGATAATATTACACTATGCCAAAACTCGAGCTTAGTGTTTTGATAGTCGCGAGCGAAATCCAAACGCTTTTTCCGATTTACTGCATTTACAAAAAGCTTTCTGCGAGGTGTGAGAGATTTAATCCCAGCATGAATGACGGATTTTTGTACAGTTTCGGGATGTACTTCTTGCTTACTGGATTAAAGGTGCTCTTCGCAAATTTTCGGTGATCTCCCAAATAGATCCATGTTAATCATACGCTTGATTTGGAGCCGATCTCCATGTATGTGAATTGAAGGCAGTCCAAATTTTGGCTTATTCTCTCAATCTCCTTCATAAAAAAATCTTGATAAGGATTAACGTAAGCCCGACCAAATTTGGTTTTTGTTGCATATGGGCAAATCCCAGAAACAGTCCACCAGCGAACAATTTTTGAAATGAGCCTTTTGTTATTTTCTTTTATGTAGAACAATAGAGTAGATATCTAATTTTAAAAATTTATAACAAAAAAAACATTTCGATGTTTATAAATACAAAAGTTATTACCAAACCCAACCCAACCTCGGTGTTGTTACTTTTATACCAAAAATTAACATTTTTTCGGTATACATAATATAACATTATTGTTAACATAGAAGATCGCACAGATAGCTATATTAAGGTTTGTTTAATTCTCTTCAAATTTTGTATAACAATTATTATGTTTCTATTTTGGAATAATTAAAATTAGGTATGAAACGTCAAGTCCAAGAGTTGTAGCGTGCGTCACAGAAATTAAGGTTTTTTTATATAGTTAGTACTTATATAGTTCTAAATTATATCTATTTTTTACTTTTAAGTTTATTTAAAAACAAAGTTCTACATATTTTTTTTTTGTTTTGTTTTGGCAATTTAATTTCTGTAGCGTGCGTCACGATTTCAGTTTTGCCTAAAAAGAGCAGCAGTCCGTCCGTATGAACGAAAGAATCTCGGAAACGGTAATAGTTAGAGACTTCGTGTTTTCTGCATTGGACTAGGACTTCTCCGGAATTTTACAAGTTTATTTTAACATTTTGCCCCTCCCCCCTTCCCCAAAAAATCACCACCTAGACTAAAAATTTCTTCGGCACAAAAAATGCGTTAAAGATTTGATAGATGATCTTGTGCCTTTAAATAATATTAATCGGCTCGATGAGGTTATAGAATGGAAGAATTGGCGAATTATTGATAAACGCATGGTTCTCAGCCAAACAAAAGGATCTATTTGTGATTTAATTAAGGAATTGGAATTGCAGTTACCTATATTCAAAATTCATACTTTTGTTAAGAGAGTACAACAAAAGTACTTTCAAAACCGAAAAATGTCTGTTGGAAAAGATGAAGTTGTTTTACAAGTCGATTTTGCAGAAAACTATCGGCTCCTGAATCAGAACGAAATTCAATCGGCACATTTTTGTTACACCCAAGTGACCATCTTTACTTGTGTTGCCTGGTTGCACAGTACCACAAAATCATTTGCAATCACGAGCAACCAGTTATCACACAATAAATTTGATGTATATTGCTTCCTTAAGCTAATAATCAAAAAAAAAATAAATAAAAAGCATTCCGTTACCAAAATCTTCATATTTTCCGATGGTTGTGCAAGTCAATTTAAAAACAAATTTATAATGTCAAGTCTACCGCATTTTAGAAAAGAATTTAACGTTAGCCACTTTGAGTGGAATTTTTTTGCAACTTCCCACGGAAAGGGTGCAGTTGATGGAATTGGAGCTATTGTAAAGCGAAAAGTGTGGCAAATGGTTAAAGCTAAAAATCTAATTCTGAGTAACTCCAACGACTTTTTTAATTTGGCAAAAAAACATATACATGGCATTTCCATTTTATATGTTAGTGGCCGATATGTAAGAAATACTACTGGTTTTCTTTCGGAGAGGTGGTCGAACATAACGAGCATACCAGGAATAAAAAGCAATTATTATTTTGCATCATTTAATGAAAATGAGCTCGAAATGGCCCTTACGGCAGACTCGTTTAAGAAAAAAATTAATTTATAAATTGTTCATTTTTTAAAACATTCATTATTTCATATAAATTCATTGTAAACATATTATATTACATAAATTCATTAAAACATACATATATATATTTCATAACATATTTCATAACTTCATTTAAGTTTCAAAAAATAAAAAGGTTTACAAAATTGAGAGTTAAAGAATTATTACCCAAACAAAAGAAATAATTTGGTTCTATTTTCGAAGCGCACGCTACATTTTTTCTACCATGGAAAAAATGTAGCGTGCGTCACGTAACGTGCGTCACAATCGTTCACGGTGTTTGCTAAAAAACCATAAACTTTTTCGACTCCAAATAAGCAATTTCTTAATTTTATTATTCTCAGCTTTATTTTAGATATTGGATTTTGTGTACTTTATCATTCATAATTCGCTAAAAATTACAAATGAAATTGAAAATTTAAAAGTAACTTCCATTTTGTGTAGCGTGCGTCACAACACTTTATGAACAATTATTTCGGAAAAGGTAAAAGTAAAGAAGCTATATTACATGTCATTCGAAAGTACACTTAAATCCCTCTATGCACTATACTAAAGTTCACGGTATATCTTTTAAAAACCCAAAAAAAAATTATAAAGTAATCTACAAAAGCGTACGAATGTTACGTGCGTCACGCGAGATTTGCCCATATTTAAAATCAAGAGCTGTACAATTTGGGTGTCTCTTGAAGCTCATCTGTATAAAAGAAGTGAGCCAACAAGAATCTGTTCATAAAAACTTATAACTTATTATTTTACTTTGTTATAAACCAATGACTGTACCGAAATCGGTTTCAATCGAAAACAAACTATACTTTAGTACAGCTGATCGCAAATTCGGTTCAACATATGCATTCAAATATTTAAGACGAACCTTATAAAGTCAACGTAATATTGTTCATAGTATATATCAAAAATATCTGAAAAAAAAGAAACATAAATAAATTTATACACTTTCATATATACTCGAACAATTCCACATTTAGATATACAAAGAAAAAAAAAAACAAATATGAATAGCACAGGAAAGACAGATACATTCTGATGAACGAATCTGGAAAAAAAACATGGTTCAAGTAAATAAATGAACTGAAGGAAAGACAAATAAGCAAACGAACTGTTGGAAAAAGAAAAAAGACATACAGATAGACAAACAAATGCCTAAAATCAAGCCGGGGAGAGACATACTGAAGGGTAAGCCACTCTGCAGCTACGAGTAGACACACAGATACACACTGTCGACGCACACAGAGGCAATGAAATGGTGTAACTTGTATCTACATACAATTTCAAGTTTTCCTTTCAGTCATTTTGATTTCAACTTTGCTTTGTTGCCCAGCATGGCCGCGTGTCTTTGACTTCAAGTGCGACGCTGTCGTGTTTGTCTTCTTTCTCGATTTGGCTCCCTTCGTTGATGTAGAAATACAAAATTCCAAGTATAAAGTATCCATCGGAGGCAAAATAACACGTTTCCATTTTAATATGTATAATCAACCTGAAAAAAGAAGGCAACCGAAGACGCCGAAGATGAAAGCAAAAAACTTGTCCGCTTGCCAGCCTCAAATCGATATCGTGGTCAACATGAAATTCGGCTTATTTAAGAATGTTTCTGCTATCTACGCTGCTGGCTCTTCAACTATTACCATTAATTTTTTTTTGTATCTCGCCTTAAGTCGTTTAGATACTTATGTATTCGAACCCTTCGCAGCAGTTTGAATTTAGTTCTCACATCATTACGAGCAAAGTATTATTATTTTTGGTGAAGTTTTTTATTTGAAATTTCTCAGATTTATTTCGAAGACTGACTCTGATAAAGAAATAGAGTAGAAAAAGAGAAAATCAAATATGTTCCGAGAATAAAGAAATTTAATGCAATTAAGAGTTCACATCACATTTTCAAGCATAATTAGATGGCGTCGAGAGAGAGACAGACAGAGAGAGTTTCAGAAACTGGTTATTAAACTTGTTCAGTACAAAACAGGAATGATAGAATGAAGATCAAGAATTAGCTACACTGCGTCTAATTGGATAACATGAATTTAATTTTATTTGTTCACAGCATCTCCGCATCTCGGACTCTGGGACGTTTTAATGGCTGCCCCGAGTCCAAGCCAATGAACTTCGCATATTCTCACACAATAATTTTAATTTTGTTTTATTGTATATTCCTCATTTTTTATATTTTTTATTTTATTTTTGTATTTTTTTTTATTCATACTTTATATCGCATGAGAATTTCAAAACGCGCACCGAAGCCGAGTCCATAATGAAGTCATAACACGCCATTTCGGCAATAAACCTATTTGAATATTAATTCAGTTAATTAACTTATTCAAATTTGAATTTGTTGCCGAAGGGTTTCTTTGTTTATTAAAAATTCCATATGCACACTTTAAGTTCAGATATTTTGTGAGAAGCGGTTTTAGTTTTATTTTAGTTTTATTAAAGTTTTAACGCCATAAGTTAATTGCATTGGAGAAGAAAATGGCTTTATGTGTGTCTATAACCATAAAATGCAGAATTATGGAAAGTACTTATTCATGCGACGGTGTTAAATAACTCAATAAAAAAATGCTTATAAAAATTAGAAGAGTTTAAAACTAATTATGAACAACATTTTATATCGATTAGGGCGTTTTGTTTAATTTTTATCTATGAAATGATTTATTTGTTCATATTATAATACAATGTAAACCAAATCAATTTCTTAACCCAGACTGTGAATAGTATTATTAAAGTTTGCAACGCCTTAAACGAGACAACATACACCCACTAAATAATGTACACGTATATTCCTGATTATCGTGTCAAGGCGAAGCGTTTCATATAACCAGTAGCAACTCAATAATTAGAAGCTACCGCTCCCATATAAAATAATAAAAATAATTATTTCGTATAAATAAAAAAAAAAATGTTTAAAAGTTAGGTGAATCGTATTAGATTTAATAATAAAAGTTGATATTGAATAAATTGTGCTTTTATATCGCTATAAAGATTTCACTATCTACCCTATAGTGTAACTATTCCAAGTGACGCCACTCTCAAAATATAAGCAACTAAGTGAAATTTCTCACTCACACTGAATCACTCATACAGCGTGATATAACGAAATGCAACTATTTTGAGAGCGCATGCATGAAGTGGCGTCACTATGTATTATGGAAAGTATTATGATCTAACCTACTTGATAAGTGCGCAATAATAAATTACAGGGTTATGGAGTCTAAAGCATAATTTTTTTTGGAGGTTCAACTCTTGATTTAGTTAGATCTAGTTTGCAAAGAAAAAAAGAGGAGTATACCATTGGCGAACTCTTCAGATGAGAATTATTTTCCTGTGATATTGAGATATTTGTCTACAGCCTACAATCATATTTGATTCAGCACATTTATATCAATTATACAAAATTATGTATAGTTTAATCATTCAAAAGAAACATTCTGCAGCCATCATAAATCTCGCAAACTGTAAGTGATAGAGCCACACAACTTGGATGTTGAGACTCCGCTATTTCTTCTTCCGATAAAACGTTCCATCCTCATTTTAATGTAGAATCAAAGCTTAAGTAGCCTTCACACTAATATTTAAAGCTTATTGCATTTCTTTGTTGTTTGAACTAGCACAGAATCATTAAGGTTTTAATAATTCGCATACTTCAGACTTCAATGTCTATTATTATGCTATCCGATCTAAAAACAATTTAGTGTGAGAGTGTCCCATTACTAAATACGTCATCATTAATATATACATACCAGACCAGATGTAACAGCTTTAGATGCAGTGCAAGCTTGTGTTTAAAGTTTGTACCTTGCCTAAACATAGTTTCGATCAGAAACATAAACATTAGAGTTCGCAAACAAATTAATATAATATTGCAGACTGGCTAAGTAATGTGACTCACCTATTTAGGTACACTATTGAAGTGAAACAGCTGAAAATATGGAAACAAGTTTTAAAATGGTCTCCAGAGACGTGTTCAATATTACTACTCATTTATTTCATTATTTTGCGATACAAATGTTATAATTGGCTTCTAATAACTAAAATTGGAAACAAATATAAGTGTTTCTACCATGTTTATAGCGTCATCGTTGTCCCATTTTGTTGTTGATTTTGTCAGATCATTTGACATGGTCAAATAATATTTTTCTTCCAGAAAATTTATTAGTGAAGCTGATGATTTTTTGGAAAAATCTACATTGCCATCTCCTAAGAATAATAGGGACTCTTTTTACTTCAAACGAATATTAAAGAGTCTAGAATATTCTTTATAACGGATATTATCAAGAATGAATACATGAGAGAAGATACCGCTTGATTGTAATAATTCACCATGCGTATTTCACCATACACAAATCTAAACAACAACAATAGCATCTCTCTCTACTTATGCTTAAGCACTCATTCTCTATGCTTCAGACTCACAAGCCAATGCCTTTCCCCCCTTGAATTCCGTTTAACTTTGCAATTGAAAATCGACTATACACGCACGCGCTCTGCCCACTCCTTAAAAGATGTTAGGCTTGCTACGCGAGCATTTCTCCTTCTCTTCCATTCTGTAGTTTCACTTAACATTTTTCCTCTCGCGCGATACCCCGATTCGACCAGAAAACTTTCAAATTTAGCCTTCGTAAAGAAGTTTCACTTTACAAAAACATTTTCTTTTGATAAAGTTTAGAGTAAAAAAAATAATCATAAAAAACTTATATGCATCTAAAGTGGTCGTTGGATTTCTGTGATGAGCGTGGCGGGAATTCAAAAGATTTAGTTATATGAGACGATAATTTTGAGTGTAAGGGCATAACGAATAAATTTTCATCTTTATTGAGAATTAGTTCATTCCGATTCAATAAACTAGTTTGTTCGTTTCTCTTATTTCGTTTTTTTATATGTTTAATCAAGAAGTATTTTCTTTCAATGGATAGGAATCATTGAAATGCAATTTGATTAGTGACAAACAGGATTTTAATGCATATGAAATCAAAAATTATGGTTGATGTGATATAGTCGATGGATAACTGAGTTTAGGCGATAAAAAGAAACAAACAAAAATAAAAAACACAAAGTTTACTTTTGCCTTGTTTATAAATTTCTTCTAAAAGTAACGTTGAAGATTTTTAAACACTTACTATTTGAACTTAAATTGCCAAGTGTTCACGTTTATATGCTTAAAACTTGCCTCAAACTTCTACTGAAAGTGGCAGAAAAATCAGCCAACATTGCTTAAGAAATTGAAACTAATGAGAGAAAGTAAAATCTTTAAGCACTACTAAGCTGCCATAAAAGACCGTACATAGGGCTGTATGGTTAGTTTTTGCTTTCATCTTAATTCAGTTAGCTATGATAAAATAAATAAATAATTCCACAAAAAAAAATATATATATATATATGTAACATGTACTGAATTGAGTGAATTTATTTAGTTCGTTCAATAGAATGTTCTAATTCAAATGAATTATTGGTTCATGAATTATCCAACACAAGTTTTTAGTTGATTGTTCAAGACTTAGAATACTCCTTCCACAAAAAAAAACATAAGGTATTGTGAATGATAAAAGTTGGGTGAAGTATCGACATTCAACTTTAAATTGATATTTAATAACTGAGGAGCAAGTTTGATTATTGAGCTTCAGACATGAGAGGCACATCGTCTAGCTGTTCAACAAAATATTTGTTTATGGATCTTTGATGTTTCGCACAATAATCGATACAAATTCTTTGAATATTAACTTCAGTATACTAACAAAATTTATTTGTAATTTTTGTATAAAACTTCACATTTTTATTGTTCTTAAATTCTGCTAATTGAGCAGTCATGTATGTATGTATGTATCTCTTCTACTAAGTGTTCTATATTAATATAAGTCAAACCAATTAACTTCTAAACTTAAATGATCACCTTTGAGTCAACAATGTTTAGTGGTAGAAGGGCGGAAGTAAGTCTGCCACGAAATAGTTTACCATTTAAAACCTCGTTTTCTTTCGAAGTGATTGCTTTAAATGAAATGACGTCATGAGTCTACACAACGTGAAAAAGGATCGGTTCCAATGCAAAACAAATTCTTTTTTTTCCAACTATTTGGGTTGCATTTGAATTTTCAATGCATTTGATTTGGAGGGTTAGACAGATACAGAGTACTTATGTGTATAGACATTTAAGTAAATGAACGGATGAATGGTTTGTTAAGCAAACAGTTACATAAATTTGAAAATACATTTGTTCATGTACATAGTTGTTTAACTGCGCCGTGGCGAAGCATTGTATATGCACATAATTCATGCATGCTTGAATGTACAAATAGATTTGACCCTGACTGACTGAATGGCTGGCTGGCTGGCTGGATGGATGGATGCCAGCCTGGAGGTAGAGACGGACGAACTGTGACTGCGTCTTAGAGTGACTGACGACGGCGTGTGCAAATTTGCGAGTAACGATTTTCACAGAAAAAGCAAATCGAAAATGGTGTTTACGACATGTTTGTTGACTACTGTTTGCCTATTTGCGCTGTAACTACATTGCGCTCTCATTCTATGCACGGATAGCTGTTTCTTTGCATGCACACTTCCTTCACTTCGTTACGATCGTCTGTCTTCAGACGGTTGCAGCAGTATCTGTTGGGTAACATAGCCGATCATTGCATTCGAGATACATAGTGTCATGCGGTGTCAAATGCAAACATGCAGTCATAAACTATAATGAGCTGCGACTTCCTGCAATGAGTGCAAAAGAGAGCGCGCTTACTAGGTATCCTAGAGGACGTTCTTCAGTAAGAAGCAAGCCTGCAGTTTCCGCTTTTCTTTCACAGTTTAATGTAACTTTCTTTTGTCTGCCATTTTAACCCTTGAGCGAGTGCTGGGAAAAATCTTTATGTATTTCGACTGACGGCGCCTCACTATATATCTTATTGTATGTAGTATAGTTCTATGCTCAACTGAATCCGTTTATGATTTGTCAACATTTTCATTTTATGTAATTTTCTTCATGACTTCTTCGTTTCGCTTTCGTCGTCTTTGTGGAAAGTGTCATAAAAGTGCGCATAATTGTAATTTGAGCATTAAATTGTGCAATTGAAGATACTTTTACTACATTACCTTCAGTGCTGGGGTGAGCACGAGTATGCGTTTGAGGACGAGGGCAACTCCATTGTAATAAATAATTATGCCGGTACATGAGCATTTATGATCGAAAATATATATAATAGATACAATAGAAATTTGTCAGCGCAATGCGTTAATTTGCTTGATTTTAATTGTTGTTTGTTTTCTGTTTAATAAAATCATAAAAAGTTTTTAGTTAAAGAAAAGTAAAGCAAATAAAATGCTGTATATATACAATCAATAGGTATACATATATAAAAAAAAAACATAGAATGTCGTATGCCATGTTCCTTTCACTTCCTCTGGCGACCCATGCCACGGAAATCTGTGCACTAGATGGCGCACACAACATATAAAGTCAATATTCAAATCAGCCCCAAATACTCAGCCCCCAAATACAAAGTTGTCTGACTCTATAAAAATAGCAAGAAACGCATTACGTGAGCGTCAAGTGCGCTCAGTGAATGTATCTGTGTATCTGCAATACGTATACGTGTATATGTGTGTATCCAAATAGGTGTGCATAGCGTATATGCGAGAGAATGCTACCAAATTTCATTAAGTTATATTCGATTTAATTATTAAAATATTTTATTTTTAATTATAAAACTTAATGCTTTAATTTTTATAATTTATATAACTAATTATAATTAAATATAATATTATTTGCCTGCCTTTATACGCTCTCTTTGCACTTTAATGTATCTCTTTACGCTCTTCCGTACAACAACTTTAATAAAACTGACTTTAAGTGCTCTAACTAAATATCCGTACACGTACACTGTACGTGTGCATAAGTTCAAATATAATCGAAGAGAGTTGTGCCTTGTTTACGCATGCATTCTCTTCGTGTCGTATATTGTATCCCTTGGATACTATATCTCAGTCTGCTTGCTTTAATATTTTGTGTGCGACTTCAACCACCACCAACAGAACAGAAACAGAACGTAGGGCAGGAGCATATGCGGGGTCAGGCAAGGCGCCGTTGTGCGCACAGGCACAATCGCTCGCTCTCTTACACACACAGATACACAGATACTGCCAAACAGAGTAAAAGATACATTGAGGCGCGCTGAGCAAAACAAACAGAATTTCGTTCGCATCTTGACTTTAGTTTTTGTTTTGTGAGCGCCTGCCGCCGCCACCGCCGTCATCGTGCCCGCTGCTGCTTGACTTGACGAGTGTATGAAGACATTTCTGTTTCGAGTGAAGTGAATCGACAACGTCGACGACGACGACGACAAAAGATTCGATTCTCAGTAGTCGTCAGTGTATATTTGTGCTTCGCTGCGTACGGTACAAGAAGCACGCGCGGGCGACCGACCCAACTGAGTCTGATAGACCGTTCGATTAGTACGTCCCGTTCAGTTCACAGTCAAAGTTACGTTATAGTTCTGTTTGGATACGACTTGACTCTACTAGCCACAATTCGATTCGAATCAACGCTGGCGTTAGACATTCGATGCGCGGCCAAGCAAGACATTTAGAAGAACTTTGAAAACAAGTTCCAATCAGAAGAACTACTAAAGATATTTGTATCTCACAGTGCGCTCGTTCGTTTATAAAATTAGTTACAAGTTTAAAAAGTATCTACGAGATACAACACTTTTTCTATAGAAATACAAATCAGATGTGCAGTGTATTTGGAAAAATAAAATACAAAATTAATAACTTTTCGGTTTTTGTTAAACAAGTGCAATAAATAATGGCATTGAAAAATCTAATAAGAAAATATTACCGACATAGGAATGTATTGCATTAAACATACTCAATGAAATGTTGCTGCTATGAAATACATTTAAAAAATATTTGACTTTAAAAAAAGTTGTTCATAAACTATTTTACTAAACAATTTGCCTTTTCGACTTTCTATCTTTTTCATTCTTATTCAATGCTGACTCCCAAAAACAACAACAACTTCCTTATGCCATGAATCAAATTAAATAAAAATAAATCGGAACTAAAAATCCAATGGTGTGAAATAAATAATTAAAAAAAAAACAACTGAAACTATTGCAAAAAAAAAAATCATTCATCAAAATAATAACAAATTATTGCAAACACCAAATTTAATTATTTGTTTTGATCGTAAAATCGAATTTTATGACCATCAACATAAAAACAAATCACACGCACTAAAAAAATTTACTCACTCGGAATACCCCCATTAAAACTACAACAACAATGATGACAACAATACCGGCGACAACAACAAACAAAAAACAATAAATAATACAAAATAATTCATTAATTAAAAAATTATCGCAACAACTGACATCAAATTGCAATAAATAAAAAATAAATTAATCACAAATAAAAACTATTGAAATAAAATTAATATTGAAATAAAAAATTTTTAAAAATTAAAATTTTGCACACCCTGTGTCATACTTCTGACGACTGTCTCTTTGCTAAACGATTCGATCGAACGTGAATTTTGAAACTGAATCTGATACGTAATGTGAATATTTGATACCACGGAACTCTTTGTATCTCTTTGCCACCACCTTTGACAAACGTGGGCGCGCTCTTCGCATTCGATTCGTATCTGTGTGAATTGAATCGCACGCATATGTGCGTCTGTATGCGCTCTTTGCTACTGCATGCTCTTCGCGCTCGATTTTGTGTGTCCGTGTGTGTGTTTAAATGTGTGCGTGCGTGCGATACAATAATAAACCTGACAATCTAATAAACAACGAAATAATAAATATAACAATTTATTAAAATACATTTCTATAAAAAAAAAATAAAACATTTGCATAATAATTGCGAAATAAACAATCTTTTTTGAACGTTTTTAAATCTCAAATTTGGAAATCATTTCGTACGCTTCGCTCCAATTGTATTTGAAAACACCTTTTGTTGGGATTTGCGCTCGCGCAACCGTTCTATTCCCGCGTCCGATTTTTATTTCGCTTACGGCTTCGGTAAAACGCGTTCAAAATAACCGTAAATATTCCACCCCTCCCCCAAACCCCAACCATCCCGCTGGCGTGCGCTCTATACGACCCCCACGATGTCTCGGCAGTCGGGTCGCACGCCGCTGCCGGGGCTTGGTGGGGGCCACATCATCACGCTCCACATCCCTCCACAACAAACGTATCTGCATCGGCTGCGGCGAACGCCATCAACGTCAACATCAACACCGGTCAACATTTACATCATCCAAATCCACATCACCATCCCCACACCCATCACTTGCAACAATTGCACCATCACCCGCACCACCACGCCACCGCTCACCTCTCGCAACCGCTGTCAAATCAACATCATACGCCGCACACGCATCTGCAACACGGTTCACTTGCGGCAACTGCTGTGGCATCGATTACTGCAACATCACCTACATCTCTTGCCACATCCGCCTCGTTGCTGCACCACCATCAACAACAACAACAACAAACGACGAATACCACACATTCCACGCCGACACATGCGGTTATGTATGAAGATCCCCCGCCCGTGCCAATTGTCTCCGTTCAGCAGCAGCAGCAACAGCAACATCAGCAGCAACAACAACAGACGCCACTCAATCTGCCCCAGCAGCAGCAGCAGCAACAGCAACAACAGCTTGCAACGACACCAGTTGGCGGAGGTCTTAGTCCTTCGCAGACTCCTACTGGTCCCTCAGCACACTCTCAGCAGCATCTCACCTCCCCGCACCATCAACAACAGCAGCCTTCACAGCAACAACAACAACAGCAACAACAACAGACGACGAGTAGTGTGCCCAGTGGAGCGCCCACAAATCTCCAGCAGCAACAACAGCAGCAGCAACAACAACAACAAAATACAGCAGTGGCGTCCGGCCAAACACAAATTGTCGCCCCAACAACGGCGAGCGTTTCACCCTCCAGCGTCAGTTCCCAACCACCAGGTGAGTGTGTGAGTTCAGTGACTGCTTTTGTATCCAATTGGAATTGGATTCAATTCTCCTACATTGAGAAAATGAATTATGCTACGAATTTTCAAACAGTTACCCAAATTTAAATCTTTAAACTTGATATACTATTCATAAGGATCAGACCCTTTAGAAAGTATTTATGTTACAAATTAGTGGATCGTTTTAGCCATGTTCAGTTGTTTGTTCAATTGTCTATGGTTCTGCATTCATTTAATATTTTAATAGTTGAGATGTTGACTTGAAAATTGGTTTAGATTTTATTTTTTAACCAAAACGTTATCGAAATGAGTGCGATATTGTGGCCACTAGAAGGTACAGCTCTCACGCAAAAATCTTTTTGAATTTTTTGTATTGTATTGGAAGTGTATTTATTTAGAGAACTATTACAAAAAATGTTTCGGAATTGCTTCATTACATAAATTATGTTTGAACTTAAGATTTTTTATTGTAAGATGATATGATATAAATTTTATATCAATACAAACTATATATATCAATAAAATGATAGTTCAGCTGTTTTGCGGGCTTTAGTTCAAACCCCACTTATTTTCGTGCTCCAGTGCATGAAATCTCAAATAATTATTTTTGATGCAATGGAGAACATTTAAAAACTGATCGAACTCCAACTGAAATAAGAATCGGTTTCGTTTAATTGTACATAAAAAATGTTTCTATATATTTTCTGTACTTTGGTGAACCTATTTACGCTTGCTTTATTTCATTATCTCAATTTTTTTTGAAGTTTTCTTAAATTGTTAAAATTTTGGATTCTATGAAAGGTTTTGTAGTGGAAAATTTTTTGTGAAAATTATTGTAGTAGTTTTTTGTTATATTTATAAGCATCGAAAAATCTTATCTTATGTTAATCTATCTAACAGATCTACATGCTAAGTTCTTCGTTTTATACATAATAAGTGTTTGAAATTAAATAAGACCTTTGTTGAGTACGAAATACATAAAAATAATAATAGGTAATTTAACTCTAGGTCTCTGAAATGTTAGAAAGCAGGCTAGACAGGTGAACCTTAAAAGTTCTAAAATCGTTATCAATATTTCTGTTTTGAATCAATGTTAGCCAGTATCAATAGCTTGGTAAATTCAATTCATATAATTAAACTCTGTATTTGAAACTCTAAATATCTAATATATTGGATAATAATAATGACTCTATATATTCGCCGAGATATATCATTATAAGCAAAGAGATGGATAGGCATACATTATTGGATAAGTTTCAGTACAGTACTGCTATCATACCCAAACCGGAGTTCTATATGCCAAGAAGTATTTTTTCCAAAGAAGAACATAAAATTATGAATCGATTACGAAAAACAAGGAATTTGTTATGAGTAGAAAACAAAAATTTTGGAAATGAACAGTGATAATTATTTTTTTTGATAACTATTATTAAATAAAAAGAATACTGCAAAAAGTACTAATTTGTTTAGTCGATGTACTGTTTATACCCTGCTCTTAAGGGCAAAGGGTATATTGGGATTGTTTAAATGTTTTTGGGTTCATTTCATGTATAAGCAGATGAAGTAGTAAAATGATGTGGTTCCACGTCCTTTAACAATATTTATTGTTTTTTTTAAATTAATTAAATCATTACCAAGCACATTCCCCTCCTACTGCACTTTAACCACTTCCAGCACTGTTCAACGCAGAAAAATCAAATACAACTTTTTTTTTTTAAACTTTGCAATTAATTTATAATTTCTTATTCTTATGTAATAGCCATCAAAAAATGTTGGTTCGATTATTTGGTGTATTTATTTACACATTTTTTGGTGTTCGAAATGTATAACTGTCTATGTGAAAAAACATGGATTTTCTACATTGGCCCTATGTTATATTTATAATAACGCACTGGAAACTGCGGCTTATTGAGCTAAAATATCATATTGTTTGCAATTATCAGTATATGAGGAAAGAGCGCTGCCCGGCTTTTACCAAACTTTTTGAGACTATTTTGTTTTTCGCTTACGGACTGCAATTTTCTTGGGAAAGTTAAAAAAAGATACCTCAAAATATAAGCACATTATAATAATATTTGGTACTCTCTCAGAACGTTAAAAGATTTTTCATATAAATTACATGTAATATTTTTTGGTTTTTTCAAATATCTTCAATTTCTATATCTTGTGAAATATTGATCTTAGATCTTAGGTTTGTAGAAAATTAAATTGCCAACGAATATCCCCTTAACTTTTTTTCTGTGTTTTAAACCATTTTGACCAAATTTGACTTTAATGCCCTGTACTTCCTTACAGGTATGAGTTACAGATAAGACGTAGAACGTTTTGTTCTGAGTAATTCGCAAGTTCCAGTGATATAATAGCATAAAATGCTGCCGAGTTATAGACATTTAATTTATATGAGAAATCTTCTTACGTTCTGGCAGAGTACCAAACCTTAAAATTAATGTATGATATTTTGAAGAACTTATTTGTAACTTTTCCAAAATTACATGCTGGGAGCGAAAAATAAAATTTCCAAAATTTCATTTCATTATTTTTTTTTTCTTTATACTTATTTTATATTTCATATTATTTTATTTTTTTATTTGGAAAATAAAAAATGGTTTGTTTGTAATAAAAAAAAAAGAAATTTGTAATATTGTATTATTTTAAAATTTTTTATTCAATTCAAGGTACTATTGTACTTGTAGGAAATACAAATCTTAGAGTGATTGGATAAAAGTAAAATTTTTTATGTAGTTCTTTGATACACATTGAAGCAGGCATTCGAAACCCAATTTTCTCATAAATTTTAACATATCCAGTTTATACCCGGTAAAGAAGATTGTTTAAAGAGTTGCCATATCAACACGCCATCTCCAGTTTTAGGCAAACCCCTTAGGCGATTCTTGCCAATTTATAGGGTAGCATCAATAAAACACAGCTTTTACCTTTAGGTTTTAATAATAACATGTCATAAATATATTTCAATGTGAAGAGAGAATCAGTTGCAATAAAGAACAAAACATAGGTCGATAAATTTCATTGCAAGCGAAATTTCATCAATCCGCTTGGTTAGAAGATTTGTTTTTATGGAATTTGAAATTTCGTGTAAAGGGTATTCAATCATGTTTTACTCCGAAATTAACTTTTGTTGTTGCAATACCGTCGGATTTTTTAGGCCCTGTACCGAAGGTACAAGAGCCTATAGGTTTTGTGCAAACGATATAAATAATGGTCGGAGTACCCCCAAAATTACCCACATTATGTTCAGGAGCGATAGAGGAGTCGACACAGCCAGTAATAGACAGCGACTTCGTTCTTTTTGCATTCGACTAGGAATTCGCCGGAATTTTACGAGGTTATTTTAAAATTTTTCCCCTCCTTTTCCATAAAATCACCCTCAAGGCTAAGAATTTCTTCTTATTTTGTTTGCCAGTATAGAGATAACGCCCATCAAAGCCAAAATTCAAAATCGGATAATAAATGACGATTTTATAAGCAATTGAATTTGAACGATCCCCCTTTTCTTTCGATACATAAAGTAGGAAGTGGTCATAAGCTCGGGAAAGATTTGTTAGGCGACCTTACAGTCGGTTACGCCCGACTGTAATTTTCGTACTTGGTTAGGCCCTGTACCGAAGGTACAAGAGCCTATTGGGTTTGTGCAAATGTATGTAACAGGTAGAAATAATGGTCGGAGACCCCCCAAAGTTACCCCCATTATGGTCAGGAGTGATAGAGGAGTCGATATAGCCATGTCCGTCTGTCCGTCTGTCCGTCCGTCCGTCCGTCCGTCCGTATGAACGAAAGGATCTCGGAAACGGTAATAGATAGAGACTTCGTGTTTTTTGCATTCGTCTAGGACTGCTCCGGAATTTCACAAGTTTATTTTGAAATTTTGCCCCTCCCCCCCCTTCCCCATAAAATCACCCCCAAGGAGAAATATTTCTTCGGCACAAGAAAAATTGAGTATGCCAGTATAAAGTTAACGTCCCTCTTAGTCAAAATCCAAAAAGTTCATCAAAATCGGATAATAAATAACGATTTTATAACCAATTGAAGTTGAATGACCCCCCTTTCCTTTTCATTCATATTCGAGCAGTGAGAAGTGGTCATGTGTTTGGTCATATGCTCGGGAAACGTTTAATGTGTTTGTTAGGAGACCTGAACTGGTACAGGGCCTCTTACAGTCGGTTACGCCTGACTGTATTTTCTTACTTGTTTTTTTTATTTTAGCGAAAAATATCAAATTTGGCGAATCTTACTTTAATTATAATAAAACATTTCATATAGGTCCATTTAGGACCACTAGAAAAGGTAGCCCCTATACAAATTTTTCTTGTGGTTTTGTAGGAAAAATATTTTCTTGTGCTTAAGCTTGACACGAAAATTTAGTGTTAGGGTATCTCGGCTGCAGCGTTCTCTCTTGTATTTCTTAAACGTTTCATCCAATGGCATTCCCATGGTGAAAATCTATCTAGGCCATCTCAACAGCGACATCAATACATTGAATAAAATCAGATACAATGCAAAATAAAACTGTTTCAAATATCGACATATAAAAAATTCCATTTTGTTTTTTTTATTCCAGATATGTCACTTTCACTAGCGCCAATTCATATACCCGCGATAAGGCCGGGCTTCGAAACGGATGCCACGGCGGCCGTCAAACGGCATGCACACCCTTGGCCCTACGATGGCGACGGTTTCAATCAGTACCACCACGCCTCACAATATTACTTGGACAGGGATCGTAAACCGATGTTCTACGGCTATCCCGAGACTCAATTTCAGGTATATATAAAAAAAACAATGCCAATAATTACAACGTTAAATATTTCAGGCGGAGCAAAGTTGCATAAATAACTCAATTGAATACCATTTCCATTTGTTCTCCCTTCACAGCCATACTGGAACTATCGCGATCAGCCCACCTCTGCGGCAGCAGCGGCCTACATGAGCGCGAGCGATGAACGTCATGCAAGTGTTAGCGCAGCAGCTCGTCAATCGGTGGAGGGCACCTCGCAGTCCAGCTACGAAACACCGACCTACTCCTCACCTGGTGGACTGCGCGCCTATCCCAGCGAGCCGTATTCAAGCACAGGTAAGTGATGCGTTGCACTGCGAAGATGGAATGCATATTGATGCTTTGGCGCTCTGTAGTTTGCGGATTCAGTTAGCATTGTGCAAAATGCCTCATAAATTAATCAGTCAACTTTAGCAACTTATTGTAGGTGTTAAGCATAGAATTGAATGCGAAAATATTTGCGCGTTAATCTTGTAAGAATTTAATATGTTAGCACAATATTTGCATGCTTATTAGGATAAATCAGATTGACTTGTTGCACTGTCACAAAACATTTTACATATATGAAAAACCATGTGAGGAAGAAGAATAGTTAATGTATCGACAATATTTTAGATCATTTATACAGTGTGGGATCCAAATGAAATAATAATTTAAATATTTGACTAATATTAATTGTCTTCGTTTCAACAATTAATAACGACTAAAGAAATTGTTACATAACATAAATATTCGCCATGGAATTTTCAACAGAGAAAGTGTGAAGCTGTCATATGGAACTGCAGACTAACTTGTGGCGCTGATTTATTCAGAACAAAAGTTCTCTATGCCATAAAAAGGCATAAATGGCATAAATAATGGCTTATCGTACCTCGATAATAGTCTCTATTAACGACTATGATCTATGATTCGATCCACTGAAATTTTACACGTTCATTTCGTTCATGAACAATTCAATATTAATACGTAATAATAGCAATTAAACAAAAGTATTTTATGAAATCGGGCCAATAGTGTTTAAGATTTGCTGAATAATTCTAGCCAGTTCCTATCAATATTTAAATTTATATTCTTCATTTAGTATAATAAAGTTTTATATGGCTTTTTTTATTTTCCACCAGGCACATCGGGTGGTCTTTCTGTCGGCGCAGTGGGACCCTGTACGCCACCAAATGCGCTGCACGAATGGACTGGACAAGTATCAGTGCGAAAAAAGCGCAAGCCGTACTCAAAGTTCCAGACACTCGAGTTGGAGAAAGAGTTTCTCTTCAATGCGTACGTCTCTAAACAGAAGCGTTGGGAACTTGCTCGAAATCTGCAGCTGACCGAACGCCAGGTAAGCCGCACTTTTGAGTTTCGGTGGAACTGTTTTTTTTATGAAACATTTTCATTTCTCTTTTGCAACAGGTTAAGATCTGGTTCCAAAATCGTCGCATGAAAAACAAAAAGAACTCACAGCGACAGGCGAACCAGCAGAACAACAACAACAGCTCCAACAGCAACCACAATCATGGTCAGGTGGCGGCGCAGCAGCACCACAATAACCATCATCTAAACTTGGGTCTGAGCATGGGACATCATGCCACGAAAATGCACCAGTGACCTTTGGACAACAGCAGCGCCGGTGCAATGGGATTCGCGAGCTATTAACAATTAGCGAATATAAAGACCGAGCACGAAATGCAAACAGACTTCCATTGAGGCAGAATTGATATTGATTTGATCGATCGATCTATCGATTGATTTTTCGAGTATTTCCTGTTTTTATGGATATTCTGTTGGCAAATCGCAATCGGTTTCATGAACTTACATCAATTGGCTTTGTACAAATGAGAGACGCAGATGAAGTACTTAAGATATAAGTGAACACAGTACGTCCATTCCAAGAGAATGTCGCATTAAGAGCAAAATTTTGGAGCTTTTGTAGTATGAAGCGAATCCCGGAGTTGAAAGCGTTGGCGCCGCTGCAGACAAAGATTCAAATAAATTATTTTTAAATGAAACAGCAAAACTATTGAATAAGTCAGTGAGAAATTAAATGAAATAGAAGAGAAACTATGAAATACTTAATACTTAATTAATGTTTAATGAAATAATTAAAGCTTAGTGCAGTAGTTGACAATGAACACAATTAAAATAATTTTTAAACTTAAAAACAAAAATATGAAATTTATGTGTAATAAAAAAAAAAAAAGGTAACTAAAAGCTAATATATAATATATATAAATATATATTTCTCATTGTCGTCGTCTCCCTTTCGCACAAATTGAATATTTCGCATAAAATTCAAACAAAAATCATATTAAGCAAATTGTATGAGATATCTTAGAAAATATTATGTTAGAAAACACAAACACACACAACACTAACAGCAACACAGTAAAATAAAATTATGCAGAAATTGTTAAACAATTAAAGAAACCCCAAAAAAGAGGAAGATATTAAGGCGATACTATAAAGAGACACTCACACATAAAAATAAATTGACAGACACAACTACATAAAAATGCAAACATAATATTTCAATATGTATCTAGATACTTTAAGTTCCTGTATATAATTAAGCGATATGTAATTAACAGAACCCTTAACTAGAACTATAGACACAGATACACACACTTAAGTACAGAGAGTACTTAATGGTTTAAAAAATACGCAGAATGAATAGACTACGAAAAAAGAGATAAATTCCATCTCAGCTCACTGTTGCCGTTCTTTATATTTTGTTGGCTGCTCCAAATCAGATGGAAGCTCGATTTAAATTACTACTTTCTTGAACTTAGGGTGAGAAATTCTTAATCTGTGTCTCTGTATCTATGAATTAATAATCGAAACAATAAAATGTTTGTAGCACTAAGATTCGTTTTGATGCGGTGTGTATATGCATGTTTACTAAATACAGCAGCTTTCAATTAAACTTATTAAAAATTAAATATTATAAAATTAAACAGAAACATTTAATGAAAATAAGAAAAGTCAAATCCATGAAGTTAATGTGGAAACAGCGTAATAATTATTAAAAGAGATGATGTTCATAAATTGAAAAAATAGAAAAGTTATTTAAGTTTAGTTGTGTTTTCTTGTAATTATTTTGTTAATGTTTGTCATATGCGATGATAATTTTAGCTACGCCTATCTCCTATCGCCCCATCCCTCCTCCGCCTTCCTTTCAGTGTCAAAGCGCAAACTCGCTTGATACAAATTTTGTATTATTATTATTTTCCAACTCTTATCGAATTTTAAGTTTTAGTATAAATTTCGGTTATGTTTATGCCTGTATTTAATTAATAATTATAATTACAACTGATGATAATGATGATTTTTATTAATGTTTATACTTAGTTTGTTTTAGAGAATTTTTATATAAAATTAGTAATTCTTTTTTAAAAAGTTAATATTGTGAATATGAATACAACAAAACAAAACAAAATTAAATTAAATAAAATAAATGAAAAGAAAAAACAAAACATTAAAATAAAAGCCTATATGAAATATGCAATTTTTGTTAAATAATTCAAAAGAAAATTAAGCTAAAGAAAAAATTTAATATTCAATAATAAATAAATATGCATAAACTATAAGTATGTATGTAATATAGTGGATATGATATATGAATACCCGATTAGATAGAACCACTCAACGTGAGCATAGTTGCAGACAAAAAATAAAATTCATAAATATTTAACTAATTTCCTTTTTCGTTAAGTTTCACTTTTAGTTTGTAAGTTTATCGTTTCGTTGTATAATTTTTGTTCGCGTTATTATTTCTGCTTGGTAAGTAATAATTTTGGGTTTATTTGTTCATCTTTCATATCTGTATCCAAATCCAAATGGCATGAACTGTTCGCCAAGAACCTCTCAATATCGAATTTAATTGAATCAAAATCGAATTGATGAAGTCCACACATACTAATTAAATTTTGCACATACAAGAAAATAAATTTATTCTGCATCTGAAAAAGTAAGAAAATTGCCCATTAATCATCATTTGAATAAAATTTTCATTTCTTTTGCGTTTGTTTGTTTGCTTACGAGTTTGAATGTTTTGTTTTTGGCATCGCAACGAAGTCAGCGCTTCATATGATAAGAATAATACTGTTTCCGATATCTGCTAAGGTTAAATAAAATATTATGTAACTGTGGTCCTGTTGTTTTATTTTGAAATTAATTGGTAAAGTTTATCTGTTGGAATGTTGAAAGAAATACTTAAGCAATACCGTTTTCTAGTTACTCAAAATCAAAGTCATTAAATTTGTGTAAAATTTCTATACTTTTCGAGTTTATTATGTAAATGCGATGATGTATAATAGATTATCTTTATACATCTGCATTTAAAAGTTTTAAGACAATTATAGAAAAAAATGAGCAAAAACTATTCAAATTATGATCGAGCAGAGTTTTTGAATTGAATTTCGAAGAAATTGGACTTACATCGATTATTAAAAAAATGTTAAGTGAATGTTTTAGTTTGGAATAAGTTGCAGTTTCTGAAGTGGTTTAATTTTTGTATAATTAGGTTGAAAGCAGAGCCTCTAAAGTATATATGTATATACTTGATCAGCATGAAAGTCATGTCGATATAGACATGCAGATATGTCAGTCGAAACATGTAAGGCCAAATAGTTGTCTATTTCAGTATCAATTAAACTTTTCTCTATTTTTTTTTTTTTTTAAAGTTTACAACCATGAATTGAGAAAACTCGTGCACATTTGGATTGGCTAAAATGTTGTCAGGAGATGCAGTTTTTGAACGCACTTTATTTAAATTTAAAAGCATTCCCCTGACTGTTATTGAAACACTTTCTTCTTTCGCCTCCTTTAAAAAGTGCATCTCCTTAAAAGGTGGATTTAGAAATAAGCCAACTAAATGAACCGTTGTTAGAGTAAATCGTTTCAGTAGCGATTGTAAAGTTTTTCATTTTAACTCTTTCAACAACTCAGACTCAAAATTATTGATTGAGCAAGCTTGCATCATTTTTTCGTACTATAGTGGATATATATGCATAGTGGGTTCTTTTTGGGAACTCAACTTTTCGGAGCACCCTTATATTCTTTGAAAAATGCAAGCAATTGCTGAAGAAAGTTAAAATCTAAATTTGATATTCGTTGAAGTTCGTTTTTTTTCTAACAAAATACTTTTGATTGCAGTTTGGATTTCATATGTTGAATTGCAGCGTGTCTTTATATCTTGTTTTAAAGTTTTTGACAAGATAGTTGTTTGTACTGTTTAAAAGCAGCAACCACATTGGCTCCATTATCGGTTACACAAACGGAATTCTTAATGTTTTCTAACACATTTAATTCAATAAGTATTTAGGCCCTGTACCGAAGGTACAAGAGCTAATTGGTTTTGTGCAAATGTATGTAACAGGTAGAAATAATGGTCGGAGACCCCCAGAAGTTACCCCCATTATGGTCAGGAGTGATAGAGGAGTCGATATAGACATGTCCGTCTGTCCGTCCGTCTGTATGAACGAAAGGATCTCGGAAACGGTAATAGATAGAGACTTCGTGTTTTTTGCATTCGACTAGGGCTGCTCCGAAATTTTTCAAGTTTATTTTAAAATGTTTCCCCTCCCCCCCCCCTTCCCCCAAGGCAAAATATTTCTTCGGCACAAAAAAAAAATAAATTTGCCAGTATAGAAAGTTCATCAAAATCGGATAATAAATGACGATTTTATAAGCAATTGAATTTGAACGACCCCCTTTTCTTTTCATACATAAAAAAATGTTTTATAAGGCACTTATTCGTGCAGTCGGAAGTGGTCATAACTTTGGTCATAAGCTCGGGAAATATTTAATGTGTTTGTTAGGAGACCTGAACTGGTACAGGGCCTCTTACAGTCGGTTACGCCTGACTGTATTTTCTTACTTGTTTTAACGTGTTTTATTATATTTTCACCTGTTTTTGTGTCATCCAAAAATTCCCATATACCTAGTAGAGCAACTTTAAGGTCAAACGTCTCATTTATGCAGTGTGCACTAAGAGAAATAAAACTTTTTTGAGAATATTCTTCGCTCCACATGTCTGTTGTGAATGCCAGGTGCTTATTAGCCACATCTGTTATGATCTGCTCTTTTAAGCCTTTGTATTCATCCATCATCACAGTTGACCTCAAAGTTTTTCGTGAAACAACTAGATCCTTGAAATTTTGCTTTCCGTATTCGGCGCCCATATTAAGAAGGGTTTGCGCATAGTCACTAAACCCTCGCCCTACCAAGAAATGAAAAAAGTTTACAATTGTATTCTTAATGTTCAAATGTTAAAATGTTAAACCTTCGGTTGAACTGAGTGAGTGCAAATCTACAGCAATCAAAGCGAGCTGTTTCCGCGCCAGTTCATCCAACTCACGCTTGGGCTCTTTTTTATTGGTAAATGTCGGCATTTTTGTTAGTTTAACACATTTATGGCGGGATAAAGGTCCGGTGTCGTTTTTGCTGTTGTATGTTAGCATCATTTTACAAACTTTGCAGCACACAAAATGAACTAACATACTGCAAGATTGAACAAGATAAAAATTCTCCCACACCTTGCTTTTTGCTTTATTACACAGGCCGACAAAATACCCAGAGACCAGACCTGACATACCCGAAGGATTTTGATGCGCTGAATCCGAATCCGTGCTCGAAATTTTTTAAAATATTTTTTTTTTTTTTGACCGAAATATAGCTATTTGAAATTTTACATACTCATCCACAAAAAACATCGAAAAAATTCTGCCTGATACCAGACCATGTTGATCTTGTGATTTTTGGTTCGCTGATTCCGAATCTGAGGTCCAATTCACCGCATCAGGTAAGAATTTTTCGTAAGCTCAAAAATCAACCTAAAAAACACCCCTTCCTTTAAAATAAGTCCTATTTATATTCAAATTGGATCCCACAATACTATCGGGCTAACCCACAAAACTCCAACCCACCTAAATAAAATTTCTAATAGCGATATTTCGGTAAAAAAAAAATATATTTTAAAAAATCCAAAATGGTTTGAAAGGGGAAGGGTGGTACTTTCAATTGCCATTCAATGTTTTTTGATAATAATTTTTTTCCTCCCGCCACGTAACCTCAAAAACTGAAAAAAAAACGCGTTTTTTCACTTTTAGGTTAGGATATCTCGAAAACCTGACGTATAGGAGCAATTTCGAGCACGGAAATCCTTCGGGTATGTCAGGTCTGGTCTCTGGGTGAAAAATTTGTTGGCCTGTGCTATTTTCCAATAATTTTATTTCGTCACTATTGGCCCTAATAGCGTTTTGTATACTTTCCTTACTCGGCACGGGCCCGCGTCCATCTCTAGTTGGTACTTACCATACAAACACACGGGAAGAGATTCAGATTTGGAATCATATAACCGAGCAGCTACTGTATTTCATTTCGGTTCAGATCGGACCACTAAAAAGGGTAGCCCACATACAAATTTGTCCAATCTTTCAGATTTTTTTTTTTTTTTTTTTTTTTTTATGAAACTTTGTTTAATGTTTTAGTGTATTTAGTACGATTCCTAAGAAAATAATCATCGAACTATAAGCTTCTAATAGTTCGATCTTGGCCTATATGGATTATTTTCTTAGGAATCGTACTAAATAAACTAACTAGCGGTTATACAAATCGTTACGAAAAGCGTATACCGTAGTCAAGCCCACTCGACTCATGCTTTTTCTTATATTTTATTTTGTGTTAAGTAACTCAAATAAAGGGTGCGCTGTATCCAACACAAAATTCACATTAAATGTTTCCATAATTGATTTTTGTTTATACTTAATACACTGTTCGACATTAGTTTGCGGCATCCTATTCTACTAATATTTTAAATGCGAAAGTTTGTATGTATGGATGTTCCTCTCTTACGGCTAAACCGCTCAACCAATTCATCTGAATTTTGGTATAGAGATAGATGGGATGATGGAAAAGAACATAGGCTACGTTTTGACCAAATCGGAGGGGGCGTTGCCCCACCCCCCATAGAAGCGACAATCAAAATTTGTCATATCTTTGCATCCATTTAAGGTACAGAGATGAAATTTGGTGCACATGTTAAGAGGATCATGAGAAGTAAACGGAAAAGGTGTCCGAAAATAACGCTTAAATGCACGACGATGGAATTACTCTTCCAACAAATAGATTTGTTTCTTGAGCAATATGATATATATCCACATCCCTATCTGGTCATTTTAACCAAAAAAGGGATTCTCATGTGATAGCGATATCGTAACTATAATTGACTATCATGACACCTTTACCTCAAAATAAACACTAAGCAGATACACTCTGTGGATGCATTTCTTTTTTAAAAGTCACTCGAGGATTTTTTAAATCTCAAAGACGATTAAAGAAACCATTAAAATAAAAACGAGCGTTACTTGAAGATTATTTTTGTTCCAACAAAATCGTAGAGTCTATTTAACCGATATGATTTTCCATTCAATACTGTGTCTACACCTAATGAATCTACGAAATGTTTGCATTTCACGGCTGCATTTAGGAATATTCGCCAGCCTCCCTAATCCGTAGTTTTGAATGCCAAGTACGGAGAGTTTTCTCCATACCTGGTCAATACTCGTGTCCGGTTGTCGTCTATTTCACCGCCCTCCAATCAAGTTTGGGCCCACCATGTAAACCATGCTGGAGCTTTTTTATCCATTCGAATGAGGTGCCCAGCCCAGTGCAGCCGCTGGACTAGTATCAATTTCATCGAATAGCTTATACAGCTCGAGGTTCATACGGGGCCTAAACTCTTCGCCGACTCTAATAGGACCGAAAATACTGCGAAGAATTTTACTTTCAAAGACTTCCAACGCTGTTTCATCTAACTCATCCACAGTTCATGCCTTTGCTTGCTCAGTCCAAAAAACCATCTGTAAGCAAGTGTGTTTCTTCGCCTGTTTTCCAGGCTGACATTGTTGTTGCTGGTGGTTATCCAAGATAGACGAAGTTTTCTACAACACTGAAGTTGAAATTCTCCATCGTCACTGACCGTCCAAGACGCGATGACGGAGTGCGAGAAGACACCAAGTACTTGTTCTTGTCCTCATTCGCCGCTAGACCCATGAGCGGAGACTGTTTTCGTGTATCGGCGTGTCGAAAGCGGCTTTGTAATCGACAAATAGGTGGTGAGTGTCTTTGTTGAACTCACGGGTCTTTTCCAAGATTTTGCGTAATATGAATATTTGGTCACTGGTCGACCTTTTTGGATTGAAGCCACACTGATATAGTCCTATCAGTGAATCCGTGTAAGGCTTCAGCTTATTACACAATACGCGCGACAGAATCTTATATCCAATGGAAAGAAGACTTATTACGTGGTAGTTGGCACAAACAGCGGGGTCTCCTTTCTTAAAGATTGGACAGAGAACATTGAGATTCCAGTCATTGGGTATGCGTTCATCGGACCATATCTTGCATAAAAGTTGGTGCATAATCCTAACCAACTCTTCGCCGCCTGTCTTAAATAACCCTGCTGGCAGCCCATCAGAGCCTGCCGCTTTGATATTTTTCGGCTTTTTAATAACTGAATTGACCTCGTTATAGTCCGGTGGCTCTACAATTGCGGCATTATTACCTGGTGGTTCCGGTGTCATTTCTCTATCGGCTGAATTATGCGCTTCATCGCCTCCAAGCAGGTTGGAGAAATGACTCCTCCAGTGATTTGTGTTCATCCGTTACCAGATTTTCATTGTCATCCTTACAGAAAGTTGACCTTTTGATAGCCATCTCAACATCCTCAAACTCCCGCCTTTTTTGCTCCTTTTTCTTGGGTCTGAAAAGGCGTTTCTCCTCTCTCCATTTCTCTCGATATCACTCTCTAACAGCTCGCGTTGCTCCCGACTGCAGAGTTCGCTGATAGAAAGCGTTCTTCTCTGCAGTAGCATGGGACACTCCTCGTCGTACCAAGAATTCTTCACAGGTTTTGTATAACCAATGACATCCTTGGCAGCCCTATCCATGGAGTGGGTGATATGTGTCCACTGCTCACATATATCTCGAGAAGACGGAGAGGTCTCCCAGAGCAGTCGGGAGAGTGTGTTTGAGAGGGCTGCGGCGGTCTGTTCTGATTGCAGCTTGCCGACGTCTAGCGTTCGTTGCGTGCTGGAACGTGCGGCGTGCACTACGCTGAGCCTATTGCGTACCTTGGCTGCGACAAGATAGTGGTCCGAGTTAATGTTGGGACCACGTAACGTTCGCACGTCCAACACGCTCGATGCGTGCCTTCCGTCAATCAGAACATGATCAATTTGGTTGCGTGTTTTTTGATCAGGACTCAGCCATGTAGCATTGTGGATGTTAAGATGTTGAAATTTGGTACTACTAACTACCATGTTCCGACCTGCGGCAAAATCGATTAGCCCCTCTCCATTATTGTAGGTAGTGTCGTGAAGGCTAAATTTTCCGACGGATGGGCCAAAGATTCCTTCCTTCCCAATCTTGGCGTTGAAATCGCCAAGCACGATTTTGACATCGTGTTTGGGACAGCTCATAGAACTCATCTTTAGCATCGTCGTCTTTCAAATCAGGCTTATATTATAATATTTTGTCTTGATGCGAATTGCGGTTAGACGCTCGTCAACAGGCGTGAACCTGTAACGAGGCTACGTAGTTCCCTTCTCACTCCGAAACCACATCCGAATTCGTGCATTCTCGCATGGCAGCAATAGGAGATGTCACAGGATGCTTTTTTAGAGCAATCATGTCCTATTCATCGGATTTCTTGGATTGCGAAAATGTTATTTCTAAAGTACTTCACGCCGTGAAGAGTCTTACGATCACACAAAACTATTATTAGATAATGATTTATGGAAATTTGTGGCGGTTGTTCGAGTTTCCTTGAATTTGTAATTTGATGTTCCTTACACCAATTCTAAAAAATTTGCGTACATATAGTTCGACTACTATACAATATTTGACTTACAAACCATACGAAATTCGAAAAAGAGAAACTTCTGCCAATTGAAAAATGTATTTTAATCAAAAGAAGATATCGTTATTTGTTTTGGACAAACAACTTTTCATTAAAACACATAATAATAGAAGTTCAAAGGAGGATATTTTATATTGAGATTTAGTTTGTCGTTGTTATGCATCGGCTATGCTTGTGTTAAGGACACGAAACACAAATTATAATATAAAAATATATGTTCCTTCTTTTGTTTTTCTGCATTCATCCTGATTTTGACCGTCGAAGCCAGCAGTATGATTGCTAATGCAGTAAAAAAGCGGCAATCAATTGTTGCTATATTTGCAAAATGTCCAGACGGACTTTTATAAATTTGAAATTATAAATATAGACAGTATATACAATATTAAGAATAATATAAAATAAAGAATATCGTGAACTTTAGTGGAACTGGAGCGTTTAGTGATCATCAAACGATTTCTTATCAAGTTATGTACCACGAATATATCAGATACTAGCGGCCCGTCCCGGCTTCGCACGTATGTATTTATTTTTAAGAGTGTTTCTAAGTTATTTTAATTTTTACATTTCTCTATTTACATTTTCATTTTAAAGCTTTATTTAATTTTATTAGCTGCTACTTTTTTTTACGAAACTTTTATCTTAAAGCTTCACTGTACACTATTTTGGCAGTGGTATTTGTAGGTGCTAACAAAACATATTGATTTTCAGGAAATCCTACTCTAGAAAGTATAATTATCCATGAGAGAAGCACTCTTTTCTTAGGTCGATGCCAACCATCGAAAACGTTTATCCCTGTGATTTATTTATCGTAAGGGCAAACGATATCTTCACATGAAACTGTAACCTTTTAAAGGATATAGGCAAATCCGTTGGAATCATCGGGATTCGCGGAATGTAAGCGAGCTGTCCGGCCAGTATTGATTGTTGCTACTATAACATTGTCTCGTAGTTCCTTTATCAAAAGCCTTGTGCCATTACACATACTGGGAGGGCTTACATTTCTCAATAGCATAATGGGAATACCTCATTTTAATTTCAGTTCGTGGGGTGGCAAGCCGGCAGGATTGAGGGAATTTAAAAATTGTTGTGGGTAGTGCACTACTTCTTCGATGTTGCACACGGTGTCAACAGATTTGTAACATTTAAAATGACCTGGTACTTTTTCCATAATCATTCTATTTATCTCATTTACTGAGTCGTTTCTCGGTGACACTATCGCCCTCGAACAGAACCAATTAAAATTTCTTTCTGTAAGTTTTTCGATGTCGGGATAGATTGTGTCTATAAGAATTTCTAGACTGTTAACAGTTTGAGCCAATTCATTGTCCAACAATATTTGGGACTATTTGCAACTGTCGATGGTAATTTTCCATCTCCAAGTTGAGTATTTTTTGCGAGAAATTTCCATTGTGGTTATTACTTAAATGTGCTCTCATATTTGTTTGCTAATTAAGAGTTTCAATTGATTGCCATAAAGGTGATGACTTGAGACACGCTTTAATAACGTCGGCACGTGTACCTTTTGCTATAACCGGTAGTGTTTGGCGAAAGGCCCCCCATCAAATTACCTGAGTTACTGATGTCTTTTAATGTGCAGTCCACAGCTTCTATATGGGCTATATTGTTCATGGTGCACTCGTCCCAAATAATCAGCGACGTGTCCTGTAAGAGCTTCCCCTAAGCCAACTATCTGATCCTACTAATATCCTGGGCTAGATAATAGTTCCTATACCAAAAGACTCAACAGTCTACATCAATTTTGGCCTACCTTTCACGCCCTGTTCTTAATCTTATTAAACTCATACAAAATATAGCTGTAAAAATTATTTTTATTACACAATATATTCACTCCAAGCATTTCTATACTTCTTCCAGCAATATTCAAAACCCATAAACAAAATATCTTTTAAACTATGAAACTTTAATTTCTTTTCTTAACTTGTTTACTTTATCCGATCCCATTAACATGTGTACCAAATATCATCCATGTACTTCAAAGATATGTTGAATATTTTGTATCATTCGTATGGGGAGTGGGGTTTAGCCCCTTCTGATTTTGACCAAACTTAAGACGATTACTTTTCCCGATCCCATAAACATGTGTAATAAATTTCGTCCCCGTACCTCAGATGGATGCAAAGATATGTTGAATTTTGTTTATCGCTGGTAGGGGGGGGGGGGGGGGGTTGTTTCATAGCCCCCTTCCCCTCCACTAGCCTATGTTACTCAGGGTGAATGTAGCTTTCCAATGGTGAAAGAATTTTTGAAATCGACACAGTAGTTTTTGAGTTTACTCATTACAAACATACAAATCTTTCCTCTTTATATAATAAGTATAGATATAGATATAGATTATGAACTTTGGCATTCCTTAATGATATTTTGTGCAAGCTGAAATTCCCATTGAAAAAGGTTAGGTTGTAATTCTTTATTATAATCGTACGCGAAAGATGTCTACGTTATTATAAATATATCTTGATTAAAGAATATATCTTTCAAGATATTTCGTACACACCCGTGACACGTTTTCGGAAAGGGAGTTTATATTTCCAATCCGATCATTGGAATGGGAAAGCAATATCAACTTGACATTTGAAGTAAGGATGCAAAGTTTGATGTGGGTTATAATTTTATTTGGTGTGACGTATCTAAATTGGCGGAGGACTCTTTTAACTTTTAATAAACGAGGACACCTGACAATTTGCACCGCTATTTCGTTAAAAAATGTATTTTACTACATATTTCGCACTTTTGATAACTAAAAAAAAAAAAAAAAAAGTCAGCCCCCATTTGGAAGACAAAAAGTCGCTAAAATCGGGGATATCATTAATAATTAGATCGCAGAATGTATAACAAGAGATAATACAAGGTTGTATCAAAATTTCCCAAACTTTTGGAATAAAATGAAAAGTACAATAGATTTTTGAGTACTTGTTGTTTTGTTATTCAAAGTAATCTCTCTCCGAGTGAATACACTTGTTAGCTCGATCCACTAAAATTTCAAATGAGTGCATTAGCTCGTGCACGCCTTTTATCAGTATAGCGCCCAAGTCAGGCGAATACGGCTAGTGGTTGATGATCAAAATGTTATTTTTGATTAAAAAACCAGTCCAAGTGGTTATCGATGAGATGGCGCATTATCGTGCAACAAACGCCAACTTCCTTCTTCGCGATATTCTGGCCGAATACGCGTCATAATACCAAAATAAAACGGCCCATTAATTGTTCGGCCCGGTGGAATGAATTCTTGGTGAATAATGCCCTTCGAATCGAACTTCCCGAACTTTTTCCAGGTAATTTTCTCATTTTTGCACCGATGACAAAAACCTACTATTACATTAGACGCTATAACTCCACTATAACTTCCAAAAAAAGATGTCCCTTTCGAACACAGGTCCTCACCAAGAAGTGGCGCCACCAGAAAATGACCTGGAAAAAAAAAGGGAAAATTTTGATACACACCTTGTAGTATCCCCAACCAGCTAGCCAGACCCCTCCTAAAATGTAAGAAAGATGTTAAAATGTAAAGACGCCTACAACGGATTCTTCAATTAAATTTCCTCTACAGTCAGCCATATTCATTTTTTGATTTATATTATTTTTTTTTTCGCAAACCTTTTTTTTAATAAGCTAAGCTGTAATCTTTTGTATTGATTAACCCTTGTTCACTCCTCATATAAGCGATAAATAATAATCGACCAATCTTTGCATCTATATGAGGTACAGCAATCATATTTGGTATACATATTAATGATATAAGGAGGAATGGGCGATGCCACACCCCACATATAAGCGATAAACAAAATTCATAATATCTTCGCATCTATTTTAGGTACGCGGATAATACTTTATAAACATTTTGGTGGGATCAGGAGAAATAAGATCACAAACCTTTTTCGAGGCGAAGTAAAGCATGCAGGCTGCAGCTAGTTATTACTAAAAAATATTTTATTTAAATTTTTTTAAGTTGCGTTGATTCAATCAGTTCGGTATGCAAGTAGTTGTTTCTAGTGACCATATCGCATAAAAACTTTCAAATCAATAGATCAAAGGCTGTGGGAATAAGTCGCATTCGTAAGGGCAGACGAATATTATTACCATCTCCAGTCGGAAAATCCTTACTACCGATCATTTATTGCTCTCGTGCGAATTAGCCAACTTTGCAGTCAGTAAGGGAAAACTGTTGCACAAAAATAGTTTCCCTTCAATTTCTTTAAAAATTGTTTTGGATAGGTGAAAATATGGTGTATGGGGGCACAATAAAGTTAAACATTTGAACTTTATCTATTTTTTTACAATACAGATATTATATATATTATTTTGATCCAAATATTGACTATCAATACCTCCATTTTTGAAATCGCGATACTATAGAATTCGATATTTTATTAGCAACCCTTGTGAAAACTTCAATTATTCCTAATTTTCTTTTTAGTCAAACCCCTGAGCTGAGCTGATGATCACTGAATAAAAATTTGATAACAGATTTCTTTTCTTCCCGGTTTTCACAGATCAGCAATTCGAATTAGAATTATCGTTGCAGACGACTGTTCTCGACTTTGAGTTACCCTATACCCCCTTGAACATTAGATTTGTAGGGGCTATGTTACAAAATGGGTGGATAATGTATTTTATACATACCAAATAATAGAAAGTTTATTTCCACGCTACTCCATTGAGAAGGGTTGGGACGTTTTATTTATTAATTTTTTCCATCTACATAAAAACTAGCCATTTTCTCTAATGTTAATGAAACATTTTAGTACTAGAATGTTCTATTAATAGAAGTATTCTAAATAGGGCATAAAAGAGTCTGCATATGTACTCCATCTCATATATTATGTTTATAAGAAATATTTCATGAAATTGCACATTTTATGAATACGAAAAATTGATGTTTATACGGCATTTACAAATTCATGAAATTAGGTGAAAGTTGCCACTGTTAAAAGATATAGCAACATATATCAGTAAAAAAATTAGCAAACAAGTTAAAACTTGTTTATAAATAAATATTAAATACTATTATATAATGCGGGTAAATCCAAAGATATGTACAATTCACCGCAATTGTATTGTTTCCGTTCTTGGAATCTGAAAACAAAATACAGTCAGTTCAAACTGGGCGCCAAAAAGTGTCATACAATTCACAATTACCATACAATATCAAAATTAATAGGAGGCAACGACGGAAGAAATGCATTAAATAGAAAAATATTAACGTAAAGTATTCATGATGAGTTGCATTTCATGAATAAGCGTTCATACGCCCGATTTTTTGAGTTTTTATGAATTTTTTTTCATGAACAACTCCATCGTATATACGTACTTAATAGTGTTCAAGTTTTCGACGATTAGAAACACGATTAGAAAGCGATTACCAAAAGTCGTCATATATTTGAACCCATTTGATTTACATATTAGGATGAAAAAAAGTGTGATGGGCTTAAATGTCTATAAGAAACATATAAACGTATAGCCATCGACCCAACATTCATTATGACAATAGTTTTTACTAGGCTCAGCAAAGCGGGACGGGTACAGCTAGTATTTCATAAAGAAAGTGAAGACAACAACAATGATGAACCACATCTTATGTCCACCATTTTTCAGGATACTAAAATGTATTGGAAGTGCCTTCTTATCAACATTATATATTCACTATGTCGAAAGAAATGACCAAAAAATAAAACAAAGTCTAGCATTTTTACATTTTCTTTACAAATTTATTAAAAAATTTTTGAATTTTTATTATATGTAGTTTAATAATACATACTTTGGATGGATGTTTTAAGCTGAAATGAACAAAAACCATTACTGATAACTTAGTCAGATTGCATTAAATCACGCACACAATCCCTTTTAGTCAAACGCGTTCCGTTTAGATTGCCATCTGAGTTTATTACCCTCTGCGCATTATATAAATTCGCTACAGTGCCTGAATCTCATCTAGCCCTATATAAACTTTGTATAAAATGTAATTGCAGCAAATGTTTGCATAGATAATTGTTTGCGTTTCCCAGTGTAGCGCTGCATGAAAGGAAACTTGACAATCTGACATCTATTTCCATTTGATTGGAATTATCAAAGGATACGAAAAGTGGTGTGAAACTGAATAAATACATATGTTTAACATATTCTCGTGCATATGTATCCATGTATATACTGAGTACATAGAATACTCATGGCAAGTTGGTATAGAATGCACCCTGTTTGCTAAATGAGCATTGACATTTCCCCTCTTGGAAGGTTCATAGACAAGTCAAACTGTTTCCATTTAATGCGTTTTTTATGTTATGTACAACTTCGGGCGAATATGCTTTTCATCCAGCAAGTATTGCACGATGTGGAACTTTATAGGGTGAGGTGGGGAGCGATGGTGCATGAAAAATTCTCCACCACCAAAAATGTGCAAGAAATTGAAGCTTCGAATTGTCAGCTAGTGATGTGCAAAGTCATCTAAAAAATGGTTATTCGTTACAAAGTTTATTTTGTTATCTTATAACAAATTCCTGTTTGCATCATATCTTCATCGCGATTGCCTGTGGTCTAGATGACATTTAGTTAAGATGTGAATTCGCTAACTAATCAGAATATTTTCTTTAGGTATGAATTTTTCTAACTAGCAACAGCTCTTGAGTTTAAGTGAATCTGCCAAACTTAATATTTCATAACTCCTAGGACCTTTAAATGCTGTTCGCTTTTAATTTACCATCTCTTATTTAAACATTTCAAAGCTTATGGAGTTAGCTGATAAACTCTTTCTGATGAATAGATTAGATTTTGTAGTAAAGACAGCTTTTCAGATATCTGAATCATTTATCTAAATGCATTGAAAATAGTTTAAAGTTTTAAAAAAATTCAACTAAATCTGACGGCGAACTCAACGCATTGTTGACACTGTCTGAACCTCCCTTAAGATTCTCACACGGCCACCTGCATGGTGTCGTGTAACATAAGATTCCACCCTCTTGAGTTATACTTAGCTGTAAAAAAAAAATTACGGCATTAAAAAAACCAAATTTGAACATTACAACAGCATCCCACATAAGATTGGCTTAATACCAAATTATACCAAATGTAATTCTCAATTCTTCTGATAGTTAGAAACTTATTAAAGTAGGCATCGTAAACCCTATAAAGTACATTTAAAACCTTGATCATAAGTTCATTCGGTGTATTTATATTCTTTGAGATCGTAGTTACCATAAAAGATAATATAAATGACTACCTAAAATACCAGATACGACTCTCTATGCTTGTTTTTTATCAGGACTCGGGGAAGCAAAGATTGCGCTGTGAACCAAAACTATTAATTTGCTCCATGTAAATATTTTAACCTCAAATAAGATATTTTAACCTCAAATCAAGATATGCAGTTCCCAACTACAACGAGTAAATACTTAAAACTTTGTTATCCGATAAAACCAAATATGGACAACACCGTCAATATTGGTGACTATGTCAATTGGCTTATAGGTATTGACTTGACCCGGGACTCTTTGCACAATCAGATTGTTGATTTCATTGACGGTGTTGTTCCCAGGCGATACTATTGTCCTGGAATACAACCAGTGAAAGTCTCTTTCAAAAACATTTTGGAGTACGGACTTGTGAGATGTACTCTTCCGCTCGCCGTATTTCAGCATGGCGTTGCGATGATAGATTAATTAAGTTGACAACACCGCAATATAAATACGAACAAGTAAGCTCTTATTAATTAAGAGCTGAGGCATAGTTAGCTCAACTGTCTGGCTTGCTTACTAAATAAGCAATTGTTAAATCATTAAATGCCGAGGGGAAGTGTGGAGAGTATTTAAACTTCGGTCCACCGAAGCTAACGTTCTATTTTTTCTTCATTTTCATACATTTTTTAGAATTTTAGATTACCTCGCTTGTTTCTGACTTATATTCGCACAAAAAAATTATACCCTATTGAAAATAATAAATAAATAAATTAAAAATATAAAAAAAATATGGAAAAGAAACTTTGTTACAGATGGATCGCCTCAAAATTTTAAATAACTTGATCTGGTTTTGGATAATTGAAATCTATATATCCATTATACAATATCGACCCGGCTTTCGATATTAATAAAGAAATTAATTAAGGTGTATAATCTTTAACTAAAAGGGCTAGATACCTCAAGTGTGGATATTTAGATTCTACTTATCAAAAATCAGATCAATTTTATTAAAGACAACACAACACTTCTTGCAGTGAAAGTGTTATGTTACTCTAATTACAGTTTCAACACAAATTTAATCCCCTTCCATTCTCTCAAAACTGTCAGTTTAAGTTATTCGATACTCTCCTAAGATGTAAGCACGTCGGGGAAGTATGCCGAATAGAATTTTGGTCTGTTAAATATCTATTTGGGCACGCTGCTCAGTCCAAAGTATTGATAGAACATTATACTAATCTATAAATTTTGTTTGTATAAAAATAAAAGGGATTTCTTTGCTGCCATGTAGCAATGGTATGAGACAATGATACTAACATGCTCAGATACCCTTAGTTGTTAACTGTTCAACTTACGAAGCAAATTTCAAAAGATCAACTTTTGGCAAATGCATCCCACACCACGACAGAACTACTATCAAATATTCGTTTTGAAAACGTAATATCTGTTTTCTGAATCAAACGAAATTGGAAAAACGTGCGAAACTATTTTTAAAGTCTTAAAAATTTAAATAAAAATTATGTTTATTCGGCGCGGAACTCAAAATACTTGCGCTCCTTACACCATCAAAATTTCTCGTTCCGCTTTGTTCCAATAATTTTGTTTTTACATCCTCTTCTGAAGGTCCAATAGTATACTAAATCTGTGCTAATGTATGTAATAGGTAGACCGACCCCACAAAGTATATATTTTTTTGTTGATCAGCGTCAAAAGTCGAGTCATAATTGCTATGAGTGGTCAACGTATACAACGCCATACGCCATATATAATAATACATCAATATGTTTTTTATATAAAGTTTTATTATAGCATGCAGAATCTGGATAGAATAGATTAGAGTGCAAGATAACTTATATTTCTTACAACAATTTTAAGTCAATGCTCTTCGGATAAAGTCATTGGATATCGATCTAATAACATATCCTCCTAATAACCGTGGCCTTAAATAAACATTAAAAGAAAATACATGGGCTTGTCAAAATATTCTTTTACTGCATTTTTGGTGGAGATTGCTAGTATGTAATATAATATTGTAATGGCTGATTGTAGCGCTGATAACAAAGATGCATTGGAAGATTGACCTTCCAAGAATGATCGAGTGATATATTTTAGCTAAAACTCTTGAATAAATTTTTTATTAGATAGTTCTCAAAAATTTCATGGTTTTTTTTATCTTCAGAAACAGAATTGTGCTAACAAATGTAGGCAGTGTAGTCACAAAAAAAAAAACATATTTCGTATATCCGCTAATACTCCGATCTACTTAATTATCTTACGATTCTGAATGGTGAGAAAGAGTAGACTGATTAATCTTTCATTAGGCTCCAAGACGAGAATCTACAATATGCTATGTGATCAAAATTTATTTTAAAATGGAAAAAAATTCTTGCTGAAGTCCTGAGCATATTTAAAGATCACCATTCAGCAAATAAAATCATAATTTTTGTGATAGTTTGTATATTAGATTACTCAGGTATTTATATGAGGATATTTTAAGACGCAATATAAAAAAAACGGCCTAGTCCCCAAGTGGACTCAAGTAATGATTTGGTTTTTTCTACAACTATTGTTAATATTAACAGATGCATTGAAATGAGTTCATAACGCAGGAGTTGGAAATTAAAGCTAATGTAACCCAAGGTGTCGTGCTTAGCTTGAGGCTATAAAAAAGCTTTTTCATATTCGACGATGAGATTATTATTTATTCTCTGTGATGAATATTAACAGTTTTTTTTTTAAGTTCAATGTTCCTTTTTTAAATTATAAATAAATTTAGAGAAAACAAGAATGAACGCTGCCTTCGAGTATAATCGACTTCGAGATACCCTGCATCCAGATATTTTATTGCAATATTCAATATAAACAAAACCAGAACTTAACCCCAGATAGGGAGCACTTGTGTATTGATGCTACCGCTTCAAGTGGCTGATATGGAACTTTTACAAATACTTTATTAGAATTCAAGTAGGAAATACCAATTTTTGCGTTTTTTTTTTTTGATAAAATAAACCGAATAGAGTTTCTCGTTTAAATAATACAATCAACAATTCTTATGGTTTAAGTGTTATGGTTTCCTTTCATCGCCTGGTTTGTACATACATAGGTATAAACTAATAAAAAAAAAAAAATAACGCCAATATTTTTATTCAGAAACTCAGAAAAGGGGTGGGGGCAGGTAATTATGACCCTTAAAGAAGGGTAGGAACCTTCAATAAACAGAAGCGATATTGCGAGGGCTTAAGAGACATTTAATATTTAATGTTGAAGGATCTGTCTGGTGTAGTCTTCAAATGTTTGCTGTTCATAGCCAGGCCAACTGGAAATGTCTATACCTCAAATTAAAAAAATAAAATACCTCAAATAAAACCCAAGAATAGTTGCCTTTGTCATTCTAAAAATTTTAATTTGAAGGCTCTATATCTTAATGCGTGAGAAACGTACACGTAATGAGCAACTTACCGTATGGTGGACATTCTGGGGTTGACATCCACAATTTTTTATCTGCGTACAGGAAAGGAGAGTAAAAAAGTTCAAACTTGATGCCTCTAGAAGCTCTTATGGCGTATAGACAGACGGGCATAGCTATATCGTGATACTATTAAGAATATATGTGATGAAGAATATTTATACAGCCATATCTATGTTTGCATATATGTACTTGCAGAAACTTAGTACATAAACAATTTTCTACAGTGTGACATCTCACTATTCCCTATTTTTAGATGAGATATATTTTCTTTAAAATATCGAAGCTGGAGTACATTAATGAGTTATGGATGGAAGGAAAAACTAGAGACTGAATATATTTGAATTTTGATTTGCGCTCTTATTGGGTTGTTATAACAATTTTATATTTTCAGTCAGGTATACAGTTTTTTCCGAATTTGCAAAATGATATACAGTAAATCTATTTCTGTATACCTACCATGATTCTTGAGTTTTGTCTTTATCTGAGGTGCACACATATTTTCGAATTATGTATATGTACAAACTAATCAAATGCAAAAAAAAAACTGCATCTGGCTATTTTTTATTGAAAGTATTTCGAATGGTGGTGGGTTTTTTTTTTTTTTAACATAATTACAAAAACATAAAAAAACAACGAAAAAACTAAGCATACAAGAAGAATATCCAGCTAATGATAACAACAACAACAAAAGTATCTGCAGCAACCCCATTTGGCGAACCGATATTCGATTCAAATATTCGAAATTGACTTGTACACTCGTTTCATCTCAATGTCTCTGCTTGTCTGTCTGCCTGTCTATGTATCTAAAAGATGTCACCGACGCTGAGTTTCAATCGCTTTTGTCGACGACTTGTGACGCGCACACACTCTCGAATTTCTATATACATATGCATACATTTTGATAGAATTTATACATAAAGATACAAATGTATCTATGTATATGTAGAGAGCACGCTTAAATGGCGCATATAAAATGATTGGACTTGTCTGCTGCTTCCATCGTTGTCTCTGCGTCGACTTCGCTGTCCGCAGCCTTTTCGGGATGTTTTTTGATTGTATGCCACAACGCGAGCAAGTGCGAATGGGATAGCGCTTGAGCAGCAAAGGCGCAGATACATTTTTATTGAGCTGAAAATGTGTTTTTTGTTTTTGCTTTTTGCTTTGCGACAACGAATTTGTTGCTGTCTGCCTTGCTTGTTTAGCTTGGCTGCCTTTTCATCTTTTGCCTTTTGTGACTCTTTCGCTGCCGACCGGCGGGCTGCCCCGGCCATGGTTCTCATTCCCAGGCACATTTCCATTCCAGTTTGTATCTCTGTTTGCTGCGTTGAGTTCGTTTGTAAGTGTTGCGTTTTTTTGTTGCTCTGCGCGTGGTCGGTCGCTTGCGAGTGTGTTGTTGCTGTTTTTTTATGACCTTATGTCATGTTTGCCTCGCATCGCTTCCAGCCAAAGCCATATACACATTGAAGAATTTTCGAATCGACCACAGTAAGACAGTAGGACGGTCGGACGGACATGCAGACAGAGAGACAAATTTGCAAAGAGAACAAATGAGAAACGGGTTCACAACCACCGAAGGAGCATCAACAGCATCAGTTTCAGCTACTTCGCACCACCATCTGATGCACCATCAAGTCAATTTAACGCTTAGGACTCGACTCGGTCTGCATATGTCCCACCTTTTAAAACCGCCCCGTCCCGTCGGCGTTTAGTGTTCCGTTCGGAGTCCTCTTTCTTTACCCGGGAGAAGCACTCTTGAAACTACCGCTGACGCGTATCGTCTGATTCGATTCAATACTCTGCACTGCTTCCTTCAGAACGCAGTTCGTTTTCGTTATACGTTTCGGCGTCTTTCGCATTCGTATTCGTTCTTTCATTTCGTTCGTTCGTTTTGTTAGCCATTTCGTTCTTTCAATCTTTCGTGTCGTGTCAGGCAAATATTATTTTTGGACACTTTCCTATCAGGTCGATTCGACGGACATTGCTTGTCGTTGTCGTCGTCATCGTTTGTGAGTTGCCTCGGCGTGGCGGACGTCCTTCTCCATGAGACAATAGATATCTTTCTGCCAATATTAACCGAACAATGGCGGTCAGACAATGACCCGATATCGCATCTATCCGTCTATGTCAAATGCTAAGTTTTCTTCGATGTGAGCAATAGGACAAGTCAAAGCAGGACCGATTTGGCGACCTGGACGCATTTTCTGCCATTTGGACAATTGTCATGCTGGACAAAACGTTGTAGTTTCAACCTTTGTGTACCTCTATTTGGATTACAATGGAGAGCTTTGAAACGCATTCAGTGAAATATTGTGCTAAAATATAAGTGAGAAAAAGATACAAAATACTAACAAAGCAAAAGTGAAGTGAACTAAAAAATTTATAACAATAGCAGAGAAACGAGATAGAAGATTTCAATGTTGAAGAACTGGTTGTAAATTATTTCGTTTACTAAACAAGAAATCGGAATTTTGTTGCGTGTTTTTAGCAACACAAATAAGAATTTTGTTATGAAAATTTGGCTTATTTCTGTGCGTTTAATTCGTGTTTGGATTTTATTTGTGCGTTTTTTGTGTGAATTTTTGTGAGTTGGAGTTCGCGTTTTGTGGTCTCAAACTGTACTATGATCCAAATCCCTTGACCTGTTCAACGCTGACATATTACTTCGTGGCCTTCTTCGCACCTTGCTTGTGCGGTTGAATTTCCGTGTTATATGCCCAAAGGGCGGAATTCAATTAGAGTGATTTGTTGCAGCAGCATATTTCGCACTTTGACATTTGTGACATTCGGATTTGCTTGATTGTGTGATCCAGACGCGATATTTTGGAGCATTTGGAGTGCGACCATAGTTGATGGTGAGTACATTTGTTTATATATATATTATATAAATGTTATATAGCTTAAAAAATATACTTAATCCGATTGGTTAATAAAACTGTCTGCTGTTTTTGCTCCATTCGAACTCCATTCTAACTTACTGCCCGTATTGGCACCAGATATCAGAAAGTTCAAAGGTTGCGTCAACATAAACAATTTTTAATCTTTCTTGTTAGTATATAAAATCAAATATAAATCGTTCAAAATATTGACACGTGCAGTTAGAGCTACAAGTCACATAAAGAAATTAATTGTTTAAACTTGTTTTTGATTTTTAAATTTTTGAGCTTATTCTAAACAATGCATTTATTGTTGTTCCATATATAGACTTGGTTTTGTATCTTGTTTCAGTATTGATTTTTGATCATAAACATATGCATTGTATCATTCGAAGATTTAATTTAAATTGTTTGGATATATGATATACAAAGATAAAGGTTCAATTCCACCAAAATTATCATTTGCTCTTGTTTTCGTATAATGTATATATAGTAGGAATAGTAGGAAAAGGAGTAACTATTCTTACTGCAAAGTTATATTCGGACCAATTATATTTTTAATTTATTTCATTATTTTGAGTTAAATATGTTATGAGTGGCTTATGATAACTAAAATAAGACACAAATATTCGTGCGTCTACCATGTTTAAATAGCGCGGATATACAGCGTCTATCGTTGCTCAATGTTTTACTGTCGATTTTGTCGAACATGGTTAAATAAAATTTTTCTTTGAGAAAATATAATAGTAGAACTGATGATCTACAATCTACATAGAAATATCGAATTAGAATTATAAAAATTTTTTATAAGCCAAATTTAACAATTTTAGCTACTTCAAATGATTATAAAAGAGTGTAGAATATTCTACTTGATTTACAGCTTCGTCTGCCAAATACCTGCATTTGTTTTTGATTCTTAAAGAATATTTTTCAGTAGCACAAAAGAAACGAAAGAACGGTACAGCAAATTATCTTCCATATAGGTTCATATCTGACCTCTCCTTCGGGGTTGGTGGTTGAAATATTTTTTTGTAGGTTAGTTTAGCTTGAAACGACACATTTTATTAATCTTATACTAATCCCAATAAAATATCCCACAAGATTAAATATACAATTATATGTTATATATATGAAGGGAAGAGTTCCTACCTATTGGCACCTTAAGGCCTTGAGGCTATAACTTTCGTTTGGAACATCATTTTGCGGAAAGCTGAGTTTAATAGCTAACAAGAATTTAAAAATTTTGCAAAATACGATTTTGGAAGTCGATCTAGAAAAAGTCTCAAAAATCCACCCTCCAAAAAAGATTCCCAGCTACTGGCACCCATTTACACTTCGCTGCAAAAAATCGAAAATCGAATTGCATTCGATCGACAAGCAACTTATGCCAATGTCCACATCTTCTTCTGACGGTTTCGTGATAGTTTTCTCCTGCCTTATTTTAATGGCCGCAAGTGCCGCCTCTCGCTCAATGTCGAATTCAGCCTCAACAAAATCGCATTCGACTTTGTAATAGGACTTTACCGACCCGTATGATGGTTCATCAAGTGGCAACTGCAAAGTAAATCCATTTTCTGTGGCAAAATCTAGAGCATCTATGGATAGAAGGGAGGTGTGATGACTAGCTCTTCATGATAAAATATTCCTTAAATTTTACGAATTTGAATTACAGTATCCAGCCTGAATCGTTGGCACAGCCAACAGACCCTTCTAGAGCGATATCCATGAACGTTGTTTGCATTCATTTTCTCGGGATGCTACCACTATTAGCTTACACGGCGACTACCATGGTGACCATACTACCTTGCTCAGCAGATGATATTTGACCGACCTTTCTTGCACCCTTTGGTACAATCACTTTGCTGACTTCCGTAGAGAAAATTAAGAGACCAGTCTCGTCCATGTCCCAAATATTGGCGATAGTTTAATTTTTCACTTAGTCGAATGGATACAACTATGGCGTTTCATTATTAGGCGGTTTCACTTCTTTCCGGCAATACCATATTCGCAAACTCATATTTATCCTCTTATATTACTAAAAAACACTTGATAATTCACTTCACAACGATGAACAATATTATATCAGCCTAGATTCTTTCGAAGTTTTTCGTTTCGATGGCCATGCGAAGACAGCAACATGCGAAATGGTTTATGAAAAGTGGACAATTTATGAGATGTCACTTTGACACTACACACTTAGGCGCTATGTGGGAAGTGCTATCAGGAGGGAGCTCTCCCTTATGTATGTACGTTTCTTTATGAAGCTCTAGAGACCAAACGCGTCGACCGATTTTGATAATTATTAGTTCTATCCATTTATTTTAATCTTGCAAACATCACTAAAGATATTACAGTAATCAAAATTCAATATGGCGACAACCAGACGCCATATTGTGAAAAAGAAAAAAGTTAAAGTCGACGAAGTCAAAGTATAGAGGGTAAGGAACCTACTAATGTGTATACTCTTGATCTGTTTGAAGTTTCTAGTTCTTAAAGTTTCTGAAATCTATTTATTCATACACACCGACATACGGTGTCTGATTTATCCAATGTGGTGTTACTCAATTTAAACTTTTCCTTTTCGATTTTGCACATTTCTTTAAGTGATTGCTGTAACTTGGCTAATAATCATTCCCTATTAACTGTTTAGCCCAAAATATTGCTTATGTAAGTGTGTATTATATGAATACTTTGATGGGATCAAATTAAAAAAATTCTAGCAAAGTATTACTAAACTGGTTGCTAATATCAACGTCACCTAATATGGATAATGCGTTCTCTTAACAGATTTTCTCAAACTGGATACACATATATATGTTTAGCCAGTTTGAGAAAATCTTTTAAGAGATCACATTATCCATATTAGTTGACGTTCTAAAATTGATTAGAGTCCTACAGATGATAGAAGATCAACAGTATTATAACTATGATGATTCAGATCCCGTTAAGTTTTTTTATATCTACATTTACTTATACATAACACATTATTGAAACAATTAAATTACCAGTTTTATGGTTGCATCCTGAAATAGTCCTTACTTCTATACTTGAGTAGACAGACGGACAAGAAGGTGGATAGTAATGTAGTAATTCAATTTGCACCATATCAAAGTATATTATCGAGCTTGAATCAGTAATTTTAAATAAAGAAATAATATTTTTAATACAGGTTGAAAATTGTACAAATTTTGATATATTCAAATATATAGCACTGAAGGAATGAAGGACATTGGTTTACCAAGTTAGCCTTCACTGTTGATCAATAATACACTTAATTTGTGGGGTCCGATACATATTACTTTGAATTATATAAAATATCGTGAGGCTTCGCTGACTCTTTTCATACACTTTTTCACATCAGACTTTTGATGTTGATGAAAATAATTCGCTTCTTGACTATTTAGTTGTTACATACAATTGCACAAACTTAATATACCCTTTTTTCTTATGAGTACAGTGTATAATAACACAGTTGGCGCACAGGTAAACAAAATTGTATCCAAGTAAGCAAAAAACAAAAGAGTTAGAGGGCATTTATGATAATTTACGATACAGAAAATCTGTTTGCGACGCATTTTTAAAGAAGCGCAACGAATTTTGCGTCTGTGTGCGCGTCGGCGTTCGTTGCCAGCGGAGATATGATGCAAAACTCGGACGATAGGCTGAGCAGATAACTACTCGCTTTTGCGGAGCGAGGGTAAACAGAATGACTGAAAGAGTAACAAAAGCACGAATTCGGATTTATGACCGCACAATAAATTTTACAACGGTCAGAACCTCAAATATTTTGGTTCAAGCTGCAAGCGAACAAAGCAGATGACAGCACCAGAGCAAATTCACAGTTAGATGTCCCTGAACGGGTTACGGATCAACTTCTTTCATTTCGTTTTCTTAGTCTTTTAAGAAACGGCCATGTGGACGGAAAGAGTGGACGGATGGTTGACGGATTGACCCAGTTTTCATGCAAAATTTATTATTAAGATAAAAGTGTGAAGAAGCATACAATAATATTTAGATGGATTTTCTTTAGAAATTTTGTATTTATGTGGAAATTTAAGAAAAAAAAAAATTGAAAGATGTTGTAACACAGGGAAAATAAAGGCAAACAGAAACTACATAGTTGCGATCCACAGGCAGTCGCACGCTTGGGGATGCTTATGGGCAGTATTCATTTATAGAAAACAACCCATAAACAAGCCAATTAATACATTGTATAGAAACTGCAAGTCGTTGGCGTATGTTAGGATGCCATAAGTTAATTGCTACTCTAAGTGTGGGTATGTAGTCGCCCCTTAAACTGAGTTTAGCGCTAATTAAAGAATTAAAGCATGTCCTCACTCTGTACATCTTCATAGTATTCATGTATCTCTTATTATTCTTAAGCAAATAATGGAAATTAATAAATGATTCACAGCATAATTAATAAGACTCTGACGTTTTACTGCGTTAATTAAAACAACATTTCGCAGCTCTTTACCTATCTATTCTCATCGCAATGCCAACATATTGCTCAGTCATATTCAAATTTATTCTGACACATTCATAAAAAAATAAAGCCAAAGCGAAATGTCGCGAGTCGCTACAAAGAAAGACATTATCACCGCATAATTAATGCCACATGTAGTAAGTAAATGGTTGCAGGAGGTGCGGGGCATATGCCGTCGAGACAATAAAATATCCCAGAACGTTTAGAGTCGTCCATGGTGAATATTTCTTACATTCTATTTTCACATTTTCTCAGTTGGCTGCTCGGTTTGCGCGGAGTTGCCATAAAGCCATTAGAATTTAATTACATACACCGCGGATCCCAATTCACTCTTGTTTTCTTCACTATACACCACTCCACTCCGTTCCATTTCACTTGAGGCGTCAAATTAGAAGTCGCTCCTGATTAGCTGCGTTTTCGCTGCCGCGTCGCCGAAATTTTAAAGGGTGTCATCCCCGACCAGCAACACGGCCAAGTAGTATAAAATCATGGAAAACAATTTACATTTTGCTCTCTCTCCATTTCCCTTTTCGTTATGGCACCCCACGCGACACATCACTTTCTACTCTTTTCTCCTAACATGTTTTCTGTTTTTTCTTTCATTTGCTTTGGACTCTGCTTCGCTATTTTTTCATGGCTGCCTGCTGTGAGCAGAGAAGAGAGCCATTATAAAATGGGCGGAGCCAAGGCCAATGATAGCTGAGAGCCGAGCGATTGAGTTGCGTGGTGGGTTTTAAAATGTTTCTGTGAAAAATGTTCAAAACGCGCACAAAATTTAAATGTCTTATTGAACATAATAGAGAGCAGCAATATTATTCACACTTGAAAAGTACCGAAATGTATTTTAGAGGCTTTGGGATGCCCTATATTTTAAAGGAAACTTTTTATCCGAGTTTATTTACTTATAAAATTAGTTTCAAAGTAATTTTTATACTTTTACCATATTGTGAATAGTAAATTTGGGTTAAAGATAACAAATAAAAATATATGTCCGTCCATTCATCGGCTGTCTAACTGGCTGAGTCAAAGTTCTCTGAGTAGGGAATACTTAAGGAAGAGAAATGAATGCACTGTTATAGAAAGGTCTTTACATTTCATAACAACAGGGACATTTATTGTGCCGAATATCAAGAATGTTAATAATAAATTGTCATGGATAATGCTATTTGTTATACATTTGTATATGGTTAGACCTATAGGAACATACGGCGCCATTGTTTTGGGCGGACAGGGCTAAATAAGTTAGCTTGTATAACTAACGAGCTTGTCCTAGACGTGCTTCTAAATCTAATGCCGTTGCATTTTCATATCCAACAACAAAGCCATGTTTAGGAAAAGAAGGAATAATAGTAATAGTAGGGCTTGCATCAGCAATCAATCAAATGATACGCCCAACCACTCCTACAGTACCCTAGTGATAATCTAGGCATAATGAACAACTGCATCAGAAGATTTAAGGTAGGGCTTACACTAAGGAAAAATTGAAAAACATAGCGCTGAGTTACGATGTCAAACCATGGGCAATCATTTGTTTTACAGACGACTCCCTCAAAGATGAAGGCAGTTTGAATCGCTAGGGAAATTCATCAGTATCTATCAGGCAGAAATATATGCGATAGAAAGATGTGCCCAATTCAACCATTTTTCTCCACTAGTCAGGCGACTATTAGAGCGGTAAGCTCACTTGTGATTAAATCTTAACTGGCTATGGATTGCATAGGCAAATTAAACAAGAAGATTCAACAAGATTATTCTGTGCTGAGTATTCGGCCATGCGGGCATACCAGGAAACGAGAAAGCAGATGACTTGGCAAGAGCATGAGAAGCATTTGTTTTTAACAGGTCCAGAGGAATTTAGCGGACTCGGACAGGGTTCAATAAGAACCCTGGTAAAAAACAAGGAGAATAAAGCAAGAGACAAAGTAAAAAATTGCTAGGCCAATACTGTACGAAGAGATCGGAAAATGGTTTTGGGCTTCCTGACTGGATATTGCAGACTTAGAAGAAACTTATGTAAAGTTTGATAGAGTGATAGCACTTGCAGATTCTGTCTAGAAGATGACGAAACTCCGGAGCATAGCTTAGGGAAGTGTGCAGCTCTGACCTTACACAGAAACAAGTATCTTGGACATTACCAAGTGACAGGAAGGGCATTATTCCTAAATACCTCGTGGCCAGGGCAGCTGGGCTGGATGAAGTATTCGCAAAACGCAAAAGTAACTAAACACGGAAGCAAACATGTATATATAAAATAATGTTATTATTAATTATATTATTATTACATAAATTACAAATTGTTAAAAAACGAATGCGAACATGTAAATTAATTACAGATTCAAGAAACATTAAATTTTAGTTTAAGTCAAGTCCAAATGTAAATTAATTACAAGAAATGTTAATTTGTAGCTTAAATCAGAATTTTGAATACATGTATTTCTCGTTGAATTTTAGATATATTAATGTGATATATCAATAAAAATGTTGATTTCGGTGGAACCGAAACTTCGAAAATCTACACACTACCAACCCATAGTAAGAAGAAAGAGTAAAATAAAAATTTATGTAGGTTGAATGTATATACGGACGGTGTTGGTGAAATCCATTTGTAATAATTCAAGTCCTTAGAAATTTTTAAGCTCCGAGATAATAAATTAAAAGAAGCGTAGTGTTCTGTCCTGCTACTATATCTAATAGTAGTCATGTTACATACATTTGAATACTCAAGAAGCTTGCAAAAAACATAATTTATTGCGTTGAGTTTCAGCTGATTATATGAATCACTGAACTAAATGAACCACCTATCTACTTTTAACAAATTCCAGCCATGGTTCAGTACGCGGGCAGACGCTGAATATATAATTCGAAAGCAGAAAAACCAATCCAATGCGAATTTGCAACTTGCCGAAATGCAAGCCAATACAATTACGCGGACCGTCACCGAATGGAAGCCAGGAGCAGTTAGGTCTAGTGTCTGCATCATCTTCGAGAAAACGAGCCGGTTTGAATTGCTCCGATTGAGGATTATAATGTGGATCGTGATCCTTACGTAAACGACTCTGTATTTGCGGCTGTTTGGCAGCAAGTTCGTCAAGGGTCAACAACTGAATACGCCACATCTCAATGAGTAGCTGCATAAAATCATTTTGCACTATATTCAACCGATTTACTATGTCTCTCATACTTTATAAAAAGCTTTCCGTAATTTTTAAAATTAAATTAATTCTAACTTTAAAGGGATGTTTTATTTTTGTTTGTTTTTTTTTTACTAATCAAGAGTTTCAACGTATCAATGTTATATCAATTTATGATCAATTTAATGAATATTTTATGAGTTTGATTTTTTTTACTACTACGATACAACGGTTAGAAATGGTGAAGATCAATTTGTAAAGGTGAATCGCAAAAAGAGTCTTACTCCTTCGCTAATCATTTATATTTTAATAAATCTAATATGACTTGCTACAAATACTTTTAATTTATATTTCTTTATAAATCAGAATTTACCATTTGAACCCTGGCCTCTACACCTTTAAATTTAGCCGGTCGCCATTGCTTTCTTGTGCGATATTCACTCAATTATGATTTCCAACCCACTGGTTGGTTGCATTTCGATTTGATTGAGCTATTTAGTGTTGGTATGGCGGAAGATTAAATCTGGAATTACGGGTTGTTAGGAATCCAGCAGAAGTCGGACACGACCAAAAAGGAAGAATCATGGTGACTGTGGCTTAATACCCGATTTAACCTTACATTCCAGTCGGGTGATGTGAGATTTTGAAGAGTTTTTGTTGGTCCTCGAAAACTCCAAGTACATACACCTTTAAAATGCTACTTTAAATTCGGTGATATAACGTTTCTCAATACTGTACTCAGCAGCATTGAATCGTGGAATTCAGAGAGGACTTTACAAAGTGGATTACTTGTCAATTTGTCTGTGAACACAAACACCGTTTTATTAAAAACAATTCATCTCTCTCTGATCGAATTATGTAGCGACAAACGAGATTTTGTATGTAAACTTTTTGGTTACTCAATTTAAAAACAAAAAATGTTGGGTGTATCTTACATGTATTCCATATATGTTCTTACATCTCTAAATAAGACCAGTATACAATGTTGCCCTATACCAATCTATGATTCAGAGTACCTTGGTTACACCGACAGAAACAATGAATTATTTTCTAAACCAGCAGTTATCACATTGAGACCGCAATGAAAAAAATAGAAAAATAAAAAAAAAAAAAAAACCTTGCAGAAAACTAATCGGAATTTTCTTCATCATATGAAAATACAAATGCATTCCCTCGTTCACGCTTATTTTATATACTTTTATTTTTCTTTTTATATACCTTCTGATTATATTTGAGTGATGACTATAACAGCTATGGTTCCACTCCAGATATCCGTTTTACATATATTTCTACGTAATAAGTATGCTTTGAATATTTATTCATATATTTTACGTTTAATTTATTGTTAGGATTAATTTTCATTAAGCAACATCGGATCGAGTTGCTCCTTCTTGTTTTTCATTGATTTAATTTTGTTAACAATTGGCTTAAATCATGCCAACACAGTTTAAAATTATTTGTGAGTCTATCACCGATTCTCCACAAAAAATAGACATCGAAACCATCAAGCAATCACAAATACCAATTAAAACTGAAACGGTTGAGGAACCAGAAAAGACTCAGTGTATAGAGGATGATCGAATTTCGCATACAGATGATAATTACGTTGTGCTGCCGTCTTTAAAGAACAGACTGGACCACTTGAAGCCATCGCTTTCGGTTCAAAAAGACAAGTATATGTCTCTCAGGTGGGCCAAATTTCTCGATAATGTTCCTGAACGGTATGTGACTATTGAACTGTTCAAGGGTCCTCCAATAAAGTGAGAACAGATTTATTAATGTAAAAATGAATTCATGATATTCTAAAGAGTGTACATTTTAGTCAGCCCGTGCCGCGTAAGAAGACATTGAATGGACAGTTTTATGGAGTGGATAACAAGTTAGCACCCATACCGGTTGCGGATGATCCAAGGAATTATACAAAACCGGGAGGATCCGTAAGAGCTAAAGAAGATTGAGCATTGTTAAAAGAACTTGGACACCAAACAAGTATATCATCCTCCAAATTACTCGTTTTTTGATTTAATTGCGACCACACACTCATCAAAACTATACACTTAGTCATTTAAATGACTTAGCTGACATTTGTAATAAAAATATCCGATATTATTGATTTATTCTTTGTGCTAAAGCTTGTTTGATACATTTGCTGTTTTACAAAGAATTAAATGATAATATCGGATCCATTTTTATGTAACGAATTTTGTGATTAAATTGCTAAATATATAGTCTACACAGATAATTATTGGAGCTTCATTAACGTAATTTTATATATTTCCTGACAAAAATTATTGATTTCGAATTTCAACACATTAAAGAGTGTGTCGTTGCAGGGTTCTACAAAGGTTCGCTGAACAATGAGGTTTTAGTTACCATATTTATATGCACACTAACAGATAGCCGGATAGAAAAACCGGCGGACAGATTGACTTAGATTGACTTATTTTGTCTATATATATATACGAACTATGCATATGATTAGGTTTTTTTTTTAGAGCTACAAGTTTTAAATTTTTAAGATAATTTACGAATGAGGCGACTTTGTCTCTTCTTGCAGTTTATATTTTTAAGCCTTACCAAAGAAGCCTTTTTCTCTGAGACATTCTTGCAGACGGAGCGTCATTATCCAATAATCTTTGCTCATCTTCTTGATCACGACGTCATTATCCCTCAAATTTGGTAACTAAGGGGTGTAGGATAGACTTGTTGTTTTGGGAGCTAGGTCGAAAAATTTCCATTGAATACATGCAAATTGCATAAAATTTATATGATTCACGGGGGAGTTTTTAGTTTGTCTAAATTTATAAACATTAATTTGCATTTGACACAGCCAAGCGGACTGGTGAGATTTAGTAGCGGAAATCGAAACACGTGTATCCGTTGCTCTTCACAATTAATTTTTCACATTGATAATTAGGTTTATGCATGTTTATCATATTAATGACTTTCTTGCCTGCTAAAATTTATATCTAACTAATGTTGGGTAACTAAATAACAATACGTTTTTTAAAATATTCTCCATGAAGATCAATACAATATGCGTTTCAGCCAATTTTCAACATGCGATTTGAATGCAATAACCTCTCACCTGTGTAGATTGTATATAGAGCCTTTGATGAATCTTCATCTTTTACGGCTAAATTTTATGCAATATCTTATTGATGCTTCTCACACTAAAGCCCAAAGATGTCAAATGAAGATTTTGCCTTATAAGTTCAAGCACAAAATCGATGATTTATGACACAAAAATTTTTGTTGAAACAATTATGCCCAAACCTCTATTTCATTCATAACACTTTCTTTTTTATTTTATTGAAAATAGTTAAATCTTACAAAATCTTAAATGTGAATTGGACTTCAGCGAGCAGAAACCTTGTGAAAAGAATTTAAACTTCGGTTTAATCACAGTTAATGCCTTTCATTTTATAAAATCGAATAAGTAAATTAGGAAAAGTTTTATATTCCAAATTGAGAAATTTAAATCATCAAATAGAAAAGTTTTACTACCTAAATCGGCAAAGGTTTCGGTGGGACCTGCTAGTCCAACAATTGACTCAATTGACCACAAATTTGGCAAACAATTTGCAAATTATTGATGCAATCGAACCAAACTTCTTTTTAATTGTCATTATAAAGCAGTTTTTAAGATTCCTTTTTCATAGGGTCTTGCTGTGCTTGGCACTATTAAAAGGCCTTTTTCAGGCACAGTAAGGTTGTTGCTGGTTTCTGAAATTAGTGGAAAGTTATGTCTTTTGCTGCTTCATCATTTAATTCTTTGCCTGTTATTCCGCAACGACCTGGGATCCATAACAGAGAAACTTTGCTGTTTTTGTTCAATATGTTTCTAAACTCTGAGACATAGAAACTTTGGTTGAGAGTATTATTAATTGGCTTAAAAACAGGAGAGTCTGTACAGGTGGCGAAAATACTTTTCTGAGTACTGCTATAGAAGCAGGCTGAGCGAATAATTGCTATTTCGGAAGTGAAAATAGAAAATAATGGGGGGAGTAGGTGGTGAGATATCAATTAATTTCCTTTATTACACTTAAGTACTCTCCGTTCGTGGAATTAGAGCCATCGTTGAACAAAAGTTTTGTGTTTTTTAATGCGTACTTTAGTGACTGCTTTATTAGAGATGTAAAGGGACATGTTAACGTTGACTTTGTTGAACCAAGGAGGGTCATTTTCTTATTTTTTTTTTTTTTAAATAGGAATTTTAATTTGTAAATTTTCGCATTGTTCCTTGGCGTTCAATAGGGAGTAAGGAATTCTTGAGGTTTCATTTGATTTCCTTATTATTTTTTTAATGAGGAGTACTTTGAATTCATAATAACATCAACTTTTTTTTGAATAGCGTATATAGCTCTGTATTCTATGGGTAATATTTGATAATGCTTTGTTTTTTTGAAAGTTGTATAAAGTTTTCAATGTGTGTTTGATCCACCTGTAGTATTTGCTTATTGTGATACCTAGAATTTAAAAGGTAATCCACGACTTTCAAGCGAAGGTGCTTGATTGGATTTGGGCTTGGCATTTTTTTTTGGCAGATATGCAGATGTTTCTATTTCATCACTCAGAGTGTTGTACCTGAATAGTTGCACCATTCGTTTATATGAAACAATAATGGATCTATGTTTAGTGAGTATGTTCTTAGCATATGTAGACACGATTGGACTTATGCAATTTAAGTTTGTTTTTGACAGATATAAAAACTAGACATGTTTTGGTGTGCTTAACGAAAAAATAGACCAAACAATCTGCATTAAATTTTCTATGAAGAAAAAAAAATTTTAAAAAATAAAAAATTTTAAGTGGTTATGCTCTTCACAGAATGCCGAGAAAATGTTAATATGTAATGATATTCGCGATGAAAACCTTTAAGAAGTAAATAAAATTATTATGGAGAATAATTGTCAGAGGAATAGCTGAGAATGTCAGAATATCGGTTGGCATGCAATTTTGTTTGCCGTTTGGGGCATGTAACGTTAAGTTTACTGTGTTTGAAACATGGTTATATGTTTATGATGTCGAGACGAAAGCCTTTTCATTCCAATAAAATGGTCCAAAAGAGCCAAGATCGAAATCGAAGATAAAACATCTTTGTCTCGTCTTCAATGGTGTGATGCATCGTGACTTGTTGTCAGATCGTTGTACATTCAATATGGTATGCGCCGTTGCGCGAAGTAATACGAAGAACCCCTCTAGATTCATGGCTTATGTATCACTATAATGCTTTTGCTCATTGTTGGTCCTTCGTATTCACCGGACGTAGCCCCGCGACTCTTTCATATTCCCAAAACTGAAAAGATCCATGGAAGGAAGGCTTTTCCTGGCGGTCCAAAAATCTCATATCAAAAACACCACTCTCTTTTAGGGGTATCCCCCATAAAAACCCAACAATCACTATAGACAATGTGAACATAAATATCGTAATATCATAACCTTTTTTGAACATACATTTCATATAAGAAAAAATCGGTTTATTGTTTTTCAAAATATTCACCATTAAGATCGACACACTTTTGCATTCGCCCGAACCATTTTGTGAAGCATTTTTGCCACTCTAAAGAGATATCTTCAAAACATACGTTTTGAAGGCATTAACAGCTTCTTCGGTAGTTGAAAACCCTGTCCGCGCAGTTTATTTTTGAACAGAAAGAAGTTATTTGGTGCCAAGTCAGGCCTGTACACCGAATGAACCATCAATCGGATGTTTTGAGCGTCCGAAAACTCATTTGTTACGGCCGAAGTATGAGAACTCGCATTATCGTGATAAAGTTTGATTCGTCTTCGTCGGTTGGTTTTCCTCAGTTCAGTTCATAGTTGTATACCATTCAGAATTGGCCGTCCTTCTTTCCACAAGCGGCACGGTCGCAACATGTCCGGATTTCGAGAAGAAATTGCGATCATTTTCATTTGTGCTGCGCGAGCGATTAACTTTTGTTGGCGTTTGCTCGTCTTGAAAGTCCCAGACGGTCGACTTCTGTTTTGTTTCGGCCTCATACGCATATATCCATGTTTCGTCACCTGTCACGATTGAGTGACGACTTTTGGCACACCTCGCATGAATTTCTTCAGCATTTGTTTGTACCAATCGACAAATTGTCAATTGTCAAATTCTGACGACAAAATGTTCATAAAATATTGTATGTATGCTAGTCATACTAATGCCCAGGGATGCCTCAATCTCAAGGTATGTCACATGACCAATTTGCCCTTTCCGTTCACACACAGCAGCGATGTTTTCTGGCACAACGACCAATTTTGGACGATCTTCACCAAATTTGTCGGTGAGTGAACTGAATTTTCCAGGTGTCTGTAAACAAACCAAATTGCGCTCGTACGTCAAAGTATTCACAGTAAGTTAAGGCTAAAAAATGTCAAAATTTCCAATGGAGACGTCAGATTACATCTGGCAACATGTTTTGTTTTTCAGGCTAGAAATATAGCGAATATAGCGAAGAAAATGCTCTATTCTTTCTGTCGCACTGCCTACTTTTCCGATTCAAATAAAAGCCAAAAAATTATGTGTATTGAAAGACAGAGAAATGAAAAACGTAATTTTCCCATATTATTTGGTAAATTAGTGTTAGTTAAGACTCTAAAAGCCATTTATTGAAGATTCAGACAGTGGCAGATATCTGGCACTAATTTTTGCTTTTGTTGAGTTTGATTTCACTTTACACTGAAACATATTACATATTTAAATCTATATCCAATGCTTTGTGATGAAAGTTTCGAATATATTCGACCGTTTGTCTTGTTCAGACTTCTTTACGTCCAAAATTCGTTTCAATTAGGATTTTTTTGTGGGCTTCTCAACATGGAGTTCTGAAGGAAAACTGTCCCCAAAATAATATGAATTAATATGGACGACACATCGATATTTTTAAATGAATAGTCACAGAATACTTAAAAATATTTCAAAATATCCTTGTCTTATTATTCATTATTATTTGATATATTTACAATCATTTTTAAAATGTAAACATTTTAATAGAATTGTTTTCCAATTAAAAATTTCTATATTTGAATTTCATAGAAAATAACGCACCTTTACTTTTCTATCCTGGGGCGACGTCTGGTGCTCAGTTTAACATGTCACCATGCGCTTAGTGTAGTCACCCACAGATGTCGCGAACATCATACATACACATTTACACACGCTCTCTTTACCACTAACACAACCAAAGCGACTCTCTTTTGGTGTATTGGTGAGCAAACCCGTTCTCTTGAATTTCTTCTCTTGAATTTCCCAGATTTCCCAGCCAGAAGAGATGGGTTGCTTTGGAATTCCTAAACATTTTAAAATATTTGTGATTTTCCGGAATCTAATTCGATAAAAATTCGGTTTAGTAAAAATAGAATGAAAGATGTAAAAGCATTTTCGTTCAAATCCTTTGAGGAATATATTTCAGTACAGTAGCTTAAAATGTTTGGTTGCAAAGATTTCTCTATAAATGGATTGATTAAGAATCGTTCTTTTTCGAATTGTAATAAGTTAAATGAAAATTGATAATATATGAATTTATTATAAGTCTCAGCTGAATATCATATAATATATAAAGCTGCGATAACAAGCAAGAAATTCTTTCACCCATTTTAATTTAAGCAGAAAATATTTTGAAATAGGCTTCCAAATATAAGAAACCACTGAAAAAATGCTTCGAGTAAAAGATGTCAATCATAAATTTTCATGTAAACGATTTTGGAATTTTCAATTGATTCCACATCGCACTTGATGCACAAAAGCAAAAATTAGTCAGCCACCCTGAAAATGGTAGAAACAATTCGATAAAGGGGGAAAATGGAAAATTCAAGTACCTATGTACATATTGATTGTGATTTTCAAGTGTGTGCTTATATAGAAAGATGCATTAACAATATTAAAAGATCAAATGTGAAGGTTTTCATTTTGATTTGAGAGACTCTTAATAGAGTTTGATGTTTATCGAAAGGGAAGTCATAAATTCTAACATAACCATATTGTCGTAAAATTATGCTCTTGTGTTAACAAGCAAGAAAAATTATCATTTCCTAATTGCTTGGAGGAAAGTGAATTGTATATAAATCAGTTAATTCGGAGACATTTGAACAGAAAACCGCAAATAATAAATTTTCGATAATGGCTTGCTGTCCGCCGTAAAAATTTAAATTTTCTCAACCTATTATTTAAACATATATATCTTTTGTAATATACATATATGTATATGTATGTATTGTATTGTATATAAATCGCTTTATTTGCTCGATACTACAATATGTTAATTCCCCATCACAAATATTTTATGCTTCTAAAGTTCATACACGAGCGAATAACAAAACATTTTTATTAATAAAGACATTTCTAAATAAAATATAGAAGAGCGAAAAAACGTAAAATGTTTTGTTTTCTTCTCGTAATTAAAAAAAAAACTTGTTTCGATTGAATGGCTTTCATAAATTGTTGTTAATTTATGCCTTTTAACAGGTCGAAGAAAGTATAAATGTCTATAAATACCGACAGAAAAAAAAATCATCAGCAGATAGACGACCATGTACGAGGGCTGTGTGAATTGGTTGTTTAATTATGCATTTTTTTCTTTGAAGTACTATTTGAAAGCTTTGTAAGTATTTAGAATGCCTGAATACTATATGAGAAGTTTACTAAACGTAGAAGTTCTACAATTGTTTTTAAAGATTTTGATTAACTGTTTAATTGCACAGCCCTCGTTGCTCGATTATAATATTGAGTTTATTAAGATATCATATTTTCAAAGTTCAATTAAGTACTTATTAATTAGACGTTTAATTAAATTTAATTATTTAATTAATATGTAAATTGATTTCGTTGAGAGAAAAAACCAGAAACCAAATAAAATTAAAAAAAAATATAATTGATTATAAAATTGTATACATTTCGAAAGGTTTTTTGCAGAGTATACATGTGCCTACTTAGTTTTTGAGAATGTATGTAAAAAGCAGTCGAGGGCGTGTTAAACACCTTTTTCACTTATCTTCATTTATAATCTGCAAAAGAGTCAATTTACCTTTATTCTATAAAATTTTTAAATTTTTTTTCTTAAATGCAATCCATTTTTTGCGGAAAAACCATTTATGGCTACCATTTGACAGTCTAAAACTAAATTTTTTTGCTTTTAATAAATTAATGCTTTTTTGTCATTCATTTATTAAACTATACTAGTTAAGAAATCGTCCAAGAACTTTATTTTATCTAGGCCTGCTACAAATTCATTTGAACTATACACTTCACACACAGTATAAATTGTAATATGTACAATTTAGTCATAATGGCTTAACGACTGCATCAAAGACCCAAAAAGGTATATATACTCATGATCAGCACGTTATGATAATAGAATCTAGCCACGTTTGTCCATCCGGCTGTGTGAGCAGAAATATCTCTAACTCAGAGATGATTTAATAAAACTTAACTAACTCTCTCGAAGCTCAATATTACAAGCTTATCTCGAAATTTCATATATTGCAACTGTCTTATGGCAGCGATATAACTTGTTTCGTTAATCGCTACGAAATGAAACAAACATTTACCCTTCAATAGATATTTGGATTCGACCTTACTCACAATAATCATTCTTAACTAACTCTTGATATGAACCAAAACCCTTTGTGTCAATAAGCGATCATTTCAATAAATGTGTAAGATTTTCGGCAATTAAGAACCATCATTCGAAGTTTAAGTTGATATTGGGTGGAATAGAGAAGTTTTTCTAACAATTATCGAAAAAGAGTGGGACGCAGTAAACTAATTTGTTCAATCTAGGAATAAAAGACTCTGTACACAGTTGCGGGTTCGTAAATTGAAATCTGAGAGTTTAGTTTTGATTAATACAGATGGGGTTAGACGGACAAACGTACAAACAGATGGATCGATAAACAAATAAATTGGAATCAATAGAAATGGTCGAATACATGTAGTTTTAATAATGTGCTACAAACTCCATAATAAAATTATTGTGGAGAGTGTAAAACCCCAATTTTTTTGAGTGTGTAGTTCATATAATATTTTGCAAATTTAAATCATTTAACAGATGTGAAAGTTTTTCAATTTGTTTTTACGAATGCCACAAACAAAACATCCGGTTATTGAATATCGTCATATCAAAATATTTCAAATTGATGGTACTTTACTACTTTTTACATCATTCTAATGAATAATTAGGTTGCGTATGAATATATCACAGTCGTGATTCCTTAGTACTCTTCTATTAGTTGCTCAGTTGCTGAATTGTGCACGAATAATCACAGTATTGGCCCCAAATATATTTAGACTTTCGATAGAGGCGTGAATATATAATAGTGGTGATTGCTTGGTTGGGACCGCTCACAACTCCTTTGCTTATTTTTTTCGCCGCCCTATAATATATGTGTAATGAATGCTCCACACATATTAAACGTTACATTGATAATGTTGCAAATAATAATGCGGTTAATTTAACGAATTCCCATAAAAAGAAATCCAATGGCGTTAAGTCGCAAGAGCAAGGTAGCCACATCGTCAGATAAAATAGTTACCGCATTTTCTTTGCAATACATTAATTATTTGCTCAGTTTTGTGGCACCATCTTGGTGAGACAAAATGTCACTGATTTCAAGTTCATCAGAATTCGGAAAGAAATTGTCTTGCAAAATGGTTTAAACTCCATAGACCGTAGCATGGCAAACATTATCGTCGAAAAAAAAAATTACAGTCCGACAACACCTGCGGCATGAAATCCACAGCGCGGGTCACTTTTTCTATATTGAATGGAGCCTCTTGATGCACATGTTGTTCTGTTGTTGCCCAATAATGTTTATTATCGGTGATAGACAAACCCATTAAGGCAGAAATGAACTTCATCGTTGAAAATGCTTTTTTAATGAAATTTAGAACAAAATGTACTCGATTGAAATGAAGCAAATACGATTGCGATATTTTCGGTACTTCGTCCGGAGAATTGTCTCACTGTCAGAGGAACATTCAATAGTGAATTTGAGGATTCGAATTTATGCAGTATTGCACGATTATTATGACCGAATATTGAAGTATTAAAGTTACGCCCACTTATCTCCATACATATAATTAAAACTTTTTTTATTTACAATTAGGATCTTCAAGCTAGTTTAAGATATTAAATAGATTCAAATTGGCACTTAGTCAAATTACATATATTGTGTTCCTATGGAAACAACAATAATGCTAACCATTTAGTTTTTAGGCCCTGTACCGAAGGTACAAGAGCCTATTGGGTTTGTGCAAATGTATGTAACAGGTAGAAATAATGGTCGGAGACCCCCAAAGTTACCCCCATTATGGTCAGGAGTGATAGAGGAGTCGATATAGACATGTCCGTCTGTCCGTCTGTCCGTCCGTCCGTCTGGCCGTCCGTATGAACGAAAGGATCTCGGAAACGGTAATAGATAGAGACTTCGTGTTTTTTGCATTCGACTAGGATTGCTCCGGAATTTCACAAGTTTATTTTGAAATTTTGCCATTCCCCCCCCCCCCCCCCCTTCCCATAAAATCACCCCTTAGGGTGAAAATTTCTTCGGCACAAAAAAAATTGAGTGTACTAATATAGAGATAACGTCTCTCTAAGCAAAAATCCAAAAAGTTCATCAAAATCGGATAATAAATGGCGATTTTATAAGCAATTCAATTTGAACAACCCCCCTTTTCTTTTCATTCATATTCGCGCAGTGAGAAGTGGTCATGTGTTTGGTCATAAGCTCGGGAAACATTTAATATGTTTGTTAGGCGACCTGAACTGGTACAGGGCCTCTTACAGTCGGTTACGCCCGACTGTATTTCCTTACTTGTTTTATGATAAATTTATACAATGATATAATAATGCTGTACTATAAATGCTATGGAGGTCTAAATGGCAAGTTTAGAGCATGGAATCGCTTAAATCTTCTTATCTCTTCACTATTATAGAACAGATTTATATTGAGGGAGTTGCAGTGTTTTTCAAACTTTTTTTATTTTACGCTTATCGTCTTTCACTGTACAAATGTTTAAGTCCTTTTGAATACATTTATTAGTAACAAACCAAGGAGCATTGCATCTTGTCTCCTAGTTGTAAAAGTTTTGTGAGAAGATTTGTTTGGATTTACATTAATATTTCATTTATTTAGTCAATCTTGCATCCAATTTAATTGATCTGGGAGGATGTTCGAAGCATCAACAGCATTGTCTGCTGTAACTAGGATAGCAGTGACGTCAGAATTTACGGACACATCTGCAGTATAGATGGTATAAAGCAGTGGACCTAACACACTTCCTTGGGGTATACCAACTTTAATTGGATATATGTCTGAAAGTGAATCCTTAACATTCACGTAAAAATTCCTTTGTGTAAGATACGTTTTAAGCAACATATAAAATGGTGTTGGTAGAGCCTTCTTTAGTTTATATAACAGTCCCTCGTTCCAAACTCTATCAAAAGCCTGCTGAATATCCAAAAACATAGCTGAAGAATATTGCTTTCTCTCTAGCACGTTTGTTATAACTTCAACAGCTCGGTGACATTGTTCAATGGTGCCAATTTGCGCAGAAATATTTTCTCAAATATTATGTTTTGGTGACTATTGCTGAGTCTTATAGGATGATAAGAAGTGATATTGTTTTGCGGTTTATTTGGTTTCGAAATTAATATAATCTCTGCACATTTTCACTGTGTTGGGAAGTGTTTGAGCCGTAACAACAAATTATAAATACAAGAAATATAATTGATTGCTTAGTGCACAGCTGCACTAATGTTGTCATACCCAGGAGATTTTGAGGTTTGTAGAGCTTTGATTACACTAATCATTTCTGCAACAGTTACATGTTTTAGTGGTAAATCCATTTTACAGGGGCTAACAAGAAAATGCAATATTTCTCTCTTATTCTGCATTGAAGTAAAGTCAATTGGTTTAAAATTTGTCTCTAGGTGATTTCCAAAGGCCTAAGCTTTGCTATCATTACTTCTGCACCACACACTATTTATGTCTTTAATGGGAACATTTCTCTTTACAAGACGTTTGACATAACGAGTTGCCTTCCATAGATTATGCTCATCATATATTTGAGGATCCAGGTTTTCTAAATATTTTGCAATGGCTTCATTTTTTAGTTTGTAAAGTTTGGTTTTCAATTCCTTTATAGCTTTGTTGAAATTTCTCTTGTCTGCTGAATATCTGGTGCGTTGCCAGTTTTTTCTAAGTTTCCGCTTTCTTGAAATAAGTTGGAGCAATTCAACAGGAACATTATGAGTAATTTGTGCGCGCATCACTTCGGACCCACTAAACCAATTTGTATGAATTTTGGTATAGAAATTGATGGGACATTGAAAAAGAACATGTGCTTCTCTATTAAAATCAGTATGAGCAATGGACCTCCCCATATAAACAAAATTGTTTAAATTTTTGCAACCATTTGAGGTACAGCAATGCAATTTTGATAGGGAGAAGTAAGATCCAGTTTGCAAATGTGAAAAGTTTGGCTTTACTGGGCCCAAGCGAAGCGGACGGGATTCAGCTATTTATTTTTGATATTTTTAAAACTTTATTTGTCCGGGAATTTCACAATGACACAAATGTAAGACTTGACTTACATACTGGAACACCCTTTTGAAAGCAAAATAGCAGGAGAATTAAGACCTACTAAGTGCAGAGTATAAACTAGTCGAGTATACATAGCTCTTGTTTTTTAATTAAATTTTCTGAATCATTTATTAATTTCAACTTTTTTATATCAAATATTAGTACTTATAGCGTTACTTCCCTATAAGTCTACAAGTTCTACATGGACAGACTCATTTCTAACATTATGAAATTTATTTTCAGACAGATAGACAAGAATCTGTTGCGGAGAGGCTTCAAAATGGAGAATCTATTTTGGTTTGAGATTTATGTCATCTGTTTGCAGAAACAACACCGATGAATAAAAATTTTGAAACAAATATTTAATTTGGTGTGCAGTAAAAAATTATGAAATTTTGTGTCAAATTAGTCAATTAGTTTGAACGTTCGCTCCAGTTCGAAGCTTTCAAATTAATGTGATTCATGAAATAGTAATGCACCCATGTTCTATATTGTATCTCTCTCCCACTTATGCAGGGTATTTAAGATGTGAAAGTCATGCATAACAAACCAATGTAGTAACGCTCAGTGATCATATGAATATGAATATCTAAGGAGTAGATTTTTACAACCAAATTTTTTGATTATATTATTTATAAAGATCCGAAACACCGTTTGAATCAGAATCTGAAAACCAATTGCAGGAGTAAGAAAGATACAGAATGCTATCCACTTCATATTTTTTAATAACGAAACCTATTTTATCTTCCAAAAAAAATGGATAAATCGAGATTGATGTTGAAATTTTTCAAACCAGAGGGATCCGATCATTTGTTTTAATGATACACCCTAATATCTTTATTGACTTTTAATAAATAAAACTAGAAAAGTACAAAGTATAGGCCTAATAATTGGTATATAACTATATAAATTTGTGGTGATCATTTTATCTGGGTTCTTAATCGTGCTTTACATCTCCAATAAAGCCCAATAGCAAATACATACGACGCGTTAAAATATAAGTGGCTGGCTTTTATGATTTATGGTAAATTTGCTGCACTCATTCAAAATGTTATTCCAGTCACTATCTACTAAATATGAACTTCTTTCGCTTCAGCCATTTTTATTTTATTTTCTCAGAATTGAAAATTTATATTTATAACTATTTCCTATAATATTTATTTTATTGAAAACAATTGGCAATAGCAATTATTTAAAAAAATGTTATTTTCCAACAATAAACAAAGATTTCTCTGTGGTGTCTTGTTTTGTTTTTGCAAAAATCAACGCAATAAAGTTTTATTGAGTTCAAGTGGGAGCGTGAGCAATGGCTGTGATTCGCATTATCGACTACTGACCTGAAGCCCATTAGGCATTAACTGCCCATGTCTGACTGACTTCTACTCATTCCTCTTCATTTCACGCTCTATCATTCGAAGTTCAAGCTCCAACCATGCGACAGCATCATACATCAGAAATATCCATTATTAGAGTGCTTTCAACCTAATAACAACAATAAAATCTCGAAAACAGCATTCTTTGTAGGCGAGCCGAGTGAGATAGTAAAACAACTTTTTTGCAAAAATTATATTTGAGTTGGCGCCGAATATGATTTTATTGTCCTTCTGTACTTGCAAAATGGCAATGGCGTCGAATGGCGGCCAACGCCAGAGTCAGCAAGGAGTAGAGTAAAAGATGAGAAAAGTGCGACACGCCTCATTCCACATGATTACAATTCATTTCGCAAATGTAAAAAATAGTTACAAATGCAAAAGAAACAAAAACAAAAAAAAAATGTATCTAACTACAAATAAAGCGAGTAGCGAATGAGCAATCGCCACTGAATAGCACGCAGTGCAGAGTGCTACATGGAATTTGTTTGGATGTGTAATAGTTGAAGCGATTTACAACAAAAACATAAACAACAACAACAACAACAATAATATCAGCTAGAATGACTAGTTGTCAAAGCTAAATGGAATGAAATGGACTTTTTCCATTAACGAAATGGAAAAATTTCGCTTGGTATGCTCGTAAGCTTCATTGCTCTATCTGATTTGGTGCCATGACTTAAAGAATGCTCGAGCAGAGCAGAGTACACAATATAAAATATGAGCGGTCAGAGGCGCCATTCATCCTAATATTGAACGTATTATGTTAAATTCCGTAAAAAGTCACATTATGTATATCACAATTTCCGTCTTAGCATAATTTGAGTGGGGAAAAATTCTATATCGGTAATAAACTTCTTAATTTGATACAATTATCTACTTTTTCTCTATTGAATAATGTTTTGCTAATTAATTAAGAAATAAGCAGGAAAGATGCTTTCAAGTTCGCTTGACTACGAAGTACCCTTTGCATATTTTTTCGAAAAACATATAAACTATATAAACCATATTAACTGGGCTATGCATCTAATCAATTCTGACAGATTTTGATAGTTCAAGGCGGTAAATATTGTTGGGCGCTGCGACATACTTTGTTTAAATAACCCTACCGATCGATGATAACTAACTATGCGACGTCTAATTTGGAATTTGAAAGCATCTGTATCTCCGCAGAGGCGACATTATCTTACCTTGAGACCGTATGAATTGGCTTCGCCAGACTTTTTTTTGTGGGGTCTCAAAAAAAAAAAAAAAAACACGAAAAAGAAGAAAAACAGGGTCATCAAAAATTGGATCTTTCTGATGAGCATGGATCTTTTCCAGTGAAGCCAAGATGGCAATTTAAACTATTTTACACGCTTCTTGATTTATTTAATTTTAACATCTAATTGTCTCCTACTTATGAACTCACAGCTAATGCTAGAGAGTTGATTTCTGCTTGTATGGCTAATATGCAAAACTTTTAGAGAAAGGGCATTTCTTGTAGCATTAAGGTTAAAATTTTATAAATATGTATAATATTTGAAAAATCTAGAGATGGGATCATTTGCAGAAGTTCACATTGTTAGAAATTTTGTTGACTGCCATTCACTTCGGAATGGCCAAAAATGATTCTTGTGCAAAGAGCCCAAACAGCTCACATCGTCCACTAGGATATATATCACTTGGGTGGCCTCTGAACAGCCATTCGATGGGGACAAACACCCCCACCCCTTAATTAGGGGATGATGAGCTGGGCTTCTGACCCACCACCGTAAATAATATCACCCCAATGAACACAACAAGAGAGCAATCAATATAAGGACTACGACTTAAGGATGATCCAAATATCCAGCTGGTTGAGGTCCTCCAAAGAAAGAAAATTCAATGGATAGGACAGGGCTGCTCTAAAAAAGCATCCTGTGACATATAATATAGCTGTCATTAGAGTAAGCACAAATTTGAATGCGGTTTCGTGGTGAGCAGGGAAAGATATGACCCGCGTCCATTGATAAGGCTGCCAAGGAGGTCATTGGTTATACAAAAGCTGTGAAAACTTCATAGTAAGAAATCGAGAAAAACGGAGCGAGTAGACCTTTTCAGACCCAAAAAAAAGGAGTAAGAAAGGCGTGAGTTTGAGGATGTCGAGATGTTATGCGACAGAAATGAAGCTCGAATATTTTATAAAAATGTCAACCTTCTGACCGAAGGTTATAAGCCCGGAGTAAATTTTTGTAAAAACGAGAACGGAAATTTGATTATAGATACACAGGAATCATTGAGATTATGGAGGATGCCGAAAGAGAAATTATACCGGAACCACCAGTTAATGATGGCAATATTGTAGAGCCGGACTATAACGAGTTCGATTGAGTTATTAAAAAGCCAAAGCTAACAAATCGACAGGCTCTGATGGGCGAAGAGTTGGTTAGGAGTATGCACCAATTTTTATGCAAGATATTCTCCGATGAACGCATACCCAATGACTGGAATCTCAGTGTTCTCTGTACAATCTTTAAGAAAGGAGACCCTGCTGTTTGTGCCAACTACCGCGGAATAAGTCTCCTTTCCATTGGATATAAGACTCTGTCGAGCGTATTGTGTAAACGGATTCACTGATAGGACGACATCAGCGTGGCTTCAGACCAAAAAGGTCGACCAGTGACCAAATATTCACATTACGCCAAATCTTAGAAAAGATCCGTGAGTTTAATAAAGACACACAGCACCTATTTGTCGATTATAACGCCGATTCGAACGAAGTTTTTCGACGCCCTGTCTGCACTATGTATTCCGGCAAAGATCGTTCGACTTTGCATAATGACGCTATCACACATTCAAAAAACTTTGTGAGGGTAGTAAAGAGCCTCTCCAAACCGTTTGATATCAAGAGAGGTTTCAGACATGCTGTTGTACGATTTTTTCAAACTGCAGATGTAATACATCCTACGCCAGTGCCCTTACATACAGAATATGTCGGGATCGATCTTCCTAAAGGAGGATGCTGCCTACGTACGTGGATTTTATTAATATCATCGGTTCGTTAGAGCGGCGAGTCAAAAATGGCGTTCTCGGAGATTGAAAAACAGTCTCGGCTCTAGCGATGACGGTCAGTGAAGATGAATAATTTCAATTTCAATGATGTAGAAAACTTCGTCTAACTTAGATCCAAAAGGACCAACAACAACAATGTCAGCCTGGAGATCAAGCGAAGAATCACGCTTGAAAATAGTTGCTATTTTGGGCTAAGCAAATTAGAATTGAAGCATTCTTTCGGACGACCAAAACGAAGATATTTAAGACTCTGATACTAAAACAGGCGATTACGGGTAATTGTGTTTGTTTTTGATAATCGAAATCGTTCATGAAAGTCAAACGGTGAGTAGGCGCTTTATTATGTAACTAATGCAAACTTTTTCAGCAATATAAAACACACAAAAAGCTTTTGGCCAGATGGGAACGAAGTATCGGTGTGTTATGCCCTTGGAATTTTGTTCTGAAGACAACTTCTTCGTATTTTGTTCAATTGGGGGGTGCTTCCATTCCGCACATTGACGCTTTGTTTTGGGATCATATTGAAAGCACCACGTAACGATGGCATATTTGAAGATATTTTTTTTATTATTTTTCAATAAAGGGAAGGGAATGTTTTCTAGTCGTCAATTTGATGTAGAACAAATCGTACAAACGCCTTTCATACATTTAAATTTTTGGTCGAATTGCGATGAGATAAATATTTGCATATGTTTAATTTATTCAACTTTATCACTGTTTACGATGGACCTGAATTTAGAACATTATGTATGTTCCCACGACTTTCTTTAAATGACTGATACATTCTGGAAAAGGATAAACAATTTTCATCATAAGCTGTATCAAATTAATTGATTTGGAAACAGTGTGTTTGAAAGTAAGAAAAGGCATGAAACTTTTGAACTCACTGGGTCACACATAGGTGGTGCCACTGAAGAAAAATTTATAGAAATATGTTCTACTGTTTTCGTTGGGGCAACACTGCTTGTAGCCAGCTCATCAGGCGCAGAATAACGATAATGTTTTACGCGAAAAGTTATTCAACTCAAGTTTTGATAAGAAATATGGAAAACCGCCGATCAAACCGAACACAATAGACACTACATGTTAATTATTGATAAACAAATAAAAGTAAATGTTGCGACAACTCTATTCTTTATTACAATTGGAGTCGATACAATAATGTTTGTCTAACAGTCTGTGGAAATTTTTTGATTTCAGAGCTACAAGAGCAGAATATATTGTATATACATATTGTAAAAGTAAACGTTGAAGTTGGTCCAGAGTTAATTATTTTCGAGTAGAGCAACCATATGATTCAAATAAGTTGCAGTTTTTTTTCTTTTCTAATTAAAAAACGGGTACACTTTCCAATTTCTCAAAGCCCTCAGGATATTTATTTGTGCAGCCATCGCTTTTTACAAGTTTTTCCCACGCGAATCAAGCAAGCCATTTCGATTTTAACTACGAAATTTGTCAACTAATTTTGACCGCTCGATCGAGCAAATCAATCGCTTGGTGTGTGGTCCATTTGCATTTTTACGAGCGAATATTTTAAGTGCTCCACTTGCCGAGGCGGCAAATCATCAAGTGGAACTCAACTGAAATCCGATCTGCTGTTGTTTTTTTTTTAATTTTAATTGACTGTTGATCGGGCGTTTAACCAGCTCAACTTCATATCTTTCGGATTATTCGAATTCTTTAAAAAAGTTTTACTTTGATTAGCTTGCAGTGCAATGACCTTGAAAGACGAAACGAAATTATAATTCGAGCAATAAAAAAATACAAAATAGAAAGCAAAAGGGGTGCATGTAAATATGGCAAAGCGGAACAAACAATAAAACAAAACAAAAGGCAAAGAAATGCAGACAGAAAGACATACGGAAAGAAAACAGTGCGTCTCAGAACGAGAGCGCTGAATTCCCGGTGTAATGGCTCAAGGCCGCTGCGGCAATAATGATGATTTAATGGGCTCATAAATATTTTTATGTCTTTAAACTCTTCCGAAAGTGGCAAAGCAAACAACTTCACGTCACTGATTGCCAACACCGACGTAAAAATGAGAAAGACATTTGCGCGTATTTATGGTCAAGCCAAACACGGGCTACGGCTAATGAAAAAGTGGGCGAGGCACGTAATCTAAACAAGCGATTGAATTAATTCATTAAAGTTGTTAATACTTGCTAATGATGTAACTAAATGTTATAGTACTTCAATTAAAATGGGACTTATTTTAAATAACAATAAATGGTATAAAGCGGCAAATCCTTCCAATAAAACTAAACGAGTTAATGACAAAACTCAAATCACTTTAAATATCCGAGCAGATTACAAACGAGTTGCAAATGTGAATTAAATGCACATACACATCGCGAATTTTGAAACTAAAATAAATAAATAATATAATAGAGCCTTCGAATATGATTTTTTATATGAAACAATGTTTGTTAGGCCATGTACCGAAGGTACAAGAGTCTATTGGTTTTGTGCAAATGTATGGAACAGGTATAAATAATGGTCGGAGACCCCCAAAGTTACCCCCATCATGGTCAGGAGTGATAGAGGAGTCGAGATAGCCATGTTCGTCTGTCCGTCAATATGAACGAAAGGATCTCGGAAACGGTAATAGATAGGATTTCGTGTTTTTTGCATTCGACTAGGACTTCTCCGGAATTTGACATGTTTATTTGATAATTTTTACCCCAACCACACCACCCCAAAACCTATATAAGTTCTTAACGTACCACTAGATGGGCAACCACAATACATGATTGGCGAATTGTATAAAAAACTAACAAATATTCCGATTAAGCTTTTTATCACTGTACAGAGTTCGATATTCAGCATTATTTATTTTATGTTTATTGTGTTATCATAATTTAATTAATTAATTTACATTCCAGGACTGTCGGATAGGTTCGGCTGATCAAATATGTACAAATCGTTGTCTTGTAATTAAGGCAGGGTCCCCATATTAACCACGCGTGCAGTCGTTTGAATTTTATGCGCTAGACTATATATCAACTTCATCTAATACAGCTATTGTAAAACAAAAAATCCTGCGGAGAATATTTCACTCAAAAACTTTCAACGCCATTTCGTCTGACTCAATCAGAGTCCTCTGCGTCATACAGTAGGACTAGGAGTATCAGCGTCTTATATATCTTAATTTTAGCCTTTCGAGAGAGGACTTTACTTCTAATTTGATTGATTAGCCAAAAAATGTATCTGTTTGCAAGCGTGATTCTTCGCCAGATCTTCAGGCGACGTTGTTTCGGTTGGTCATATCGGATTCAAGGTAGACGAGGTTTTCTATAACATTAAAGTTAAAATTCTTCAGCGTCACTGACTGTCCAAGACGCGCTGACGGCGTGCGTGAGGATACCAAGTACTTCGTCTTGTCCTCATTTACCACTAGACCCTAAAGCGGAGTCTTTTTTCAATCTCCGAGATCGTCTTGCTGACTCGACGTTCTTGCGTATCGATGATATCAATATCTGCATACGCGAGCAGCATCACTCCTATTCTGAAGATCGAGTCCAACATATTCTGTATGTACGAGCACTGGCGTAGGCTGTATACCATTAGAAGATTGAAAAAATCGCACGACAGCTCGACACCATATCTGAAACCTCTCTTGGTATCAAAGGATTCGGAGAAGCTCTTTCCTAATCTCACAAGGCTTTGTGTGTGTGATAACGTCATCATTCAAAGACGAACGATTTTTGTCGGGCTACCTAGTGCAGAAAGGGCGTCGAAAAACTTCGTTCGTATCGGCGTGTCGAAAGCGGTTTTGTAATCGACAAATAGGTGGTGTGAGTCTTTGTTAAGCTCACTGGTCTTTTCCAGGATATGTCGTAATGTGAATATTTGGTCATTGGTCGAACTTTTTGGTCTGAAGCCAAACTGATTTGTTCGTATCAGTGAATTCGTATATGGCTTCAGCCTATTACACAATACACGTGACATAATCTTATATCCGATTGAAAGATTTTATTCCGTGGTAGTTGGCGCAAACAGCGAGGTCTCTTTTCTTAAAGATAGGACAAAGTACACATAGAACCAACTCTTCGCCACCGGTGCTGTATAACTCTGCTGCCAGCCCATTAGAGCCTGCCGCTTTTTGATTTGTCAGCCTTTTGATAACCGAATCGACCTCGTTATAGTCCGATGGCTCTACAATAGTGTCATCATCAACTGGCTTACATATTTGGAGCACATCTTAGAAATGTCTTTCAGCCAAACCCGTTGACAAACGGTTTCGCTCTTCCTCCATATCCGGATTGGAACTATTCAGCACCTCTCCGAATACACACACATGAAGTAAAAAACATCATAAAAAATCAACTAAATCCAAAAAAGGCGGCAGGTCATGATCTTATTTCTCCAAAAATGATCGTGGAACTTCCCAGTTCAGCTATTATTTATATTACTAAACTTTTCAATGCCATTCTAAAAAGTGGTTATTTTCCCACACAGTGAAAAAAATCAATCATTGTCATGATCCCGAAAGAAAAGATATTTCTCACCAAAATAGGCCAGTACACTCAAAATCTCATTCCTACCCATCAATTTGGTTTTCGCGAAAAGCATGGCACCATTGAACAAGTCAATCGTATTACCTCAGAAATTCGAACTGCGTTTGAGCACCGTGAATACTGCTCCGAAATTTTTCTTGATATTGCTCAAGCGTTTGATCGAGTTTGACTCGCGGGGCTTCGGTACAAAATTAATGTGTTGCTCCCACAAAATACTCACAAGGTTCTTGAGTCCTATCTCAGCGAAAGAACCTTCGTTGTGCGACCAAATGATTTTCTAAGAGTCGGAAATCAAAGCTGGTGTGCACCAAGGTAGCGTACTCGGCCCCATGCTATACGTGCTATACTCATCAGATATCCCAATTAACCACAACATCACAACTTCAACATTTGCTGACGATACTGCAATATTAAGCAGGACCCGATACCCAATCGAAGCAACAAGTCGACTTGCAGATCAACTTACCCATCTCGAAGAGTGGCTGGGCAACTGGCGGATAAAAGACAATGAAAGGTCATGCATCTCAGCATCCATATCAATAGACGACTCACATACCCTATACACGTTGGAGCGAAGAAAACACGAATTAAGCTGAAGGCCAACTCCCTACACTGGCTTATTAATTCGCAATCTCCCTTATATCTGGATTATAAGGTGTTGCTTTATAACACAGTAATAAAGCCTATTTGGACATATGGATCCCAGCTATAGGGCAATGCAAGCGCCAGCAATGTGGAAATAATTCAAAGAGCTCAATCTAAAACTCTTAGAACAATAACTGGTGCACCATGGTACATTCGAAACGTTTGTATATACAGACAATATCCCAACTGTGCAGTATGAAATAGCTTGAACCTAGCGAAACTATTCTCAAACACTCGATTATCACCCAATACCGCTCGCAAGAGCGTAAGGAATGCACTTTGCATTGGGACCACGTAAAGTTCGCAAGTCCTTCACGTTCCATGCGTGCCTTCTGCCAATCCAAACATGATCAATCAGGTCTTAGCCTTGTGTATGTTGGGATTGTAGAAGTTGTATGAAAATATCTATTGCTGCGAAGAAATCTCCATTGCTGGATATAGTATCGTGGAGTCTAAATTTCCAAATATAGGCGGCGTTGAAATTGCCAAGCACGGTTTTGACATCATGTTTGGTACAGTGCTCGTATAGACGTTCCAAGCGGTTATAAAACTCATTTTTGGCATCGTAGTCTTTCTCTTTCGTCAGGGCGTGCGCACAAATAAGGTCTATATTCAAATATTTAGCCTTGATGCGTATCGCGGCCAGGTGCTAGATAATAGTTGTAAATCGTGGTAAATGATTACCTCGAAACCGCATCGAAATTTGTGCTTAATCTCTTGGCAGCTATGGTAAATGTCACTGGGCGCTCTTTTGTTGTCATTGGAGTTATATGTTTTACGTTGGCCCAAGCCCAATGCACCAAACCCTAATTAAGGGGTGTTTGTTGCCTTCTCACAGTTTATTCACCTCCGAACAGCTGTTCAGAGGCTACCCAAGAGATACGTGGCCTAACGGACGTTTGGTCATTCTCAAGTGAATGGCAAACAACATATTTTCTCACAATATAAACTTTTGCAATCGACCCCATCTCCCACTGTATGGATATTTCCAGATAATTACATGCATATAAAAAGGAAGAAAACTGGGAAACTTGACCAAACTCATGATGTCATATTCTCTTGGTCCAAATATCATCCCTGTACCTTAAAAATATATGATGAATTCTGTTTATCGCTTGTAAAGTAGACGTGCATCGCTTACCATTATACATTTTTTTGTGTATTTGGTAGGTATCAGAATAGGTCGTAAAGTATTTCTCATCCTCCTACCCCTGTCCCCATTTTTTAAACTCAATTTTAGTATTTTTGTGTGAACAATATCCAAATAATTTCCAATTTCAAATAATTGTAGCCTAAGTAACTTCTTACAATATCAACTATGAGGCAGTGAAACTGCGTCTCACATGCTTCCTTTAGGGCTTGTCTCAAAATTAATATATCATACTAAAGTATATAAAGTACAGAGACTAAGTAAATAATATCTTCTTGTCATTTACTTCTTTATGTTTATTAAAATCATATTGTATCTGTAAAAAGCTGCAAAAAATATCAAATGTTAAATTTATTTTTTTTTTTTTTGGTTGTAAATGTTCACAAACAATTCTGAAAAGGCAATATGGCAATGTAAGGCAAGTCAACCTGTTAATTTAATCCATTTATTTACGCATTTTTAAGAGCTCGCCACAAGCAAACACGCAACAAAAAATAACTTGCATAATTTATGAATAAATGAGATACGAAATCAACAACAAAAATAACAACAACAGCAACGCTGGCAATAATGTCAAAGTGGTGAAATGAAATTCAAAGTTTATCTAAAAAACTTGTTAATTTCAAAATGACGTTAACACCGCCCCATAACCGAGTGAATCGTTTTTAATCGCACGCTGCATGTGTGAGTAAAAAAGTATCTCAGTGTTTATTTGTATTTATTCGAGAAGATATATATGCTCATTGACTCGCACATATATATGACGCGTTTATACTGTTGTACATTGAAAGCTTTTCGAAAAGGTAGAAAACCCTCAAACCCAAAGGCAAACACAAAGTTCATAATATCAAAAATTTTAATCTGCTGACTTTGCATGCAATGTTGAGCTTGGCAAAGAGATTAAACAAACAATGGCATCAGCGCAAATGAAATGAAGGCAGCATGCGACAATCGTATCAGCGTAGATACGCAGATACAAAGATACTCCATGTGTATATGTACTGAGATACACTTGCAGAAGCTGCTCCTGCTGTATTGGTCGATCTATGTATGAAGAGCCTACTGAGGACTACCAATCCAAAGACTACTACCACGACGACTTAATTAATTCAGGTTGCGTGTGGAGTATCATTAAAAAAATATGGCTCACAGTCTCGTCAGCTCAAAAACTGGTAGAATTTTCAAATGTGGTCCCAGCCAGAAATTTGTGAGCAGGGGGTAAGTGGGCAATGAATATGAGCTTACACGGTAGCATGTCGTTCATACATTTCAAAGTATATTTGACGTCTGCACGATGAGTTCGTCCGCTTTCGGATTTAACTTAGCACTTAGACAGCACGAAAGCCAGCAGAAGACACTTGTAGCTCATCATAATTTTCACCTGAGCTGCTTGCATAGAAGTGCATAAAAAATATTTCTCATTTAAGCAGAAACTTTGTTAGATGCGTTTACGACTTATTAAGTTGGATAAACGTTTACGATGCGATTCAACGAACAAATGAAGAAATCGAGGAATGCGACTATGAAATCCTGTGCGGTTAATTAAAAAACAGGCAGAGCACAGCGCTGCAGCGCCCCAGCTCGCTACTTGGCTTACGAAATGAGGCAACTGTGATATTTAACACATCGCCTTACTTTCGAAATTTATGTGACACGAGTTTGGGATTCTTAATTGTTTTATGATGCGCGCATAAATCTCACGCAATTCCTCAGCCTCAGACTGACGTTAGAAAATGTACAAGACGTCCATATAAATATGTATTAAATGGGATCATGTGTAGCATACGCCTCTGACAAATAAATAATTGTAGACAGCAGACAAGATACACAAAGAAACGCTTGAAATAGACAGCAGAGCATTCTGAAAACTTCATTCAACATGAAATAGAAAAAGGAATATCGAGTAAAAAATTAGATAAAAATAGAAAATCAATGTTTTAGTCAAATGTAAATTAGACAATCAGTAGATTTTGTTAAAAAGAAAATCATTCAAATCACTCGACGCCTGAATTTGAAATGCAGATACACAGTTCACGTCACGGAGAAACAGATACACAGTAAAACACTCGAACCACGCCCAAGGCGTACGAGTAGTCGCATCGAAGCTCTTTTCGTGTCTATCTACATATATGTATCTATATCTGCGTCTGTTATACACCGACGGCAAACGCAAACGCAAACTCAGCGGCAACTGGCATGGATGAATGGCCGACGATGTTTATTTCTGTCCCAGTGCAGCAGCAGCCATCATCGCTCCGATTGTGACTGAAATGGAAATTGTAACAAATAAATGGATGCTCGGGTGGATGGATGGATGGATGGCTGAGCGACGGAATAAATGAATAGATGAGTTGACCTCTACAAAGCAAAGAAAACAACCACCGCCACCCCAGACGCAGTCTCCATTCTCATTGTATCTATACTTGAAAATTTTGTTGTTGTTCGTGTTTCGACTGCTGCATAATATGAAGGGTGGGTTTTATGTTTACACTGAGAGAAAAATAAGTTAAAGAAAAATTTAATTTTTAAAAAATTGCGTGAACTAAATAATAATAAATGAAAAATACATCTCGATAAAGACTTGGTCACCGAAATCGCTATACCTACTAGACCAACAGAAATTACTTTTTTTGTTTAATATTTATGAATAAAAAGGATTCATCCACCATCCTATTCCGATGGGCACTATATCTTGATATTTTTAGATGAATTGGTTCCATACTGGCATACAAAAGTCTATACAAAAGGGATTACTTTAAAAGAGTTTAAATGTTATTGATGCAAGAAGTATTCAATTAATCAATCGATCAGCTCAATGGGATCATGTCATTCTGTTCATCTATCTGTATATCTGAATGTTGTTGCGCATTATCTGTTTAAATCAATTTTTGGAAATCAGTATTAAGTTCGGAATTTTTATTCTAACCACAGGAGTAGCACCACACATTTCTGGATTATTTTATTAAGAACATATTTGGTGTCAACTTGAAATTTGATAAAGTGGTTCCTTATAGACCGACGCTTTTTTCATCCCACTTTTTAGAATTGCACCCAAAAAAATCCGCCACCCAATTTAGGATTTCTTATAAAAAAAAATATTTGTTGCAGTCAAAGTTTCGCACAATCTGTACAAAATGTGCGACATTTCAAAAAATGTTTAAAAACCAAGGTCCAACCCATCGCATTTTATGTTACTAAAAAATATTTTGCACGGTGTACGATGTGGTTGTGGTGGGTAGTTTAAAAACAATTGAGTATTGTCTTGAACAATATGTAAAGACAGATGCTTTTTATGATTAGGTCCTAGTTCATGGTTCAAGCTTCAGATATTTTTTTTGGGTTGAAATAGTGGGATAAGGGGCTTATAAAAACTCTTGTATTTCTCGACTGACTTACAATTTAATAATAAAATAAATAGAAATATCTGTCTGTAAATTCGAAATTAAACTGGGTTTCTTAAGCTTATATGGTTATTCGTACGTTTTGAGAACCCAAACCGTAAATTTTAAAATATTCGTCAATCTTTTTGTTTGTTCTGGTTTATCTTCGGAACAGCGAAACTTATTTTAACGTGATTTTATTTGTCAAAAAGAGGTAATAATATTATATTTGAAACTGAATAAATTCCATGCTCCACTTCAAAGAAACAACCAAATTTCGTATGTTTAAGCCATTGTCCTTTTGTACTAGTTTTGCTACATATGTTTAATTGTTTGGGAAATTAAGTTGGACTGTAAAATTTTTTAAGCAATTTCAGCTAGAATTATAAAATTTGATGCATAAGACTTTTGTCATTTGTTCCGTTTCACTGGAAATAATGGCTCGGCGAAGCTTAAAGAGTAAAGTTATCATTTTCTTGTCTCAAACACAAATTATTATTTTATCTATGCAATCTGACAATTCTGACTTCGGCTTCGGTGTGAAAAATTACATGGGGATTTATTATAGATGTATCTCGTTTTTTAGATAACCTCAAAATCCACAAAAAATTGTATTTTTGAGGTTAGTTTGTTAGTTTTTTGAGGTTATCTCCGAAATTGTAGCCATTTTGACAATTCTGACTTCATTTTCAGCGCGAAGAACTACTTGGTGACCTACTGATCCAGTATCTCCGTCATGAGACTTTTTTATGTAAGGCTGTGCTATTTAATAATACATAGTGATACTAGTTTGCATTTTCAATTTTCTAATTTCGACCATAAAACCAACTTTAGTTACAATATTACCAATAGGACTCAACCATTTTCAGTAATGTGAGTAAATTTAAAAACTTTTGACGGATTGTCTAAAGAAAACAAATGAATTATCTTTATGCTTGTGACTCAACATATTAGTTTTAAAACTACCCATAGTTTGATGGTCTATGAAATAATTTTGTATCTGTTTAATAAATACATGCTACAACAATTTTTTAAGATTTTTTGCCTATTTATAAATTAGTTTAAAAACTTTTTACTTTTTTTTTAAATGTTCTTAGTTCTAGAAAAAAAATAAGAAAATGTGCTTCTTAGTTAATATTTATTAAAAAAAACGTTTCTTATTTAACTCTGGTGGCTTCTCGTTTATATGATAGAAGCATTAAAAAGCGTAGCTTCGTTGAAAATTTCTTTTAACGCATAGTAAAACCGGCAAATGGGAATTAATAGACGAGGGACGGACGGACAAAAGAGATGCTCTCGAAGCGCCAAACTACCTAAAAACATCTTTCAACGGTCGATGAGATTAAGATTGAGGTCTACGGTCTGCGGTCTGTTTAATTTTGTTGGCTTTACAGTTGTTGTTGTTGGTTTTTCTCGGATGATAATGTTGTTGTTATGCTTGTTTTCTTTTCCATTTTTTTTTTTCATAGTCATTCCAATGAATGTTTCATGAAAGTCATATACTCCAATGTGTTTCAGAACACACGAAGCTAAAAATTGTTAGTTTATATATGAAATAGTATACCCTGCATACAGCTTTGAGACTCAAAGTTGCACAAATTAGACGCAATTGGCAAAAGTTTGAGTTTAGAATTAGCACTATCAACCGTTGGTATATATAAAATATTGAAATTTGCATTGAAAACTTGTTAATTTGAACTTTAAACAAAGTTAGAAGGATATTAAAAAGTCTTTGTAACTGTATATTGTTTGCGCTTTCATTTTTGATTTTTTAAAAAGTTTTTCTTGTAGCTGAAAGTTTAATGAGATGTTATCAAAGTGCGTAACTTTTCCGACGTAGGTTGAAGTATATTCATCTTCAGTTTTTTGTACTTTTTATATGGCGTTGAAAAAGTTCAATTTACGCGTTGATGCGACGAAAGCAAATCCAAGTGGATCTATTATCCAGGCTTAATGAGATTACCTGCTGCAGGTTGTAAATTTCCGTCGACTTCATTTGTGCTGAAGTTGGCTTTTATGCAAATAATTTCGAAATAGGCGAAAAGGAGCCATTACTGTGAGCCGCCTGCTGAACAGTCTGAAGTAGTGCTACATAATTTTCTCTTGATTGAGCATATGTCCTTTTGCTAATTAAGTTTTCCTGTTTTCGCCGTTCGCTGTCGTAATTTTGAAATCGCTTTGAGCTTTTCAAATGCTGTCTTTGTTGGTTGAGAGGAAGCGTAGTAAATGAGTAAATTTGCTCACGTCGAATTACGTTCAGAATTTTATGGTAAGCGATTCTGCTACGCTCCGGTTCGGTACATCTCGATATGCTTTCAGTCCAGCACAAATTGGTACGCAAGGTTCGTTGCAGCGCTGCAAACCGGTTCCATATCGTATCTAATCTTGCATCTAATAAGCATTTTCAATCAACTTTTATGCGAAAGTTGTAAAACGTAATCGACCCCGGATACCATTTGCCTTAAATTCCTGAGCACATGCGTTGGTTGTGCAGCTCCTCACGGCTCTCTAACTCTACGGTGGGCGAGCACAATAACTTAATCCGTAAATTTTATTTATTTCGTTTTTTTTAAATCCCCCTTCCTGATGGAAACTTTCACAGAATTTTGCTCATGCAGCAGAAAAACAAGCAGCAAACATAAATTGAAATATCCCCATAATAATATTCTACATATGTATATTAGAGTGGATGCGTGTGGCAACCTGAACTGAAATATATTCCTGTCTTAGTAAGCAGTAGGAATCAACCTATCTGCATTTGAGTGTGGGAGGATACTTCTTTAAACATATGCGTTTCCTGTTTTCACTACTCCACCTTCGCTTGCGATGTCATCGCGTCCGCCATTTAATCAATCCAAGCGTGCATTCTGAGCGTTCATTTAAGTCACAAAACGTGCCGAAAAACTCTATTTGAAAATTTATTGAAACACAATTCTTAGGATTTTATAACCGGCAACGAAGCAAAATAAAAATAAAGAAAAAATGTGAAAGTATATTGTATATAAATATTGTAAAAGTAACAAGAAATATCGCCGTACATATCGCATGTACATTCAAAATAAACATAAGTAGGGGAGAGATTTACGTTCGGCATATGTGACTTTTCCATTTGAATTTAAGTCTCTTAGTTTAGTTTAGAAAATATATGAATTAAATTGCTCAAATTGTTTCTACTTGAAAAAAGGTTTTCTTACTTTTTGGTTTCTACTACAAAGCTCCTTTGAAAAGTAATAAACTAAGCCCTTTTAGAAAGTCTTACTATTTCAAAGAAAACAATGAGTTTCGTTTGGTATATGCAGATCCATTCCTATTTCTTGACAATACCCCAGATATTCGAGCCTGGAAAACGGCAACAGAACGTTCGTTTTGAGTTCATTTCATGTCTTTTGCTGGAAACCGGTTGTAATGATTTTTAGTGGTTGAACGTTGGTGTCCCTGTATATTCAATTTAAACGTCTTAATCCTGCCAATCAGCATTTTTTAAACCACAGATCGAAATAGTTATTAAAAAGAATGTGATTCTACTGAGCTAAATGGAAGTATGTTCTGATGAACTAGCCGAAGCAGTAGCAGGTGAGAAGCTTTATTTCTGACGCAGCTCTTCTATCTGTTCTAGCTGTTATTTCTTCCTTTCCACAGAATGGCTCTGTCTGTCTGTCTGTGGTTAGATGTTGTTAGAAGTTCGGGCCTGAATATGTTCTCTTTTACTTCTGAATGTTATTCGGTGGTTTGGAAGTTACGTTTAGCTTAGCTCCATCTGACCATAGAATCCATCTGACAAAAGAAAGAATTACCACGAGCCTGACCATTGCTAGTCATTTTAGTTCTTGGGATGACACTTCAGTTTTTCCTAGCGATGTCTCTACATGCTATCGTAGCATTTGTCGCTTTCTGTGATGTTGAACAACACTACTTTGTATAAACTTGCCACCAAACTTGAAGCCAATGCAATTGACTTGCAGAATTGCTGAGGTCCAGACCAACTTTGACTTCTAGACCACCCAGAAGATTATAAAATCGAATGCTCTTAGTGTTTGTTAGTCGAGTATGTTAATTCCGTCTTCTGTGCGTTAGTTCCAAAACCATTTAATTTTCCTAAAATTCTGCTTCGGTCTGGAATATCTCTATACTCTTAACTGTTTTGGATACTATCTGCCTCCACCCTGTTTGGGAAGTACTTTTTATAGTTTACACCTCTTCGAAAGTTATTTTTACTTATATTAGTTAATTTTAGTAAATGTAGCTGTGCCCCTCTTACAGAGTTTTGTATATAGATTTCAGTGTAGTGTATAGAAAGCAGCTGCCAATACCCCAAAAATTTCTGAGCAAGTGGGAAAAGAAAGAAATCGTGATTTTAAAATGAACAATTTTAAATTGCTTCGACACGCCACGCCACTTCACTCTACTTTGTGTGCCACGCCACTTTGCGCACTCGGTTGCCGCCATTTTTATCCCTTTTTACGAATTTATGCCTTTTATTTGATTATATTCATCCGAGAAAAACAAAAACAAAAACAATTTTATGCCTAAGCAACCACAAGTGGATCCACTGCTGCTTCTCCTCAAAGGTCTCAGCTTCATGTTCTTCCTCGTCGTAGTCGAAATAGACGGCGACTTTACTCAGCATCTTTTCTGCTTGCAATAACACGCTTTGGTAGTTTTCATGGCTCATGGCCGCCTACTGAAACGCCTGCCGCTTTTGCCCTTCGTTGATGCAGTTCCCTCCACTTGGGTACTTCATTTTCCAGATTGGCTTCGTTAAACTTTATTCTTTAATTTTTTTTCTTTTCTTGTTGCCCTCTAATAGCAAACATCAACCGTATCTAAATTCTGCGCATGCTGTCCGGTGTTTTACTCCATGTCCCCCATGCGGTTCACATTTCCCCACTTATGTATGGTCTTATCCTTTCGCACAACGCTCATTGCTCGTTTGTTCATATCCATTTTGCTTGGTTAATGGACATGAAAATTAAACCTCCACCTTCGATGCGGAAAGGTTTTAACTCACGCCCTTCCATCGGCTTCTTGTACTCAGCTTGGGCTGCTTAAATGGAGCTTTGCATTTACCTTTTTACTTTTATTTCTTATGATGAGATTGTTCAGCAGCAGATTCGAGCCTACAATTGGAAAAAATAAAAATAAAGCGAAGAGTCAGATTAAATCTTGTCTCTGCTGGAATTGTTGTATTCTGCATGCAAATAAAATTGAATTGCGGTTAATATGAGGTTTTTAGTGAAGTTGAATATGTCTTTCTATCAAGCTTGTAGCGTGTTTTTATCTGCTCGTAAAAATTATATTTAAAGCTGCTACTAAAGCAAGGGTAAAGCGAAATTATATGAAATATAATACTCTTTGTATATAAAATCCATTCCCAATTGTTGATCCAATTTAAACGGACTCATTTTGACCCTGATTCCTAAGCATAAATAAACTTCAAATTCATCTAATAAAATAACTGCCCATTCCTTTTTATACAAATATGAAGAAGTAATTATATTAAAATATATTTTGATACAGACTGTAATTTTTTCATACAAGCTCTAAAAGTGGGTGGGAGGTTTATATGGGAGATACCCCGAAATTTGGATGGGATACGACTATATTGAATTTCTATCTGACATTTACTCAAATATAAAAGTTTTTCATACAAAAAATGAAATGGGGTTCAAACTGTTGTACGAATAAATAGAAAATTATGTATATAGCCTTGGAGTTGGTTATTGAAACTTTGCATCAATTAAAATTCTTTATAAAAATTTGTATATCAGGACGCATCCTTTATAATTATTCCTTAGTGCGAATAATTCGAAGTAAAAAATAATAAAAAGGAAAATATTTGTAATCAAATATTTTTCATTTAAGCTCCTTTATTCGATGCTAAAATATTTTACAAAATAAAAAAGCAGCTGGGCTGATTTCTATGCCATTTCAAGATAACTTCCCATTGGCTGGAAAACTGTAATCAGCGTATTGAAGCAGACTTTAATAATGCATAAACGGAGAAATATTGTTTATAGATTTACTTCTCACCACTCACTCGATGTACTTTAAATTTGCAATTCATAGCCTGAATAATTTGCACATTTGCGGTCAATTACAAACATTATAAATTATGTACATCTGCTCGAATATTGTCGCCAATGTATTCCTGTTCGTATGCAAATTTTCTTGGCTATTATTTGCCTCGCATTTCCGCCATTACGCGGCTGCATTTATATCAATTTATTTTAATATCTTCCATGCTTTAAAAAAATATATAAACTGAATAAAATAAGACCCAGCCCGCTGCTGGCAGCCGTCTGCAATAATCCAATGAAAATTTATGCTCGTCCCATGCGGTTCTGGTTGCCACTACCTATATATCCTATACACACTACCTATTATAAATTTGTCGCAATGGCCGCACACAATTTTATGACTTTATGATATGCACCGCAGCTGATTATTGCATTAATTGCGAATTAAATGCTGTCCCCAGTTGTTTTTTTTTTTTTTTTTTTTGCAGATTAGCGACTGCAAATGTTCTTAAACATTTCGAATTTTATTTGTTTCCTCAATTTGCTTCAACTTTGCTTTCGAGTCGTATGCAATCTTTTGCACACTTTTGTGTATTAGAATTTTATGGCATTTTCTCTTTTCGGTTTGGCTTGGCTTGCTGGTTTAATTAACCTTATCGCGTGGTGACCAATCGAATCGGGCATCAACCCTTTAGTAATGTTTCAATTTTTATATTTTATGCTTCCTTACATACGAATGCACATTTATTTTTATTTAATTGCATTATTTTTTTTAGTTTTTATTAAATAAGTTTTAATTACTTAAAAATGTGTTAATTAAAAAAAAGAATCTTCTTTAATATTTTATTAAATTCTAGAGTATAGGTGTTTTTTGTTTTCATTGAATGAGACACTCATAGTGAATTTGAATGATCATTATTATTGAATAATGATTATTGAAAATGTAATTATATATTTCAAGATATTAGTTAAATTTCTCTTCTACTTAAAAAATATATAATATGTAAAACATATACAATTTTATATAAAAGATGACACAGCACACATATTGTGTAAGATTGTGTTCGCGAGACAAATAGCAAGCACTATATTATCTGATCTTATGAAAATCTCCGTACATAGAACATTCGTAGTATTTATCATGTTTTAAAAGTTAAACAGTGTCATAACATTTACGAAATATGATCAGAAAATTTTGTTCTAGATTCACGGTATGTTGCAAAAATATCCATTTTATACTCTTCGCACAGATTGTGAAAAAGTGACATCGAACATTCCATGCAGTAAAGTTTTTCGTGATCATTGTGACAAGACGAGTCGAGTTAAATTTGTATTATTTTTTTTCGTTTTAAAAATAATAATGTGAATCAAAATAGTTAATAAAAGTTCGAATTGTATCAATCCCACAATTACGTCGATAACGATTTAAGGCTTCGATAGCTCCATTTTAAGGTTGACACTCCCTCATTTCATATTAAATTTAATTTTATTTTATTTCTAAACTAGCGGCACCGGCTTGCGTGGCTAGGCCCCCTTTTTGTCTTCCTTTCCTAAAGGTGAGGTATCGCCGGAAATAAAAGTTTTTAAGTCTAATTTCATAATATTAGATATATCTACGATGACTTAATAAAATTACAAACATCATAGAGGATTACTCTCCCCGACCACAATAACATGTATACCAAATTTCATCCCTGTGCCACATATGGCTGCCAAGATATGATGACTTTTATTTATCGATTAAATGGGGGACGGGGCATTACTCCCTCCGTAGGCTAGTAATACTATGCCTATACTCTGCGCGGGAGTGTACTCAATAACTTCCCAAAGTTTCATGAAGATCGGATGAATGGTGTAGGAATCTATAAAGGACATACAAACACACATACATTAATTTATATATACATAGATTACTCATATCCTACAAATGATATTCCATCCGTAATCGCAAGGTAGAGTTTTTATAGATAATAAATATGTACGAGGGGAACTATTTATATTTCGGGAAGTACCAACACTAATGTAAATAGGTAAAATCTGGCAATACAATAATAAAGTCCGACATTTTTTAGCATGAACGTGCTCACAACGATTTTTTGTACAGCGCTATTTGTGTTGTTTACAGTGAGTTTAAAAATGAATTTGACCAAAAAATGGAAATTTAAATTTCAATGTTTTCGTTGGATTTTTTTTTTCAACTTTCGACGTGGATTATCTCAACAAAAGTTTGTCGATGAACTCAGTTTTTTGTATGGCGATAAAGCACCATCAAAAACCATTGTATATCGCTGGTATGTTGAATTCAATCGTGGTCGTTCTTTGCTCAATGACGAATTCCGTGAAGGTTCCCCAAAATCGGTTGTTGTAACACAAAACATTGATGCTGTGCGTGAACTAATAATGCGAGATCGTCATGTGACATACCAAGAGATTGGGACATCCTTTTTTATTAGTTCCACAAGCGTATATAAGATTTTGCGTGAACAATCATGGTGTAGAATCATTGATATATGTGTATGAGCAGGAAAAAAAAACAGCAATCAATCGCCGTAACAAATCACTCTCCACCATGACGATACAAGCTCTCACACATCGGCTGGTACAAGAGATTTTATGAGCACTCAAAATATTGATGGGTCATCCTATGTACAGCCCTGATTTATTACCAAATGATTGATTTTTATTCCCAAACATCAAAAATAAGCTGCTTGGTGAACGTTCTTCTACGCCCGAAGAAGTTGTTGATGCGCTCACAACCCTCGTTTTCGACATGCCTTAATCGAACAGTGCTTCGAAAATTGGTTTGAGTGAATACAAAAGTGCATAAATTTTAATGGAGAATATTTTCAAAACAATGAATGCATTTTCATTTACAAATTTTTGTTATTATTTGCTATTCCCGAAATAGAAAAAGTTCCTCTTATAGTATATATTCTATTAAAAGATGCCAAAATCTAGAAAATTTAAAAATTGAACTAAACTGCAGCGTTAACGATCAAATGTCAATTTCAAAGAGTTTCTATTCTAGGGATCCATCCAAGTTAAAGTTTATTTCGATCATTCACTTTATAAGTAGTGTCAAACAATATATTAAACCGTTATGGCAAAGAAGCCAAGTGAAATCTGAATTGAGTGTTCCCGCCAGTGGCGTAACTATACCATCTGAGGCCCGTGGGAAATTCTTTTGATGGGGCCCTATCAGTAAAAATCGTCACGTTGTACTCAGTTTAATTTTAATAAACTTCGAGATTTTCAGCGTACTCAATTACACGTTGTATATGTCCCACTAATGGCCATAGATTTGCTCTCTTAGGCGAGAACGAATTCACATTCATCCATAGAACATAATATCTTAATGCATTCATCATCTATTCGCTAGTTTTTCGGTGAAGGAACAACATGGTGAGGAAACCTGCATACATTTACAATGAAATAAAAGTAACAATTTAATTTCGATAAGATATTTATTAAGAAAAACCTTTTTTTCGAGATTTCTGTTCCGCAAAAGTGTCTATAACATCATCAAAGTTTAAAGATCGGGCCATAGAATTTTGGATAGAATGAATAGCCAAGTTACATAACCTGTCTTGTCTCATAGAGTTTTTTAAATGGGTTTTTTTTAATTTCAGTTTTGAAAATGATCTTTCAGCACTAACTGTAGTCACAGGAATTGTAAGAAATAACATCAATGCAGTGCATACTTCAGGAAAGCTGCAGGACATAAAATGATTTTTTATTATTAATAAACCAGCAAGGTCTCTAATACACGAAGATTTTTCTATTTCGTCTCTGAAAGAGGATCGAAAACTGAGAATTTCTCTGGCCAATGATTCAGATATGTCTTTTTTATATATCTCAACAAATTCTAGAGCCTTTTTTTAAACTGAAATTTGAAACAATTTCATTAATTGGAAGGAAACGCGATTTCAGTTAGTTTATAATGATGTCCAATACAAACTTTCCGAAGCTCATCAAAATGGCGTTTTACCTTCCTCTGACGAGTTTTAAAAAATTCAGGGGTGATGGACCATTTTCTGCTACACTATTTGCTTCCATTTTTAAATTTTCCAATTGTCGATACCTTTCCATCTCTTCTATACTAATTTTCAAACGTTTTAAGGCATTTGAAAGATCGGTGTCTTTGGACTGAAGTGCTTTAGAGGCTGCATCGATAGTAAGTAGGATCTTGCAATGGAAAACCAATAACATAATAAAATTGTAGTTTTCGATCTTCTTTTTGAATGAAACAGCTTCATTTCTTTCATCTGATTTGCAATTTAACAGAATTGTTTTCGTTAGCGCTTTTTGGACTTCAAAAAACCGAACTTATAAAGCCAAAACGGTATCATAACGTCCTGTCCATCTAGTAGGGTTTAATGTTTTTAATGTTATTGAAGTTGAAGACTCACTTTCTTTATTAGATATAAACCTTGATAAAATATTCCATCTTTTGATACTAAGCCCAAAAAAATTATAAATTTGTTGAACTGTATCAAAAAAATTCAATATCAATAACCTCTCTCACTGCATCATTAAGTGCTGCAGTGAACATGTACGGCATTAGTACCTTGTTGTGGTTGTTCTGGATCTGGACAGACACTGGTGTTGGGTGCAGCATCTGATAATTCTGGTATACTTTTAGTTAGGTCCAATTTTTCACTTTTGGAGCACTGTTCACTCGACTTTTCATTATTTAATTCATCATTTTTCAAGTACTGACTAATTTTAGGTAGCTTTTTACTTTTTTTCTTCAGTCTCCCTTTTTCTCTTTCGTTTTTCGCTCCCACTTAAATATTTTCTGGAACCAGACATTATAATATCTAACTTACACAATCAACTTTACTTTGCCTCCATTTTCATATTCAATAAAAGAACAAATACGAAAAATCAAAGATACAAATCACCAATTGTCAAAATAAAAAAAATATCAAATTCGGAATTCCCCTAATATAGTGTTGCTAGCTCGCCCCAGCAGCAGCGCCACGAAAAAAGTGAAAAAAAGAATGGGGAATTCCCCGATCGTCAATGCTCACGTACCGCGACAAAATATGTAGAAACCAATGGATGCGTTCTTATATGAATAGAGATGTGCAATCACCAGTATTTTGATTGACGGTTTTTTGACGGTCATAAGTACGTGAAATTACTCGTCACGGGTAACGTGTACATCTCTAAAAATGAATCAACATCTTTTTGTTTAGACTGGTTGAAATGCTTAACGACTAACTTGAAATTGTATTATGGTCTTTAATTGCTAAGCAGAAATATACTTTTCAAATAAAATACTCAGGTACAATGTAAAAAAAATATTTTTGAGCTCGCGGCCTCTTCGGTCTGGGGCCCGTGGCATTTTGCCAGCCCTGCCACCCTATTGTTACGCCTCTGGTTCCCGCCAAATTTAATGATTTGGAGAAAAATTTGTTTAACTTTAGTTCTTCAACATATTAAAGTGCTCAAAGAAATTTTTTTAAAAATCTTTTAAAGTATAGTTTTTTAATGGGTGACCTGATTTCTTTGATCTTGTTAGACTGTCTCGGTGCTCAAAAACAATTTTCTGATGAAGTTTCCAGGATCCCTAATATTTCAAGGGTTGGTTTTACTACTTGCTGATACATTTTTAGGGATCCTAATTTTACTTATAGATATACCAGTATATCTAAGTGTTTGAATCTTTGAAAAAAAGGTTTTTCTTCATTTCATTTTTAAATTGTTCTCGTATCAAAATTTCATTAAATCGATGGGTAGCTACTAAATTTATCATATTTGATTTTCTATTTCTATCTTTGGATCGCTTAGATTAATCCGGAATCCATTTAAACAAATATGAATGAATGCTTGTGAACTTGTTAGAGTGCGACACCTAGAAAGTCTATTCCGTGAGTTTAATTTCTCGAAGAAAATATTATTTCGAACAGACGAATAAAAGGACGTAGCTAGATCGACACGTATCATCGTGCTGATCTCATATATATGTATATATTCATATAAATATTCTTAATTGAATTTAATTTAAAATTTTCCCATTTCATTTTATATTTCGACGCAAAAGATTATCTGCAGTTTCTACCTTTACAGTACACAACTTCAGAGACCTTCAACCCAATGCAACAACTTGTTTGTCAACTACTTCTGTGAACAGCTTCGTCATAAATCATAAACCAGATTTATTTTCGATAAGCAGAAAATGAGAAACGCCTGTTGCCGCCATATTTAATGCATAGAATTATGATACCACTTGCCGTGAAATCTTTGCATAAAAATTCCGTGCACAACTAAAAAAAGTAATAAGAGATGGAATATATATAGGAAAACAGGACAAGAGAAATAAAGCCAAGATTATTTATTCAATTTACTGACATCGAACATTCGCAGAGGGGAATTTTAAATTGCAATCGTTGACGATGTAAAACAGACAGACAGACAGACAGTCAGACTTACATCGTCCAAATGGTGAATCGTTCGATTGGGGGAACAACATTGAAGACAAACGAGCAGAAAGAAATTTATAAATTTTAAAATTTTATTTTTTTTGTATCTGGTTTTTTTTGCTGTTGCCAACAACTCGGACATTTTTATTACGCATGCGACATGATCCCGACAGCAGGAAGAACATGAAGGAAGCAGCCAACGACAACGAAATATTGTTATTGCTCATGCGACATGCATAAGCAAAAAGCTGCAATAAGTATAAAGTTGCAACTTGTGTGGATGTCATCAACGCCGAATGGCGTCCGCCACTGAGGAGTGGCGCATCTTGGAGTGGAGGTAGCGTAGCAAGGCGAGGAGCTGAAGATGCGCACTTGAAGGCGAGTTGGAGGTCGACACATGCAAACAACGACATTAACATGTTTCCTGCTGGCTGCTGCCAACAGAACCAATGCGATGTCAAAGCCATTCCATCCACTCCACGCTTCGAAAAATGGCAAATGCTGAGAAAAACAAATATTTATACATGTTTTCCTCGGCGTTATTTTTCTGTTTTTCCCATTTTATTTTTGAGCCATTATATATGCGCAACATTCTGCAGATTCGTGTGTAATAGACGACAGGAGGCGAAAGCGTTAGGTGATAGTGCTCTCATCTCATTATCGCAACACGGCTTGCATTCACATTTGGAGATATTCTGCGCGATATTAGTCATAAAACGAACATGACCGACAAACAAAATATATAAAATCATTTGAGCTGGCACATCCTCATACGAGAAATATGAGAACTCAACTCAGTTGAGGCACCCCACCCCACCCAACTCAAACCACCTCCACGTGCTCTCATACGCTTAAGTAACACACCGAATCGCGTTCAGCATGAAATGGAAACCTAATTTTCTAGGGTAAGCCCCACACAAAGTTGCGCGTCATAAATTATGCAGATCCAGGAAACGTGCTTAGATGAATATTTCCAAAGGTAAAAATACTCGCTCGCGCACTGACATATTTGCTATTTCATTTCCTCCACTCGTTGAGCATCGCAAGGCGGAGGAGGTTAGAGACTAGTTTCGTGTTTCTTGACATTTTTAGTTTGAACATAATATGCTCCATTCGTCGTCGTCGTCGTCCTAACTTTGATGTAAAACTGCCAAATACATAAAAGAAAAAGCTAAAGAAAAAAAAAACATCCTTAGAATTTGATGCATGTATTTTCTTAACTAAAATTTTTAGGGATTTTCTTGCTCGTTTCGCTCATTTCAGCTACTGTTGCTGTTGCTGCTGCTGCTCTCTGACATTTTTATTTATGGTTGCTGAAGTCGGGCAAACTTTTGCTTATCTTTGATGAAACTAATCCTGGCTGAAAGACGACTGACAACGCCATTTTTATATTTCTTCTTTTTTGCGCACACAAAAACTTTTGCACAATTTTTTTACGACTTAATTTGCTCGAAATCGCAGTCACAGTACTAGCATTGCTGGTGGGCAGGAGGGAATGTGGAGCCGAGGAGCAAAAATAATAAGTCACCAGTAAATGAAACGGCGAACTACTGCATGCACCTCATTCCATTTGGTTAGTTGGTCGTTGGAACCTCAGGGTGTGGCTGTGGGCGTTGTCCTGCTTGCATTTCATTTCCTTTCTTGCGCTCATTTAATTTTGATTCTAGTTTCATTTCTATGACTTGAACCGCTGCTGCTGTTGTTGCGACTGCTGTTGGCTTGCTGCAAGTGATTTCATTCAAACTCCACCTTAATCCTGCTAAACTTTTTATATGCGCTTAGCTCATGCTTCCGGTGGCGTTGTTTTCATATCCGCTGCCGTAGTAGTTCTTAGTTAATGCAATGCATCTCCATCTGCATCCTTTGTTGCACTGCATCTCCACTACCTTGCATCCTTTGGTTGGCTCTGCTACATAAAACCAAAAGATTGCTCTGCTACAGCAGGAAAATGCATTTCACTGCTTTCATTCTACAAAAATGACGAATACAGAAAGGAATCCTTCCAAAATCTTTTCTTTATGCACTGCGCGAATATTTTGGTGTGGTTTGGAGATTTTAGACAACAAAACTGCAAAACTTGAAATAGAGTATGAAAGCAAGAATACTGAAAAATAAAATAAGATAAATCATTTTTTTTTTTAGATTTTTTACAAAATAATTTTGAACACATTCTATGATTGTTTTATGTCTACATAGGACTACATATTACTCAATTATCATGTCTATATGACGAAAGCTTTCCTACAACTCACAAAACCTCAGATATTGCTTATATGGAGGGCGGGACAACGCATCCTCCAAACTCGACTTAAAGAATGATATAAAAAATAATTCTGTAGCATTAACTTAATAATCGCATTTTCTAGTTATGACAGTAAGAGCGATCTATACTCATTTTGAAATTTTTTAGGACTAGGCATTGAAGAGTATTAAGGCTTCGATTATACCCAGTAATCGTTGTCTTTTCTTTGGTTTTTATTTTAAATTTAAACACAAAATAATGCAACATAAATCATTATCAACAGTTTGAAGTTCTCTGCGAAATCTTCGTCATATCCAAGCATTAATTATAATTCAGTTCAAGTCCTACCATTTATATTTTTTAACCCAATTCCTTAATAAATTCATTGCAAAGAGCTTTAATTAGTAGTTCTAAATACATAGGTCAATTGTTCTAAGTGTATAATTTCTAGTTTCGCTGCATCGTAAAATTTTAAATTTTTTCTAGTTTGGCTCTATATCAAGAATCCTGCTTGATGAATTTTCCAGAAAAAAAGAGACAAAATAAAAGCAAATGTGTAAAAAGTTAAAAACTAAAATTTTTCATTGACGAAGGCAATAAAACGAAATGTGAACACATTCCGCACCGAAAATCAAGAAAAGCACAAAATAGGAGTAGTGGGAAGAGATGAGAGGTTAAGGAACTGCTGACACAAAATATATCTATCTTCATACAGCACACAGAAGAAGTTGGAATAAGGAGTGGAAATTATTGAAGCAAATGCAGATAAACAAACGAAAATAGTGCCACGCGCCATAATTAAGAGATGCCAATGCTGATGTCGGTCCTGACGCTCTGCCACTGCCTTCAGCCAAATTCTAAAAAGGACGACTACGCCAACGCTGAAGATGAAATCCAACATGAATGTCAAATGGCTGCATGACAATCCCTCCTCAGGGATGTTTTGTTATTCACCACCTCTCGGGAGGTGCAAAAGTTTAGGCAGATAACGGTTGGGGGACAACTCATTTGCACAAAATGGCGCCCGGATAAACAGATGGAATTTAGTATCTAAGTCAGACATTTTTTTTTTAATAAACAAGTCTTAATGCGAACAGCAAAGTTTAAGTGTCAAAACGAAAAATTTAACCCGAAAAAGTTACTGAGTGCTCTCCTAATGGTTTCTGTTCTAAGAGTTTGTCGTACACAAATGAAAGAAGTCGTAAAAATATTTTTTTTGTTTTTATTTTGTTTTTCTTAGGCTTGTAGCCGATTCCATTTGGAAAATAAATTAAATTGAACGCTGCGAAGAGCAGGAGCGGAACCCTAAGCGATGTAAACAATCAGACGCCGTTGACAAACATAAGCTAAACAAATTTAAGGAATTACAAATTCCAGGCGCAAAACTATAGTACAACTTCAGGATCGAGTGGAGTTCAATTACATCAATTCAGTTTGTTTATGCGCCTTGAAACAAGTTCGAAACTCAACTTCACTGGCGCTTCGAGTCGTTCTGTCTTCGCCCCATTTCATTATTCTCTGTCCGGAATATTTTGTGAGATTCATAAATATGTTTTGCTTATTGACTCCAGCCTTCTTATTTTGCTCATTCCAATGCAGACTTTGCCCAGCGCCATCGACTGTCATTGGCATACGTAATATTCCATTTGTCTTAACGACTCATTCACCCACTACTCTCCTCTTCTGTTTCGGGATGGGCCAATGGATGTTTGAATTTATAGGATGGACTGACGCTTGGACGTCATTTCGGTACATAAACAAAAGTAATGACAGCGCCCAGTCGCACGTAAACAATAAACAAGGCAAATATTTTTTGTACAATAATACAAACAGACACAGAACATCAACTACAACAGCAAACAAAAGCAGAAACAAAAACAAAACTATTCAAGTGACTTCATAAATTCGTCTTGTATTTATTTATAATAATTTATTTCAATAACAAGAAAACTGCTATTCTCTATGCCCCATTTTCATTCATTTGAATACCCTTCGCATATGCTGTAGAAACGGTATTATAAGTTTGTCGGAAAGTTTGAAGTAGGCATCAAACATTCCCATCTGACCAAGGACATGAAAGAGTTGCTTGTGATGAACAAAATACTATTCTTCTTAATACTTATTTGCACAATTTTTAAGCGAAGGTTATTATTGGACATTTAGAATCTATTCTCCATCTCCAGATATCTTTTGCTTAAGATACAGCCTTCAACTTCCCTATACCCTCTTCAGATAGGTTGAATTCTGTATCCCCTCCTAGGGTTTTGTAAGAAAATTATTTTGTTGTGATCGAGTTTAGCATGAAAGTAAAAATTTGTTGTTTCTTATAAAATATTCTACATGGATCCAGACAGAAATTTAAGGTTTAATGGGGCTACATGGTATCCCTATGTCGAGTACACTCGACTGCAGCGTTCTTTCCTGTTTTTTAACTTGGGCCATGCAAAACAGCCATTTAGTTTGTGAGAATATGATTTTTTTTGTAGACCTAGACTGAATGTTTTGCGCCCATTTAAGCCCTGAATTCTTTCCGGGTTTTTGTGATTCATGGTTGTATATATAGATTATGTTGCTTTTAGGGTTGTCAATTTAAGCAAGGAGACTTTAAATAACAATATATTCGAATGGCTTATTCCACGATATGAAAAAATATAAAATTATTGTAATGAAGTAGGTCACCAAATAAATTAATAGCTTTATAGTTGGGAAACTCAATGAGAACAAGCATAGAACAAGCGGAGAAAGCTTGGAAGACGCGACTTCACGAGTCTAGCTAGCAGTATCCGCCCGTTCGCGCAAATAGGTCAAGCTATCCGGAGGGATATGTTTAACTATCAAAAAACCTAGAGCAGCTAAACTCAACTGCAATTTTACCGCAGTATAACATATATTCATACATCGTAATTTTAAGGAAATTTGTTTGGTTTATTTTCTGGTAGTTTTGACTTGCATCAAAAATTGTGCATAACATTATTTAAAACCCACATGCAACCGTGCAAACAACGTCACATAATTTAAATTAATGGCAATAAAAAACAAGTAAGAAAATTACAGTCGGGCATAACCGATTGTAAGAGGCCCTGTAGCAGTACAGGTCGCCTAACAAACACAAATGTTTCCCTAGCTTATGACCAAGCAGTGCAAACCAAAAAGGTGGGAAATTAATAAGAAAAAGTGGCACTAACGAAAAGTGTTTTGCTCCTCCCACTTCTCACTCCACGAATAAGTGCCTTATAAAACATTTTTTATGTGTGCAAAGAAAAGGGAGTATCATAGGTCATTCATATTCAATTGCTTATTAAATCGTCATTTATTATCCGATTTTGATGAACTTTTGGGATTTTGGCTTAGAGAGACGTTATCTCTATAATAATTTTTTTTCTCTTAATTTGGCGTGATGGTGATTTTGTGGGAAAGGGGGGAGGGGCAAAATTTTAAAATAAACTTGTAAAATTCCGGCGAAGTCTTAGTCGAATGCAAAAAGAACGAAGTCTCTATCTATTACCGTTTCCAAGATCCTTTCGTTCCTACGGACGGACAGACGGACATTCGGACATGGCTATATCGACTCCTCTATCACTCCTGACCATAATAGGGGTAACTTTGGATGGTCTCCGACCGCACGTTGATTGGGTTTTGGCTCACTCTTACACAAAACAAAAATTATTAATTACCGACCTCGAGCATTAGTCATAGAAATCTTTCCTGCCCAAACTGAAATTTGCCGATTGGCTGTCGCTAGGGAATAAACATTTATTTTCCTTTATATACACAGAATTCCCCACTATCACCAAATTTGATATGACTGAATATAATCGTATTGTATTGTTGGACAAGTTTTTGATATTAGTATTCATGAATTTATAGAATCAGCGACCTATAAATATCTATTGTTCGACCTATTAAGTTAGTAAACCTATGTGCTGAATAATTCTTAATTATTTCCTAGGAACTAACCTCTTCAGTTGCTCGTCGTTGATTATGTATCTAAATAGTGGTTAAATGTAGTTTCTAGATACTGCTTCACATTTTGGGATAATGTGAAGTTGTGTCGCATTCTCATGGACGCATAACCTTTATTGAAGGGAATTGTGTATATCTACTGTATACAATTTTGTTTAAGTCGATGGTGTTACATATTACCATTGCAATCAGTACTTGGCCGCATTTGGGAATGCACTCCAGGCTCCATAATCTTGTGCACACTGGCGCCAGTCGTTTTGAATGCCAAGTACGGAGAGATATCTCCATACCTGGTCATTCCAACGCGTGGCCGGTCATCCTTTATTTCGGCGTATACCAATCCAGTTTGGCGAAACCACAAAAATATTATATAAGGCGAAAGGAAATTGCTTTTCGAATTTTTCTCAATGGTTTTTAGATATTGTCCTCTGAATATCCGTAAGAAGAAAGTTGTGTACCCGATAAATGTATACATTCTATTAATATGTGTATCTCGAAGATGCACTATTATGCACCGACTTTTCTTATTTCATTTGAATTTTGTTTGTACCATCAAAACGGTATACCAAACAATCGAGTTTAAATCGTCGAAATATTTAACTTCAATTCTCTTTTTTAAGCTTGAACAATTATTCAATTATAAAAGCTGCAGTGCAAATTACAAGATAGAAATCTTTTTTTGATTAAAGAAAACATTTCTTTTAGATTTCGTGAACATTTATTTTTTTTAGTACCTGACATGGTGTGTGGCCAACGGCGCCAATGAATATGCAAATGAACTAAAGTGAAACGAAAGGAGGACAAAATTATAGTCTGCGAATGCCATTTGAAAAATATTTGTTGCATACTACAAAAAAGAAAGAAGAAGAAAATCACACCCATTTTTATGCATTTTCACATTTGTGACGCTTCAGAAACCAAACAGCAAAAGAAAAACAAAACGAAATTCCTTGAACGACTCACCTGAGTTGCTAAAACACGCGAAAAACTTATATCGCAAAAGTTTTTTATATGTTTTGGTCTTACGTAGCTCCTCCTTTTGATACCCTACATCCATAGGGTAAAAGGGCATATTAAGACTGAAAGTTGTAGAATGAGGCGCAATAAAAAATATATGTATTCTTGACCCACATAAAAGTCAGCTCAATATAGACATATTTGCAACGAAATATTGAAAACTATTAAAAATATGGCCTTCAAATAAAACACTTCAATCCCTTCTTCAGATATTAAATAAATAAATTCACGAATCAATCCAAGTATATAGGTAGATTCCAATCAAAGAGGATAGCCCGTAACTCCCAATTTTTTACTTGTTTTATGAATATATTTAATTTTTTCTTTTTTGCCAATTAAGCCAGCTGTACAAAATTTAGTGTATCTTACGTCAATTTTAAAAAATTATCTCACATACGTCCAGATAAGAAGAATTCCACATATAAATAGAAAAAAAATTAGACTAGATAAAGTGTATCTCAAAGTCGAACACTTCGACTTCAACATTATTTTTTGTTTGCATTGCAATTGTTACATGCTTTTACAAATACACCGAAGAAAACTTTTACACATGAAGTTTCAAGCAAAAGTTTCGTTCAATAATAACAGATATATGAGATATATGTGACCTGTTCTATGAAAAGGGGGCTTATGTGCGAATCATTTGCAAAAAACATGTTAACTTTCTGGTGCAAGAGCGCCTCAAACTCTATTCGAATTTGCCAATGAAGTGGAAAATGAAATTTTGTTGGAAATGCACATTTTTTATCATTTTCAAAAAAATTTTAGGTCTGGAAAGAAAACAATGGTCCCATAAAAATAATATATATACAATTTAGCTGTACCTGGCACGCTTTCTCGCGACCTCAGAAGAATGAATATTCTAGGAAACTCATTTTTATTAAAATGGATTTCATATTTTGGTTTTAATTCAGTTTCCTTTCCTCGCATCATAACCGCGATTATAAGTGGTTTTAATTTAAAAATAATCGCCCTATCACTCTCACTCAATAAACTCTCCCTAATTGGGTGCTCACCCTCCCGTGGCAGACCCTAAGCCTACCTCTACAAAAACGCCCACCTTTGCATGCCGAAAACTAACGCATAAATGTTGTTCTTAAGACGGATATGATATATTAAATATTTTGAAAATATCTGAGAATTATAAATGCTATAAAAATGTGAAATATGGATTGCAATGTAGATCATATCGTTGGATATATGTACTACGCCAGAAACCTGCGCAACTTCCCATAAATGTCAAACACACTTATATTTCTTTTTTTGCTTCGAAATTAGATAAACCAACCAGGACAGAATAGAATATATTTATATCATTTCTATGAAAATGGTGGAACGAAATTCCAACGAATGTAGCGTATGTGGAAGTGTGGTATACCCTGAATGTGCCAATATGATAAAGATTCTGACAATTTTTCATTAATAATAAATTTTTATGCAGTGGCATTCGAATGAATAAGAATTTAATAATTTTTGTGCACTATTCAATGGATTTTAGGAGGTGTCCTCGGTTGACCGAATTTATTAATTTTCTACAAAAACTTTTTAAGTTTAAGTGCAAAAATCCAGTCCCAACTTATCCAACATTTCTCCAAGGTATAGAAATACTTTTCAGTATATTAACTTAAAATTTCTGCAAGTGTATCACAGCACAGCACTAAGACTCGAATACTTTGTGCAAAATTGGCATTTGAATCGCATATCAGCACGACGTGGCAGTCGCTGATGGATCCACGCCCTTTCGAGCACATCGCATTGCATGGCATGAAGCCATCAGCATCAGCTCAGCGTCGACAACACAATGTCAAAGAAAACTTCGCTCTTGCGTTTTTCCACCTCTGCCTCCACTTAAGACGACAACGGGCAACGTCATCATTCGCATCCGAATCCATTTGCAAAGCCAAGCCGAGCATAAAATAGAATTTCTAACTAGCTTTGCGAACATTTTTGCTCGTTTTATGGATTAAATAAGCTCGGGAAGTGGAAAGATATTCAGGCTTTACCCACGTCAAATCAAAAAAGAAAATTCTTTCTACGAAGCAACTGAATAAATTTTAAAGTTGCGCTGAAAAATGTTTGCGATAAGCTGAAAATTCAAAATAATATTTCCTTTTCCCTAGTTTATCAGTAAATTTTTCTAGTTTTTAGTTTTTTATCTTGAAATTCGATATAGCACTCCAACAAATTTAAAAACCATACACACAAAATTTTAAAAATAATCGCTGCCTGTTTAAAAAACAAAAATCATTTAAAATATTTGTTTGCTTCAGTTCTTTCCATTTTGTGACATTTATGACGTCAGCCATAAACAAGACAATTGTTGCTTGTGAGCGGTTTGCGCACCAAATACACAGCGGGCCAATTACGTTTCGGGAACGACCTCGAAATACTTAAAAACGCTTTGACATTTTTAGCTGTCATCCGTCCAATGCCCGACGTCCATCATTCGAGCAACAAAGGCGTTTGTTATGGTCTTTAATACTTTTATTGGTTTATTGCGCCTTTCGCCTCGAATCCTTTAGCGGTCCGGCGCAAAGCGGCGGGTGTGCCTGGCAATGATTGTTGCGCTCCAGTTATTAACGCTTGTAGAGCGTCTGGGAATGAAAAGGAAAAGAGTTCTCGAGGACATAAGCATGAAATATGAAATTTGAATCTCGCTTACAAACCAAGGTCAAACTTAAAAAAAAAAAATTTTCCAACAAAATCTGGAGCAGTGCATCGAATTATACGAGCAAAGAAATTATGAAATGCTTAAAGTAAATGCAGACTGAACTCTTTCTTTGCTGACTGAGCATTTATTAGTTTCCAGTGATTACACTTTATCCAGCAGCGCACTTTGTTATTTTATGTTTAGTAAATGTCCTTCGATTTATTGCGCACCTCGCAACACTAAAGACTGCCTGAATGGAAAGAAATAGATTGGAGCGAATTGGTACGTGAGATTTTATTTATTTGAGCGCTTCGAATCGAGTCACTTGCATAAATTTTCAATAAGATTAATTCCGAGCATGCCTCGAACTCTGAACTCATCATCATAAAACAGAAACTATTTGCCTTAGTTGCCTTTTCGGTGTCGAAATAAATACGCCGAACGTTTGCAGCGAGTAAAGTAGTAGTTGTCATCGACTGTCGTGCCGGAATGTTTTGTCTCTGTAAGCAAATCCCAAAATAAGCGCCCAAGAAAAAGCTCAGTGAAGCAGTTCACAGTCGTTTCGATTAAATTAATACAATTTAGCAGCGAGACAAGAAGTCTAAGGAGCGGAGTACAACCCTATAAGCCAGCTAAGATGTTTTCTCGTTGGTGATTGTCATGGTGATGATGAAGGAGAGGGCAATTCTGTTGAATGAGCAGAAATTAATGCGAGCAGCGGCAACTTCGTCACTCAGAAACCTAAAACTAATTTCTGAAAGATACATAAATAGCAAAAAATAAAAAGAATGAGCTATGGCGACTTCATGGACAGCGCATAATTCTCACTACTTGAGTCTTCCATTTAAATTGGTTCAACGCTTCTGCACCCGAATGCGTAACACAAGCTTGATGCTGCGATAAATGATTTTCAATAAAATGTTTTTCGTTTTCATTATTGGAAATTTTCACTGCTCACCTCATTTTATATAATTGAGTGAGTGCCCCTGCTCGTCATTCTCATTCACCTAGTTGGATCGCCTTGGATGCTATCGTTTGGCGCAATCTGAAGTTGGATATCGCTGTTCAGTGCCGGTTCATTGTTGCTTCGTGTACCTATATAGAAGTATATATTGCAAGTGTGTGAGTTGAAAACGATAGGGCATTAAATTGTATTAAAATGCACAGCGCACACGAGCCCCAGACGCCCCTCCATTGCTTTTAGCTTCCTTAGCCACAACTCACACCATTCTACCAAAAGTTTTTTTTTTGACGCGCGTGCGTTGATGTTCAAAAAAAGGCCGCATTCATTTATTTCCACTTATTTTTAGACGTCGTTGTTGTCGCGTCAAACGTGCTCCACTTTATCAATAGCCAAACGCTCTATTGAAGTGGAGGGGGCAAGCAAGCAAAATAAGGTAAAGGTTGCCCATCAACCGGAGAGAGTGAGGTGCTTGATGTTGTACTAGTGTATATGGCGCGCTGGGTTGGTAGGTAGTTTTCTGCCTAAATGGCATTTTATTTACTTTTATTGGCAAATGCCAACGAGGCATTCGTTCATTCATTCTTTCGATGCTTCGTCGAATGCTCCTTCGATCCTTTGCTCCTAGCTTTCATTGTTCGCTCGCTTCTTGCTTAAACTGCTGTCTGAAGTGTCTCTTGGGTTTTGTGTATTTATGTATATGAGCCGGTTTGTATCCAAATGAAAATCAAATTGCGATACAACTTTCTTTTGTGCGATTTCCAATTTATTGCAGCATTAGGTGGAATAGTTTAGTTTACGTGCTTTTTAAATAAAAATAAATAAATAACTTTAAACAATTATTCCGTTAAGTTTTGATTGTGCTAAAATCGATTTATTGGATTTTTGCGCAAAAATCTGGACTAAATACTTACAACTCAAAGCTTAAAGTCAAAATTTTTATTAATTCATAAAACTAAAAAAAGGTCTCCAATTCAAACACAGAATTAAACAAAACATTTTGTATTATATTTTTTTCCTTATCCTTTTTTATGGGTCTTCAAATACTCTGCTTAAAAATAAATTGTGAGCAGGACATACTGTGAAAATATCCAACGTTTTTTATAATAGCAAAGAAGAAATCGGAGACAGCACAGCGGATATTAATTCGTTATCAGAACGTCGAGAAGCTTTGATCTGGCCACTTCCGTGGGCCTATTCGTCCGTTCATCGAAAAGTGTGCCCTCCGATTCAGACCCAAATTTATAGAGTTACTTCTCCCGATCCCATTAACATGTATACTAAATTTCATCACTGTACTACAAATAGATGCAAAGATATGACAAATTTGGTTTACCGCTTATATGGGGGTGGGGCATCGCCCCCTTCTGGAAGGTCCTATGGTCTTTTCGAACGTCCTATCTATTTCTATACCAAAATTCAAACTAACTAAAATAAACTTGAAAAATTCCGGAGCAGTCCTAGTCGAATGTAAAAAACACCAAGTCTCTATCTATTACCGTTTCCGAGATCTTTCGTTCATACAGAGGGACGAACGGACAGACGGACATGTCTATATCGACTCCTCTATCACTCCTGACCATAATGGGGGTAACTTTGGGGGGTCTCCGACCATTATATTGTTATTATTTGAATAGTAAAGAACAGATTCAACAGAAACAGCTACGATAACATGGCCCATTGACCCATTTTTTTGTCATATTTTCTTAGGATACTTTGTAATATAATTTGTACTAGGCAAAATTGGAGGAAACTCAAGACCTACTATTCAAAACTTTGCTGTATGCAGGTATAAAATATTGATTTCCTCGACTAAAACGCACCTGAATATAACATAGTGTGAAATTGTTTATCAGAAAATGTGCAACTCTTTATAGTTGGTATCGTAGACCGGATAAAGTATATATAATCTTGATAAGCTCGTCAACATGAATCGCAACTGCTTTAACCTTTTTGTATCTTTTCAATCGTTTTTGTTTTACTGAATAACAACTTTAAAAATAGAGTGCTCGTCGCAGGCTTTACATATATATCAATTATCCCCACTTTAAAGAGTAGCCCCCATACAAGTCTCTCACAAACTTTTGGATTTGTAAAGCACAACTTTTTCGTCATAGACAGAAAGTCAAAGTGGTTTAACGTGGACACCTTCCCGTTGGCTTAAGCGCACTGTGTCAAGCACAAGATTGGTAAGCGCCAATTTTGACTTCCTTTATTTTGGACTTCAACTAATACCTCTGTTGGTCTATGGGTTCCAACCACATTGTGAAGCAACTCTACGTCAAGTTTCAGAAGAAATTTTGCCCGTATTTGAACGGTAACCACAGCCACCACGTGACTCTTTAAAGGGCCTCACCTATGGCCAGGGCGAAGTCAACACTCGTTAACTGACCCATAAAAATTTCAAGTATTGCTGTATGAATAGCAATGCAAGTTGATGTTACACACACCAAACTGACAGCTGAAACCGTCTAAAACTCTCACTGGTCGGAGCGAGGCCTTTTCAAACCTCTTTTGTAAATAAAAACGGCATGTGTATGCTCGAAGGATAACCGCAAAGCGGCCAACTCATATTTAGTCTTAAAAAGAACTTGACGTTTAGGGCAAAGTGTTGAGACCGACTCCAATCGTAAAATGACCGTGGTCCCAGATGAAGCCTCTGGTATGACTTCGTACCCAAGGTACTAGCAGTAAGTTCCATGTAACTTGGAGACTGCTGGCGCCTAATACCTAGGCCAAGAACAAAAATGGGACAACACGAAGAACAAACCCGAGTTTGGTACAAGATATACCCTTAGTCTGCTGCCATGCGACGCATCCTAAAGACTACCTTCGCAAATGAACTAACCCCATCTGCCGTCAAGAGTATATTACTTATTTTATATCCACCATCATGACGCACAATCCTCACGCTGTGAGGTCCCTTACATCCTTGTACAGTGGGCTTTCACAGACAGTTTCAATTTGAGATTTGATTTGTGGCTTTTTGTGGACGGACCATTTGTAATAATTGCAATAAAAACAAACCAGCTTTGCCACCTACGATTAAGTTTTTCATTTTGAAGCTACTAAGTACACAATTTGAAAATTTATGTGAACGATATTAATGCTTCGATTCCATCAAAAGTTATGTTTTTTTGCCACTGTTTTTGTCAACACCATCGTTCGTAAGTCATGGGATAGTACATATAGTATACGTGTGTGTCATGCTCTGTCGCTGTACCCGCTGTCTTTATTTTTGGATCAGTATAACACCGTATTAAGTTTCCGCAAATGTATGTAGCAGTAAAAGTTGATCGTCTTCAAAAGTCAAAAGCATATAGTTATGTCTGGCGCTTTTTCCAATTTTGCATTCAATTTTGCATTCAACAACCTGTTTTAAAAAAAACAATAAACTTTGTGAGGCAAGTCAAAGCATACTATAGAATATATCACAAACATTACAAAACGACATTTTTTTTACCACGGCGTTACACGTAAAATGATTTCGAGTAATAAAATTTGAAGATATGGTGGTAAATATGCGACACATGTAGAGTCTTTTTCAGTGAGATTAGGTTAAAATTTCCTTACTCCGAAAAACGTACTCTGGCGGACATGATAAGATCGAAACGTTTATTCTTGGTGATGACAAATATATTTACTATGGGAATTCGGATCTTCCTTCGCCATATTATGTTTATTTTCATTAATCACAATCACACCCAATGTAAACTGCTATAAGTGGTTTTTGTCTAATATTTAAAAGTTACGATTGATTTGGGTTTAAACCTCCTCTGCTATTGTATGAAAAAAAAATACATTCTGGTTATTACAAGTCTCCATATTAATTTCAAACCAATATCTCTAATATAGATGGAATAAACTATTACAGATATCAGACGAACGCTCGAACGAATAGATGGAATGGTCAATAATATTGTGAAAAAAATTTTAATACTATTAACCCCCAAAACCGATTAATATTTCAATATAATACTTCTAAAGGTTATCCAATTGTTAATCGATATCTTAATATATGAAGAACTAGTTTTTAACAATTGTGTCGTTTCGGTGCTCTGGATAAGAATATATATTTTTTTATGGTATCGGTTGCTCCTACAACGCGTTGCAAACTTTATGACAAAAATAGAGTTAGCCAATCCTCCATAAAATATAAAAATCGGACCTTGATAGAATATGCCCGCGGCAAAAATTCATTGGTTACATAAAGCCTCTAAAGACTATCTAAAAGGTAGTCGTGCATAATCGGTTAAAAGTAGGTGTGTACTTATTATATAGCCAGAAAATATTGAAACCAATCGGGGCACTATATCACATACATATTTTCATTATTTTTACTTAAAACTTAAATTATTTTGATATTTTATATACATAATACAAAGAAGAATATAAAAATTTAAGATCTGAGTGCTCCTGAAGGAAGTGCGGAAAATACTTTTGATGCCGTTTCACTAAAACTATTTTTTGTCTTTTAATTATTTCAGATTTTGAAGATGGAATGCCGTCGGGGCTATCCAAAACCAATGCGCAAAAGGAATAAATTTCGTTGGAGCGTCTGTTCAATATGAAAGATACAGCAACGTACTCGCACACATATAACCCACGCAGCCATGACGTTTTTTTAGTTGGTGTGCGTGCGTTTGGCTATGTGTGCCGTTATTTTTGTAGCACGGCAGCCATCATGACTCGGGTAGTAAATAATAGGAAGAGCAGAGAGAGAAAGAGAGCACATACTCGACGCTCTCCCTCGACGCTCATTGCCTCCTGCTCGCACACAAATTTCGTATATCTTCTCGCTCGCTCTCATCGCTGCGGCGAAATTCGACAAATTCAGCTCCGCTTCGACGGCGACGGCCATGCTGCATTGCGATACGTTTCACCTGCTCGGTAGTTTAGCGTAGCGCAACTTCTTCTGAATTCTGTATGAGCGTTTTCGGTTCGGTTTCTGTGTTACGCAGCGCGCGGCGGCGGCAGCGATTCTGGGTCTGCGCTGGTCAAATACTCTGGACGAGTGGCAAAAAAAAAAAAAAATTGGCAAGGCAACATATTTCTTCATACATACTTCGTCCGTAGTCTTGGAATTGCGGCGACTGCGCAGTGTAGGCTCAAAGCCTGCAAAGGATGGATGTGTAAGTAAATGTTACATAAATATATACACATACATCTTTATACACAAAATGTATATGTAGTAGCTTGCACCTTTGTTGAGCCACGCAGTCGCGAATGTAAATTAACTAATAAGTGTAAGCAGTAGCACAATTGTGGTGCTTACATGTGTAAGAAAGAGACCAACAAATGCTAGGTGTGCTGCCATCATTGTTTTCTATACACATATGTATGTGTGTGTTGATGAGAAAAGGATAATGAGAAAAGGATAAGCCTGGGAATATTCAATACTCAAACCAAAGGTAGTGATCTTGACTAAAGTGGCATAAATTGAATGAGACCGAATTTTTTATACTCTTCATTAAACGATTTAATGGTGGTGAATGTGGCGGGCTGTCTTTGATCGGTCATATAAATTTTAAAGATAGTAGATAGGGTGTGCCAATTTCGAAAAGCAAAGAAATCGCTTAGATTTGAATGGTAATGCATTGTATTTGAATCACAATTGGATTACTGAAAGTATATCCACAGAAAAGAACGTTACAGTCGAGTGTGCTCGACTTCCTTGCACTTCCTTATAAGAACCACTCTGGATCTTAAATTTGTATGGGGTTTAAATACGGATATTGATCTATCTTAATCAGTATAATATATACATAGGTCGTTTCTATATATAAAAATTTTAATATATAATTTAAAATCTAAATCTGAAATATAATTTATAATTCCGACAAGCAGTTTGAACATTTAGGCTTTCCTAATTGCTTTTCAGATAAAATGTATTAAATTCACTTTTTCCTTAAAGGTTTTATATGAGTCTAAATGTTCAAACTTGAATGAGTTACAAACTGCTTGTCAAAATTATAATACACTACATACAATGTATAAAGTGTAATAAAATGGGTCTACAGTGAATTGAATATGTTTCAAAATCTGACAGTTGTAAGTTGCTAAAAATATTTACAACCAAAAATGCAAAGAACATCATATTTATATCATTGAAACAATTTTTTTTTAAATAAATTTATTTCTTTTCAATTCATTTGTTATTAAAAAATTTGAATCGCCACTTGCTTCTCTTTTTCACTCTTTACATTAAGTTTATTGGCGCTCTTAGATTTGCTTGGAGCGCACTAATACACTTGCACTTATATTTGGCGCTCTTCGCTTTACTTTTGTCAATGTGTGCGTGCGCATTCTCTTAAATTGGCGCCCACATTGCGTATGTATTAGTGTGTTTCTCTTTCAAACGTTCTCTTTAATGCACCTGTCGCATTGCGAAGCTCTCTTTATTTGCACTCTTTATCGCTTTTGCATTTATAAACTCTTCATTCTATTCACCCGTTGTAAATTACTCTCTCTCTCTCTCTTTGTTTTTATTCTTCTAACTGGAATTTCGGTGGTGGATTTCAGGCAAATTGTACCAATTCGTTTGTGTGTGTATGTGTGCAGTCAACTGCATTGGCACTGCATTATTGTTGTTGTAAGTTTTCGTCCTTTTTCTGTTACTCTCGATTTACTGCAGTTTCAATCCATCCATTTCATTCTATTTCTTTCATGCGCAGCACCAAATCTTGTTAGAAACTATTCGAATCTCCAGCAAGAATCCTGCGCAAGAATTGTTATTGTTGTACTTGCAGTTGTTGCTGCTGCTGTGAAATGCAATTTTCCTTTTTATGATTTACCCTTCCGCTAAGGTTCTCCTGTAAGATATTCGCTATTTTGTTGTTGTTGTTGTTGTTATTTTTGCTCTCAGATATCAGACTTCTTCTATACAATATAATAAGTTTCCTTTGCAACAAAGTAAAAAATAGTTTATGCGAATAAAAAATAGAAGAAAAACAAAATGAAATACATTCGCTTAGAAATTTACTGATAAAGTAAAGAAAAGGCAACGCCTGTCATTGCCAAATGGGCAGACGAGAAAGTACGCTGCTGACTTTGAAATATGCTGCAGATTGCTTAAGGATATTTATTTGAATGGTATTTATGGGGAATATAATCAATAGTTATCCGAACTGAAAACATTCATAATTATTAATTGATAGTAAAAAAAAAAAAACAAGAAAAAATGCGAAATATGAAAACCGGTCATACACTTTATATTGAGGGCTGGTATATTCATTTTACATATATACTTTGAGGATAGAATATACATATAATCAAAATGTTCCAACTTGAAGTCTTTATCTCTCCAAGTTCTCATTGTACATGCAGACAGTCAGATGAGCAGACAGACATGTCGATATACAATATGTTCCAGTTTTGATGTTCCTCATGTACATATACACTTAATGGAATTTACCTACTTTCAGTTCGTACATACATTTGCACAAATTCCAAATAGCATTTTACCCAATGGACACAGGGTATACCAATTAGCTGCTATTGTCTGATAAGAATAGATGAAAGGCGTGGGTTTGTGCATTCAATAAAGAAAATTAAAGATAAATGATAAAACAGTTCAAAACGCAATTTAATTTCTTTATATCATTCAAGTCTTTTAGCTATATTTTTTAATTTGTTTTATTGTTAAAAATAAATCTTTCTCTGTTATTTTTCTGTAATTTTTTATTTTTTTGTTAAACTCACAACTGAAAATATTTATTATTGATGCTTAGAGAAATGAACATGACCTAGAAATTTATCGATTTTGTTTGCCTTGTTTTGTTATTTTGGTTTTTGTTTTTTTTTTTCATTGTTAATTTTTTCCGCCTTTTTTAATTTAAATGTTTACACGTGCTTGTATGTATATAGAAGCTCTGTATAGAATCACAACAACAACAACAACAATCCAACTGGCAGCAGAAAAAAATAAATAAAAAAAGTTTAAAAATAAATATTCAAACAACAACAGAAAATTATTCGCATTAATGTCGACCAAGAGGCAGCGGAGAAACATCTGATAAGGTGTTCGCGTTTGATTCGTCATGGTGTTGGTTGAGAGGTTGTGTGGTCCCTGTCCCAGTTCATTACGTTAAAGCAATTTTTTTCTATTCGCATTACGAATCTTATTATGGATTTTCATATACCCTGCAATATATTGTAAAAAAAAATACATTTGATTCATAGATGCTAGTCGGATTTGTATTTGAACATTTTTGATATCTTCAAACTTTAACTTGAGCACGCCTTTAAGCCTCCTTTAAGCCTCCAAATTTTTGTATTCAGTTAGTATATACTGGGGCACAATAGACCTGTAGAGGTCGCAGTGCATACTACATAATAATAATAATAAATAGTATATACTGAGTTAATTTTTTTGAATTCACTTTAAAAAAAATTAAATTTTTTAAAATTATTTTACTTTTATACAAAAAGTGCGCAGTGGAATTAGCGCACTGCATGCTTGGATTAATGTTAAGGAATTCTACTTGATAATTTCGTACAGAATAAACATTAAAAAGAGCAGGATTACAAGTGTAACTGACAAATTAGAATATTCACGCAGATATCCAAGAAATTCTGTGGAAGAAATTGTGATTCAAGTTGGATATGCCCAAAGCTAGAAAAAAAAATTACAAATGTTTTCGAGAACGAAACAGTCGAAAATTTAGCCGAAAAGCTACAATGGAAGACATGTTCTTTCGTTCCATGGATTCATCTGATCCTCGTATAGCATCTCTAAGCTTATCTGCACGATTACAAAAACCAAAAAAGTTGTCACTTCCATATGCAGTAATTGAACTACTTGCATTGCCAGAAATCCCTCAAGAAAATAGTTTAGATGTCACGAATGAGGAATTTTGCCAAATGGTAGGCGACAATGAAGAAGATGATGCTGATAATTATGATAACTCAGAAATGCAGAAATTTTATTCCAACTTAGACAACCTGGTGCTTCTACGAGAAGAATGATATTTTGAATTACCGATTAAATGAGAAAATATATTTTTTAAACCACAAAAATAAGAAAAAAAATAAAATTAATATAAATATAAAAAGGAGTCTTTAAAAACTTGTAACCTCACGTGGTGAACTCTGAAAACTTCAAAAAATTTTCAATTTTAGCTGGATAATCGCCGGTAATTCTTGAATATCAATTTAGATGTACTTAGCAACATCTAAATCACAAACTTTATATTCAAATCTATTGTGTTAAATTTTAGTATATTAAATAACTCAAACAACACCAGATACCAAGTTTCAATACAATTCAACAATTGTGTAAAGAATTCTGTATTGCACCCGACATTTTGAATTTTGCGGATCGGACCTCAGATTCGTAATCAGCGACCATGAAAACACCAGAGTTACATATTCCATAGATATACGCAAAATATTTAAAAACTATTAGCTCCGCCATTTTGAATTTTACAAATCTGACATCAGATTCGTATCCCCTTGATTACCAAGTTTCACGAGAATTCTTTAACATTTCGATTTTTGGCCACTTTTTCGTTATTTCCGCCCAGTGTGCAAGGGGTTTGCGTAGCAAAGTACGCGTTGTCAACTAAAAATCGTTTCAGCTCAAATATTGTAAAATTAGACAAAAAAAAAAATCATTCTGTGCGATACCTCACCTTTATTACGAAAGGTAGTCATGAGGGGGCGTGTCAACGCTTTCGATTTTTTTTTAGCTTTCGAAGTTGTCCCGAAGATTCCGAGTTTATCTTGAATACACAAGCACGCACAGTAATCGTTATCGAATTTTTTTTACATATTTTTTTTATAAACTTCTGAGATTGACTGAGTAGTTCAGATTGTAGTAGTGATAAATATGCACATGCTTGTTTATCTTGTAAATACCCTTTTAGCCTGCTAAACTTCATATCTTATCGTATTTCGCACTATTTTACTTTTCAATGATATCCTAATTTCAATAATAGAAAGGTAAAAAAAAACCAGATAACTTCGGTTAAACCAAAGTCCAATACCGTTCACACAAAATCTTATCTTGTTTACCCATCTGCGTTTCTATAGCAAAAATTTGTTAATTCAATAATAAAAAGATGTTTCATTAGGGTCGCAATAAGACCCTATCTGACTATGAACTTTCAGACTATAAAAAATAAAGACCACAAGTTTGGATATGTAATGCCTCCAATTCCGTCTTCAAATAGGTGCAATATTTAACGGACGTGCCAGCCCTTCTATGATGAGTAGCACCCATAAAAATCTGAACATCCTTTTTTTTTTTAAATAAAGATTTGTGTCTAGTATTTTTCTAAAATTCGAATGATTTGTTCAATAAATTTCCATAATATACTACTTCCCACCGCTTCTTGGGGTTTTGTAAGTAAAACATTTTGTTGCGGTATCGTGGCATGACAATGTCCATAAATTATTTAATTTCAATAAAACAAGCTTAGCTTTCTAGGTTCAGTTTAAGATTTAAAAAAAATACTAAATACTAAAAAAATGTTTAGTTTCTATAAATTTTGGTAGAATTTTATTTAGTAAAGCAGTGAAGCAGGCTTCGCAATTCCCACAAAGTATAAATATTCATGATCAGCTCAGCATGACACCAACGGCTACATTCAACTATTTGTTGCTCCAATTCAAATTATTAATGGTAGACATAAAACGAATCTCCAGAACATTCTTAGATGATATTAATGAGTTGCCATGCAACAGACACTCAAAACAGTTGCAATCAGTCTGCAGTAAATTGTGAAGCCTTAAATCAAAATTTAAAAGCCGGCAAAAATGCAAACGCATAAATCAAAAACGACAACAGTTAACTACCCAATCGAAAGGAAGTCACTAGCGGTATACATATGTCACTGATATGATTGCCAACAGCAGACTGCCTGAGATGGTGCGAAAGAGAGCGGTTTAGTTGCAGTATGAGCTTTTGCAAATGAGCGAGTGAGAAGAGATTTAGAACGGATGTCGTCATAATCGGTTTAGTGACAAAGCATAAAATTTGAGTTTTACGATTTAACCGGGCTATAAAGAAACCAATTAGTGTCACAGAGCACTGCTCGAAAGTCGACTGACTGGTGATATAGGGGAGCGAAGAGTTGGACATAGGTGTTAGATGGTAGTGCGCGCGTGGGTAGTACTAAGCGGGTAAGCAAGTGAGCGAAAGATAGAGAGACGGACGACGACGAATGTTTAATTGTTTTATGATTGCTTTGACAGATCATTAAAAATACCGGCGAAGCATTTGATACATTCGAAAGTGTTGTCTGTTGTCTATATGGCAGCGGAATCGTTGATTGAGTGAGTCATTTGCTATTGATAGTTGAGTATTTTATTGAGCTAAGGAAGTCCCACAACACTACAACACTATAATGATGATTGTGATGTACGACTCTAGATGTGCCTATTACATGTCGCCCTGATGAGCGCATGAGGCAAGGTGCTGTTGCAGGCGTGTATTAAAGCTATATTATGGCGTCTACATCCTATTGACAGTGGCCAAGAAAGGCTGCCACAGTGAAAAAGTTATTAAAAGGAAACCAGACAGACGGACAGACCAGACCGTCCGGCTTTTTGTGTACTTGATAACATTTTATGGCCGCTTGTCATTTGTCATTGTATGACAGTGTATTTCTAGTTGTTGTTGTTTTCTGTCTGTCTGTCTGTCTGTATTTGCATTTTTGTGGGCGTCAAGCCAACGTCAAACGAGCGTGCATATACTCGTAAATCACCAAGCGAGGTTGACAATATTTCTCTATTTTTTTTTTTATTATTATTATTCCCTCTGTTAATAAATTATATGCAAAATGCATTTGAAATTTTTTATTTCTGCTGCAGTTTCAGAACGGAATTGAATGCATACATTTGCTACGCCTTGTTAAAGCCGACGACCGCAGACGGACCACCCAGTCCCTGCTGTCCCAAATGGTCTAACAACAGCCATGCTCGCTCCACCCACTCCTCACCATCTCTCCACACTATTGTCGTCGCGTTATCGCTGGCTTTGAACTTGGAACACAAATGAACGTAGCCAATTTCATTACAGGTACACGGTAGCGCGGCGCTGTACGTTGCAAATTCAATTACAAGCGCGCGACTATCGAATCTCGGCTACGTTGACCGTGAGTTGCATAGTTTCGCATTGCAACGTACCGTAGCGCGTCGAATTGAAGTTGCAACGCATTCAAATGCATCAAATCGAATCGAATAGCGCAACAAATTCAAATTAATTTAATTGAGATGCCATATCAATCGATCAGTTTAGTGATCGCGGTGCAGCTATTCAGCGACTGTTTGCTGTTAGATGCTTGTTTATTTGAAAATGTATCTCGCACTCGAGTGCAACAACTGCTGCGCTTCGATTGGCTCCGATCAGATCTCCAGGGCAACGAGCCACACAAGTGTTTCAATTATGTTGAGAAATGGATTTACTACAACAAAAACCGAAAAACTAAATTCCAATGCAAGTAAAAACGAACTCGCGTGCGCTGTTGGAATAAATAAAAAAATAATTCTATTCTACAACAAATTGCACAAAGCAGCCGGAACAACTAAAAAAAAGAAGAAACTGTGAGGTGAGTAAACAAAATGAAGTATGTCCGCTGATTGATATTATCCGGTGCCGGTGCTGGTGTTGTTGATGACGGTGAAAGAATAGCATAGTGCCAGGGCGGCATTCGATTTTTGTTTCATAACAAAAAGTGTGGAGAGTAATGGAACAATTTTTCCTATATACATAATTCCTTTTTCTATTTTTATATGGAATTGTTTGAAGCGAAAAACTTTGCTTATGTGTTATAAATTAGATTTAGCAACGAAATAAATTTCTTTTTAAATTCTCCACATTTGAGATAGATCTGCATCTGGTTGGTATCATATCTTATAACAATGGTAACGAATAGGAATCTTCAGCACAATATTACGAATTTATGCATAATTAAAGAATAAACATGAGGATTAAAGGATAATTGTATTCTAAAATTGATATTTTTCTCTTACATATGGTATATCAAAGCTCTATCTCTCATGAATGTCGACATGGCATAGGTAGAAAGCAGAGCAAGCTGTATGTAGTGATATGTTTAGGAAACGTGTACAATTTTTCAACTAAGTTCATATCTATAAGGGTTAGGAATCTGCATGGGTTGAATAAATCTGTATGGGACTAGGAGAAGTATTTTTCATTTTTAAAAAATTAAAAACTTTTACTACTTGTTACATATAATTTTTTTTCATTTTACTCATGTGTTTCTCCTCACGCTGCCCCCTTTGTGTGTCATAAAAGTGAACTACATGAAAGAAAAACGGCGGGTGGGATAGCATGTAGAGCAGTCTGTTGTTGATTTAGTAGCAAATTCGAATAATTCTTTATATTTTCAATGGTTATATGGTGGGCAGACACTAATATTCGTGGCTGATATTAAATGCTGAGAAAAACTGAAACGTTGCGAGCTGTATTATAAAATTATGTAAATATAAATGTGCGATATGCATATAAATTAACAAGTCTCGGTACTAATAAATCCTTGGAATCTATAGCCAAGCGGCTGGTACGATTTTAATCAATAGCAACTTGAATTAATATTATTTCATATGAAAAATCAATATTAAATTGTAACATTTATGCTTAGGCATATTTTAAAAAAACAAGTAAGAAAATTCAGTCAGGCGTAACCGACTGTAAGAGGCCCTGTACCAGTTCAGGTCTCCTAACAAACACATTAAACGTTTCCCGAGCATATGACCAAACACATGACCACTTCTCACTGCTCGAATATGAATGAAAAGGAAAGAGGGGTCATTCAACTTCAATTGGTTATAAAATCGTTATTTATTATCCGATTTTGATGAACTTTTTGGATTTTGACTAAGAGGGACGTTAACTTTATACTGGCATACTCAATTTTTCTTGTGCCGAAGAAATATTTCTCCTTGGGGGTGATTTTATGTGGAAGGGGGGGAGGGGCAAAATTTCAAAATAAACTTGTGAAATTCCGGAGCAGTCCTAGACGAATGCAAAAAACACGAAGTCTCTATCTATTACCGTTTCCGAGATCCTTTCGTTCATACGGACGGCCAGACGGACGGACGGACAGACGGACAGACGGACATGGCTATATCGACTCCTCTATCACTCCTGACCATAATGGGGGTAACTTTGGGGGTCTCCGACCATTATTTCTACCTGTTACATACATTTGCACAAACCCAATAGGCTCTTGTACCTTCGGTACAGGGCCTAAAAATAATAGTGAATAGTATTGTAGAAGGAAATAGTCAGGTCACTTCAAGGATTAGTTTAAGATATTGTTTTGCGATTACTAATTGCATTGTAGAGCACTTAAAGTTTCATTGCCTTCGCATTGAATAATATAAAATGCCATAAATTAAATCGGTTGACTTAGCGAAAATTACTTTGAGCACGGCAAGGCCAGCTAGGAGCCAAGCTACGAATCACTAAAGCACATGTTTAACCCTTTGCCAATCCTTTTTGAACAATCAGGTGAATGCATTCTTCTTTACACTACATTTAAAATGTGCTTCAATCTAAAGTTAGTGTGTGGGTGGGCTCATTACTTACTAAATGGGGGTCTACTTTTTTGATGGGGGTTGGCGTTCGTGTGCGACGAATTGCGATAAACGTCGAATAGAAATTTCCACTTTTGAAATGTTTTTTGCACATTTAAACGGGCGCTGCTCAAGAAGAAAATCGAAGAATTCCAAAGAAAATGATTTTCAATGCTGCTCGTGTGTTTATACTCTTCACATATGGTTTCAATTGTATTCGAACTTTTTTAAGCAGTTTGGTACGCTGTATAAGAAGAATCGTGAACGCGAAAAATATAATTTAATGGTTAAGTGAAATGCATCTCAGTTAGTTTATTGTTTTATTAGTGTAAATTTTTACTTGATATTTAATGTTAGCATCATCCAGCATCCGAAGACATCGTTTGCATGTTTCGTAACTAAATTACTTGGACGCCAACTTTCAGTGTTTGTGTAGAGTAGCAGAACTTCGGTGCTGCTGTTGATTACGTTTCCCCCATTTTCTTATTGTTGTTGGTTTTATTGAACGTACTACAAAAAATTATGGAGCGAAACGAAAATTCGAACGAGTCAAGAATGAATGAAGAGTATTATATAAGTATATATTCTTTCTGTCTCTACATATACATATATACAACATTTATCGTTCCATTATTTGTACGAATTTTTTTTAGCTTAATGAAACTTTAGTTTCTTGAGTGCCTAGACCCATTTTCAATGGCAGTGCTTCCATTCATTTATCGAGTGTGGATGAATCAAACTTAGTTTAGGACAATCGAACCAAGTAGGAATAAATGTTTGAAAGTTCAAGATATTGCTGTCTTGCCATACATATTCCAATAATTTGGGCTATTTCTATACATGAGAATTTCTAACTTAAACATGAAAGTGGCCGCACACAAATCGAGAAAAACAAGCAAAAAGCTGGCAAAAATAGAAAAACAAACAGCCAAAGTCACTCTAGTATAAATGTTCATGAAACGCTAGCAAACGCTCGTTGAAAGTCTATGGTAATGGATAGACCGAGAGGCTGAATGAAAGGTCGGGTGTGAAACGATGCCTTTTCACAAATGTAGCATAATATCGAAAAAAACAACAAGAAATACAAGATGAGAAAAAAAAAATAGTATCTAAATCGTTTTGAACATTTGGATACACAAAACTGAACAAACTAACTGCGGCATACGCATTCGCTAAGCGAGAAAATGTTTTGATGTTGATGCAGTCCAAAGTGTGAGCAAAGATACACAATACTACTCACTCGCATTCCGAACGAATACTGGATTCTATCTGCTGGCAGCACAGAGAGAAAATAAATTATTTTAAGTTTTCGGTTTTCCTCTTGTTTTTTATTTTAGTCTAAGATATTTTTCTTCAAAAAAATGTCAAAAGCTTTTAACTAAATTAAACAAATTTGTAGGAAACTAAGATATAAACTAAGTATAAGACAGCAAGCTCGTCTGTCGTCACAGAAATTGATTAGAATGGCAATTGGAATTGCAATACTTTGAAATGCATTTGATAGATTGTGCACCTTTGATTGTTACTTTTGTAAAACAATTTTAATTTAAGCGTTTTTAGAAAAGGTCAGCTCACTGACCGCATAACATTTTGTAGGAGAACTGGAACTGTTCGTCTTCAAGAAGCATTCTTTATATTTTGAAACTAATGGCAACAAGCACTTCGGACTACAAGCATCAGATTTGAATTTATATTGGCTATTTTTATGTTTTTATGTACTTTGCATTTTATTTTTCTACTTTATTAATAAAATAGCAAAACAAATGTGAAATCACGTCACAGAAAGAATGACTAATGGAATATCGCATCTCGTCGTTGTGCATTTTGCATTGCAATTTCATTTTAGCTGAGTTCATAAAGCGAAAAAATAGAAGCAAGACTGAATGCCATTTATTATTTATGCAGATGCCAAATACAGAAAGATATAATAATTTTATTATACAATATCTAAGTGCGACTGGCTTCAACGAAGATATAAAGTAGTTTCAATTCATTTTTAGTTTAAAATGCAAAATAAAAATCTGATTGGTCAAGCAATCGGATTACTATACAAAATAAAACTATAAAAATCTGAAAACCCTTGTTTGTGCAAATCAAGGCAAATTACAACAAAAATGCTAACAATTTCGAACCATGTCTTTTTAAACACCGTACAGTTTCTAATAATGCCGTACCTAAAGAGTCTATGTAGCAATATACTTATATGCAAACTGAAGAATTTATAGTAATCGACGTTTCACCGATCTGCTGACCAATATATATATACTCTATAAACACTCCGAAACATCCTTCGCTTTACAGCACACTTTTTCGCATTTCAACAAACCAAATATTCGCTGCTAAAAATATTTTTGGACTGGCTATAATTAAATCTTGTCAATTTGCAAACAAAAAGATTAGATAAAATTATAAAGCTATAAAAAGCCAACGAGCGCAACACTGTAAAATTTATGAGCTGTTTATGGTTTGAATAGCTTTTTTATTGCTTCAACACCAAGTATCTCAACAAATAACTTCAACGAAAAATATTCCGAGCGAGCCGCTCTTTTATGTTTATTTTATTTAATTTTGACGAATGTGAACACATCTTAAAAAATTGTTTCTTCCATTGATCTTTGGAGTTAGAATATGACTAAAATGTGAAACAATGCGTTCTACCTGAAATAGTTGAATACGATATATAGCTAACATCTCGCTCACTCTTTCACTTTTCTTTACAGCCAAACCAGCCGCCATAGCTATAGTATTTCTTGCCTTTCATTCGCACTCGCAGCAAAGTAGTATAAGACCGTCTCTATCTAATTAAATATAAATGTAGAGGGCGCATCTGGCAAGGATTCTGTTTCAGATGCTTCTCTCCTGTTGTCAAAAGTCATTGCCGCCGCCGCCGCCATGATTTGTGCAGTTATTTCGCTATTCACTCTCCTTCCCTTCCTAAATTTAACCTATATGCTGTGGGTGGACTTAGGCAATCAAAACTGATATATTTTAGCCAAGTTTAAAACGCCACAGCACCCACCAGTCACAGATATCGTTCAGCTGCTTAGGTGCTCGTTTTCTGCAAATACTGAAAAAATATTTTAGAAAAATTGCATTTAATGTCTGCACAGTGGAGCAAATTTTCGCACATGCGCAGAAATATTTTTGTTGTATGGTATTCGATAGTAGAGCATATTTTGTGGTTTCACGGATTACAGAACATATATAATTGGTTAAAATAAAATATTCATTAAAATGTCTTTAAGAGCTGAATTAGTAATGTATAAAAAGTTCTATTTTCCATTTAATAAGGAAAGGAAAATGGAAAAGTTGTTCCGCCAGACCAATAATCATTAGCAAGACCATTTTAAGTGACTGTGGTGGCTGGGTTTTCAACATCTTAGAGGTGTCATGCTCTCCAAATCACTTATCACATCATTGACATCATATTCGTATTGCGGTCAATTTGATGAGTTTGGCTTAAATTTATTTTAATTATAAATTATAGTCTCCAAGATCTCGATAAAATAGATGATGGCTTAAGGCAAATTTGTTCTTTCTCTTAAAAATGGGGATTGGCACTGCTATTATTTCGCTCCACCCTTAAATTACATATACATACATTACAACATAAATCTATCTCAATCGATTTCGCAACCCATTTTCCATGTTAAGAAACATTTTTATTATTTTCGGAAAAGTTCTCTATTTGTCAGTAAAAGGACAGGTTTTCTAGGTATTGAAGTTAATATTACGTTTTATAAAAATATCTTCTATACAACTTCGCACCAGCAATCATCACCAATTTATATGCCTATCTAAAATTCATAAAGTCAAAATTTTGTCAACTAAAATATAGAATCCGCCGATTGTATTTAATGGCTTTTTCTCATCAAAGTTTGCAAATAAGAAAACAAAACAAGAACATCAACAACAAACATTCTGTAGATGTCATAAACTTCTGAGCAGACTGCTGCTACTTTAAGCTATATTTCATGACGATAACTCAAAGCAGACAACCTCAATACATTCCATGGAGTATGATATTATATGTTGCAAGATTTAAGCTTTAGCAAAAATGTTTGGTATCTATGTACTGGCATTGGTGAAGTTGTGCATCGCGTGTATCTTTTAAATGCTTTGATATTTATTCGAATCGAAGCAAATTTCAAAAATTTAAAAAGAAAAAATGCAACGCATTGCTGCTCGTTTGCTGCTGACGACAAGAAAACATCATGCCGCAAATAAAGTATCTTAAATTATTGTGTAAAACTGGTTCCAGCGCTCCCATCACTTCACTCAATGCGCCATGTGGGTAGCATTTAGGTGAAGTGAGGACGCCGGTGGTGGCGATCATTGGCGGCAGCTTAGCGTAAATTATAATTTATTCAAAATGCATTTTCTGTTCGGAGACGGCGCTGGCCACAGTGCGGTTGAAAGGGCGTAGTAGGACGCCATGATTGCCGCTTGGGGCGAGTGGTATATGGACAGCTCTTACTTTGCGGATGTACACTTGCCATTTGTATTTGTTTCTGACATTTGCACATTCATTCTTAATGCCATTTTGCCATTTGCATTTTAAATCTCATTACTTGTCTCGTATTTTCCACTGTTGGAAGCGCTTATCACACTGGAATGAATTGTATAAGAAGAAAAAATTGAAATGTTTTCATTTACTTAGTCTTCCTGGCTGCAATATGTCTGAGTTTCTACTTTAAAAATAAATTACTTAATTTAAACGGCTTAAAGAAATAAGCTGGTATTAACCTCATTTGGAACTTAAGCAAACGAGACTTCGGCCGCACTTTGTACATTGTACTCTGCAATGAAGTGTTACTCGCCACTACTCTAATTAAGGGCAATGGCCAATGCATCCATATCTTTATATCAATTCTCTGTGGACCGAAGCTCCAATTACGTTTATGCACTATTCAATAAATTTCCATATTTTATTGCCTACAACGAGTGCCTGCACTTCTGATATCAGCAACAGCACAACAAGCTGAACTGGCGACTTTGATTACTTCGTTGAGTTGAAATACAACTTATACTTTGAACCAACAGATATGTATGCCTAAGTTATTTTATGTTCAAAGTTAATTTTACAGATTGTTTAAAATTTAGTTGTCTGTCGTCAGTGGAGTGCTTGAAGTCTGCGTTTTGTATTTTGAAGCGATAAACTAAAATCTTAATCTTCGTAGAAATTGATTGCGAGCTGAGCGAGTTGAAGCCTAATTCTAAAGTGATAACTTCAAAGAAAACATTAGACGCGGGCTCAAAATATTTGTACAAATTGTCTGCATGTGGTTTCGAAAGAAGAGCGTAAATTTTTAATTAACCCTTCAGTGGCAGTGGAGTGTAAGAAAAAAGTCAGCAGCTCGGCGCTCGCATACATTGACGTATTGCAATTTTTTATGCCGGCCATAAATTAAAATCTCCTGGAAATATTTTCGTCTTCGTGTCGAATTTGTGCAGTTTTCACTTTCGTTTCGTTTCTTGGAACATTAACTATGCTTTATTTTTTGACCAAATTTTAAAAATTTTCTGTAATTGTATTCAGAGCGTAACGAGTTCTGAATGTTTTGTGTTGTTTAGCGTATGCGAACCCTTTGACTCAGCGTGTGTCCTTCATTTATTTATATTTTTTTCTCTCTTTTTGAGTTTATTGCGCTCTTCCTGAATATTGACTGTTGTAGTTCTAATTCCACAGCAGGCTTCGTGCTGCATGCAGTTAAGATCCTTTCAAATTTGATCAGGTAAAAAGTAAATATTTAAAATTTATGGTTTGTAGGTTCCTTGTCTCAAAAAGAATTTCGCGATTTATGTATAAAAATTAAATGTATAGTACTCGCTGATATTTCTTCAATAAATATTTATAGAACGTGCAAAACTATTATAATGTAGTGCAATTAGAGGTGTGCTTAAGAGAATATTCAGTAGCTTCTGAATGGAAGACAGTACCAAAATTTAAAATATTCTTTAATTTAGAGTTAATAAAAATCGAACTCAATTTTGATCTGGAATCTTCTTTTTTTCAAGGAAACATCAGAAGTTTTTGGAATTAATATACTTTGTCATCATAGGATAAAATGAATTATTAGGTTTGTGAATAAAGTATCCATCTTCTAGAACAGAATTGAAACTCAACTTTATGTTGGTCTGTTTGTTCAATGAGATCTCTTATTTATAAATATAGAAACTTTCAAAATCTGATCATTCCATCTCATATTGCTTCAAAAGAGCAGATAAATTTAACAAGCCAACCTACATAAAAACCTGCCACCATTTTAATGTTCTCGTATACAAAATTTCTTCAGCTAGAAAAAAAATAAATTCGTACAAATATGGACCAGATACAGGGTATGTAAAAGGCGAATTGCGGCGTTCGTTCTTATTTAACAAATGATACATAATAAAGCTTATAAACTAGGATAATTTTAGGCAGGTTAGGACTACTTTGGATTTTTATCTTCAACTTGGAAGATACTTTAATCTCATTTGTCCACAATTATTGTCTCTTTGATAGGTAAACAGATATTCCATTGAAACAACAACAGCTGGGTAAGCTGAAGTTTTCCCTGCTTTCAACAGCATATTTTGATGAAGTGTGTCTTACCACCAATCAAATTCAACCTTATTCACTTAAAGTTCAGCTGTCTGTAAGGAATTGCAATAAAAATGCTATAATTATTTAACACCAAGAGAGTCCGATGAAGGCTTTAAAGTATGATGGACAGGCGGCATTTTGTATGTAAATAATATTCATGCAGAAATTGTATGAAGTGGACAAATTGACAGTTCACCATGCGTTCATGCAGAAGACTCTCCCATCCCTTAGTACACTTGTAGATTTATTTTAATGAGTCTCGGAAAAAGGGACAAAATTGCATAAAATCTAGCGATTTATGCTGAAACACGCTCGTCATTATTATTTCACGCTTATCATTTTATTTCGATACGTTTGTTTCTGGCGCATTTCAACGAGCCAAAGCTTCGTATATGCTACTTGGTCTTTCTCTTTTTTTCGTCATATTTTTTGTTTTTTGTTTTTGGAAAGTACTTTTTCGTGTCGCAAAAAAATAATAATAAATATAGTTGGGTTAACAATCAGTAAGATAAAGAAGAGCAAACATGCAATACCATTGGCGACAGGAACTGAGTTACGTTGAGGGGCGAGCCGCGACAGGGCAGTACCCTGAAGACATCAGCATCCATTGCCAGCGACATCGAAGACGACATGAAGATGTGTTCCATAAATACATATACCGAAAATATTTATATTGATATGGACGACGTTGTTCGAACATGCAGAAGAACGACATACATACGGACAGACAGACAGACATGTTGGTTGATATGTTGAATGCGATACAGCGACACATTCGCATATTCCATTGGGTCCAGTTGTACAACAACGACACTATTGACAGCGCTGTCTGTCTGGCTGTCTTTTAGCCCGTTCTGCGTTGGTAGACGGTCCATTAAGCGCGCTATGCTTTGCAGAATTCGATTATGTTTTTTGAGTTGTGTTCGTCCCATAGCAAAAGTTCTGTCCAGGGCTGTGAGCAGAGTGAGAGGAGGACAGCAGGTCTTGGCATGGCATGAAACGGATCGGGGTTGTGAACGTTGCCGTAGCACGCGCAGCAATGACATACATCAGAGACTTTATAGCCACATAGCACTCCGACCCAACTTTCAAACCGTTCACACCGCCCAACTCCGCTTGCCATGATGTGCCTCATTTCATTTCTCTTCGCTCTGTTTCAATTTCAGTAGCTGTATCTGTTAGTTGCGGATACCTCTTAGAGTTTGTCTGTTTGTTGGTTATTTGTTTGTTTACTTTTTTCTAGCTCGAAAATAAACAAAATGTGTAACAAGCTGAAATTTGCCTCTTTCGCTTAAAATCCTTTATGCTTGTATGAACCACAGTGTCATCATTTTTTTTGGTACACAACTTTTTTTCACTCAAATAATTTTTTTTCCTATGGCTCTCAGAATTTTTTCGCATAACGAGCGAAACTTTTTAGTTTCTTTGTTTGATGGGCAAACGTTATTCCCAAATGAATATGCTCGTGCGCATAAATTCTCGTTAAGCATTTCCATTTATATATAATGAAATAGTTGAGTGAGTATCTTGCGTGTGTCGACAATTTTATTCCAATTCATTTTGCTCCTCTTTCCATCCACGTTTATATAAATATGAACATATAACTGTACATATGAACCTCAATTCAATTGCGGAGCGTGTTGCTTCCAATGCTGAAGTTTCATAAAATATCTTTATATCCTTTTGCCTATTTTTCTAACGATTTTTCTTTGTTTCCTTATGTCAGAACTATTGAAATTACATTAAAGAACCCCCAATATTATCTCATTCGAGAACAAAAAGTTTCGCCCATTAATATTTACCCCTCTTCAGTCTGGATTAATATCGATAAAAGTTTTTCGATACTCCTAATTGCCATGAAATTTTTATGCATGAGCAGATTTCAGCACAATTTGTAATTAGGTTGTTTTTGAAGAAAACTTTGTCATATCTGCAGATCTTCTCAAATTATGAATTATAAATATTTACGAAAAAATTCGAAATATTAATCGAATAATTTTTATTAAACGGGATTTAATCTTTTATTTTAATATTTTTGAAATTTATTCAAATTAAAAAAGTAACATCTAACAAATTTATACGCCTAATAAAAAATATTGTTATGAACTTTATTACAAGATTTATATTCTCTTTTTTATTCTAAAGATAACTTGTATTCAATGAACACGCTAACCTCCCATCCCTAAGGAGTATTGGCACTTACCTTGCACACCTACTCCTTATTTCAAGATTTTGTATGAAACAATTTTATAGATGTCGATAATTTAGCTAGAAACACCAAATTTAGGTTATTTTTAATTGAATATTCCATTTAGATTTAGATCGAACCACTAAAAGGTGAAGCCCCCATACAAATCTATCCCACCTTTCTAAGCTTTTGTAAGAAAAATTGATTTTTGTTGATGCCTAAGCGAGACACGCTCAATCTGGTGTATCTTGGTTGATCCTTATGCAAATATTCCATATAGGCCAAGATTGGACTTCTAGAAAAGGTAGTCAAATCGTTAGGAACAGGGTGTCTCGACTGCAGCGAGCTTCCTTGTTACAACAACAATTGAAGAGGTCAATATTGCAATTTTGCTATTAATTTCAACAATTTCTGTTTCTGGTTTAAATTTCAATATTTAACAAATTTTTGTAACCTTTCTCGTTTTAATAAGTCATCTTTAATCTTTTAGATAAATTTTATGGGACTCCGATGGAATCTTCTCGCAACGAACAGGGGTAAGTTCTATATTAAAAGAAATATTTCAACATCATTTAATAAAATCGTATTTAGAAAGGCTAGATAATAAATTTATTAAAAAAGGGACACAACGCAGACAAGCAGGTGCATAGGACATGAAAAGAATACAAGAAAAATGAATCCTTAGACTTTCCGTATCTACATATATGCAAAATAGTATAAAAAGGGCAACATAAACTGTAGATGAAAGATTTTCTGCAAAATTACATTTTGAACAATTTAAATAAATTGCATAGAGCACTCAGATATGAAATAGTTTCAACTTGATTCACATTTCAACGATGGCGAAGGAGCACCTTTTGCAATTTATTTCAAACATTTGTTCAGATTGGCAAATGGCAAATAGCAAAGGCAACGTCAAAAATGGATGAATGAAATATGCTCGCAAGCGATGAAATAGCAAAAGTTGATCGAATAAATGCGCAAAAATTTCCATATTCGTGCGATAAGAAAACGTGTATCTCACAGATTTCTATCAATGGGCAACAACAAGTTGATTTGAGGCGTATCCAATGAGTGTGGAGGGTTAGGGGAGCGAAGCTCTAACACCAATAACTGCCACATACTGGCATTGTATGTGCACCGCGCCGCGCCGGTGGGTGGCTTGTTGCACGGCATAAGCTGGCTGGGGGTTAACTTTGGCTGGGGTAGTTTAATATTCTCAGCATCCTGATGCTGCACAATGGCGCGTACATGTTTAGTCAAGCAAATGGGTTGGATTCGTAGCATGAACGTGACTCCTTGTCGATATGAAAGCAACCAAGTGTGTGTTCGGAATATCTGAGGCAGGTGCTGGCTCAGTGGCAAACAATTTAAGTGAATTTAGTCAAAGAAACTAAGGGCAAGCTGCTTTGCCAAAACCGATGGAATGTAATGTGAAAAACATGTAATTACATGAGTATGTGCAATAGTCACACACGCAAATACCACACACACTCCTGCTCCTTCTAACTTTTAGTTTCGGCTTGTGGTTGCCGAGAATCGAATTCATATCCTGCGCCCCAACCAACGAATGAGCAAATGAACCGCTTTCGCATTTTGCAAATAGTCAACCCCAGAAATTTAATAAACACGCAAGTACACGGAAGTAAATTATCCTGGCAGTCAATTATCCTGCCTATTTATTCGTCACTCGACGCTTTGTTTCCTTTTTGCGCAATATTCACTCGGATGCCGGTTTTGATATCGTGACGTTCGTCCTTAATTATACTTCGCAATGGCTTTCGTAGGCTCGACAACCCTATGCCATTTTGCATTGGTTTTATTTGTTTAATGTCGCCTTTTCCCGTTGTCTATTAATTGTTTTGTTTGCGGTTTCAATTTGTTTTCCATGTTTGCGCTCTTAATTAAATATTTCGAACCATCAAAGCCGATGCAATAAGTTCGAAATTAAATTTTATAGAAAGGTTGATTTTGTCTGAGACATTTTTACACTCCATTAACCTTTGGCACAGGTCTTCAATGTGTTTAAATTGTATCGCATTAGAGATTTAAGATATTTATATTTTTTTTACATGACGTGACATTTCCATTTTTTTTTGCTCTATTTGGCATAATTTAGTAATGAATGCTTTTAAATCTACGCATTATTAACAGTTCAGCTTGGCTTATCTGTTCGATCTGATATTTACATTTTGTATTATCTTGAATGACTTTTGTGTTTGCTATTGAGTTTTCTTATATTCATATGACAACATTTATTTTCATATATCTCTGCTGATTTTATCATTAAGGTGATTTGAGTTATGTCAATGTCGAAGTTGGAAATATAGAAATTGAATGAGTTTGTTTTGTAGTATTTACATGCGGAACCTGCTTATTTCTGACTTTTAAATTATAAAATTTAGCTGCTTTGTACAAAGAATATCAAAACGAAATGGAAACACGTCCACGTCGAGGGTATTTCTTAAAAAATATTGTCTTCGATTAATGTGCATATGTAGTTGATTTCTTAATATTAAATAGCGTGCGTGATTATTTATGTGAATTAAGAATTACTGCTCGATAAACTTGGCTAGATCGGATTGTCCTGTAAAGCTCAGAAGAATCATGTCACTGACCATAAAAATGTCTTTGTTGAAGGAGTATTTGTAAGTTAAAAATGTTTGAATATAATTTTGGAGTATCCATCAAGGGTCTTCTATGCATCCTTTTCGGCGTGGCACATACACTGAACAAAGAACCAATTTTAATTAATTTTCAATCAATCAAGTTTTTCTTACATATTCTCGCCTTGTGCAGATGAACTTAAAGAATTAAATGGATTTGTTTATTCTTTGATTCCATATTTCTATTTTACACTTGTTCGCACTCCAGAAATTTTAAATTTGTACGAATTACTCCAGAACTAAACTTTTTTGGGCGCATATGTTGGATTCATTCGATGCCTGAAAAATAAATAAATAATGAAATTGCGTCTGCAGTCAATGTGTGCAGCAGTTGTGCGCAAAATAAAATAGCGAAAAAAAGAGGAAAATGGTTCTACAACGAAATAAGAAAATCAAGCTGTAGAGCATAGCAGAAAATGTAGCATCTCCATTTTAGGAATTGTCGACATTCGTTTTACCGTTTAACATTTTAATCAGACGGCTTGCTGCGATGTAATAGCCTCAGTGCTCTCTCTCTCTGACTGTGCAAAGCTGGAAAGCTGAATTAATTTAACTAATTTCGCAGTGAATTTGCATAAGACAGCATCCAACAATTTACTTAACTGGCGAAGGGAGCACAAACTGATTTCATAATCAGTTGCTCGACGTAGTATTCTGATGAGCAGGGCATAGATGGCTAACGTCTAGGTTGGGTTAATTACATTAAAGCCGAATTTCGATGCCATCCTAAGCGGTGAATGGAGTAAAGCAATAAATTCTATTTACGCACAAACAGCTCCAAAAGCGGCAATTAAGCCTTGAAGTTCATTAGAGGCTAAATGCTTTGCTTTGCATTCAGTTGCCGTCGAAATTAAATTGTTTACACTGGGGAATTTGCACTCGAAGCCTGATAAGATGCTAAAATATTAATATTACAAGAACAAATTTTAATTTTCATTTTCATTTTCATTTTAAAATTTCTAATAATTCAAGAGCAGCGAAAAACTTTCTTGAGAAAAAAAACATAAATCAACAGATTCTGTTTAAACAAGATGTTTCATTTATTTGCCTGCTTTTGCAAAGGCCAAACTAATTTGAATGGCCGTTTACAGCCACAAAACCGTGCCATACACGTTCAACTGTAAGCAAAAGGGTTAAACCTAACAGAATAAATATATTCAATGAGAAAATTCTAGTTACTGCTGTTGATATTGTTGTTACCTTATGGTACAAATAGTACATAGAGTTTACCTAGCCTAGCAACAATGGAACTGCATAACAACCACTTCGAACAGACTTTCTTCTTGCTCACAACAGCCATTTCATTTTTGTGCTCACTCTTTCTCTCCTGCTGCAACTTACCATCTATCTCACTCACTCGCTTTTTCTGTTCGCTCTCACTCTTACTTCGGTTCAGCACGCCAGCAACGGTGACAGTGACGGTGGCGGCGGCGACGGCCATTGAAGTACTAGCAGCCATGCGACCTGACTACAGATACTCGTACTATTGTAGATACTTTTGTTCGAGATACATTGCGCTGCGCAGCTACAAACTTAGCTGAATACAGACGAGTGGACGGACTTTGTATAGCTTGCCTGCTGTTGTTGTAGCTTGTTTAGTTTGAGTTGTTGTTGTTATTATTGCTAGACGTGTGTATGGGGTTAATTTAAATTCAAGCTGCCTCCGACGAAGATAATTTTCCATGTCGCACACGGATTCAAGTGGCAAAAGAGCATTCTACTATGAATCTTAAAAAAAAATCGTTTGTTTTTTCTTTACGAAATTTGCATGGCTTTGTAATGCTTTTTTACGGCTTTTGTACTGCGCAGATATTAAAATGGGCGAAGCATATTGAGCGTTTAAAAACACATTTGCTATCGGATTCGCTATTTAAATTCAAATAAATTCTATAAATAAATATACACAAAAACATATTTTGCATATAATTAATATTTTGAATATATCCGAGATGATAAAACTGAAATCCGTGGGTGAATTTGGCAAAGACTTTTTGCTGATTTGCGCTGACTAATTTCATGTCGTCCATGTTTTTGTTTAAGTTTCCTCTGAGAAGTTTTCTGTTTTAAATGGTTTTAGCTTATTCAGTAATCACTATCAGTAATTAGTTACAAGTAGATTCTGTTAAACGAAAACATGAAATCAGATCTGCCCAGTTTTTTAAATAATTTTGCGATTAGTTTTAGTTAATAGATAAAGTTTCTATATGCAGTAACACGTACTCCCTCATTTATAAATGTATTACCATAAGAGGAAGAACAACCAAATCAGCTTCGCACTAGGTGGACGGTATAATGTTACAAGTCAGAAATAAAACTTTTAGATTTTTTTTAAAGTTTATTAAAATATTTTTTGTTGTAAAGCAATCAATACACCATGGGTTTGTACGGCAGGTTTCCTTTAAGTGGTCATGGTATATCGACTTAGGCATCTTGAACGAATGCTAACTCTAGAGAGTCTACATACAAAAAATAAAATATATGAGACATTCATAATTCTGGACCTGTTGTATGACGCTGAATCTCGCTGGATGGACGCCAGAGTTCTACCACACATATCTTACATGACGGGCCCAAGCTATAATGGTGGAAGACGTTATAGTGTGTAGAGAGAGTTCTCTTCATAATTGGAATTTATAACAGCTGGCGTAAGTTCGGTCAAGATCACAGTAGGTAGAGCCATATAAGTCCTTTTGAGTATCAAAATGACTTATATCTTCTATACACACGTGTGTAGGAATTATAATAAAAACTAAACATGTTTTAATCCTTAGAATGCATATTAGTGACATAAAGTCGTATATTGGTTCATAGGATTTAACCGCTTGGACAGACGAATAGGAAGACGGTCGTGCATGGTCATATCGACTCAGAATACGATGCTTATCAAGATATATACTTTTGGAGCCTGTCACGCCTCCATTTGTTAGTTAGTTGTACATTAATTTTATAGTCTTGTCCCTTGGTATTTTTTATGCGATATTTTTTAATTTTAAAGGCAACGTAGAAAATTTTTAACTTGGTCACAAAGAATGCAGCATATTAAAGGAAACATTAGAAACATTTGAACTAAATAAAGGTTGTGTTCCGCAATCTTTGGAACATTTTTAAACATGATTAAAGCCACTCCATGTATATTGCATAAAATACAACTCAATTTTTTTGCATTAGCACATGCTTAATTAATTGCAAAATAATTAAAAATAATAAAAAAAAAATCAATCCAATCAATAATTTAAAAAGTTTAAAAATAAACATTTAAATTTAGTCAGTCGCCGCCTGTCCTCATGCAGAGCCGTTCTGGAGGCATGTTATAATCCAAATGAATAATAAAATGAAATGAATTATTCGTTTTGGCTTGCTTGCAAAAACAAGTTCTTCAGCTGCTCAATTGAATGGCGCCTCCGTCAATGTTGACGCCATTGAAACCAATGGCAGTAGATGATTTGGGTATGCTTCTTCTTTTTATATTTTGACGCGCTGCGCTTCTGTTATTCGTTAATAAATATTATAGAATTCGAGTACATTGAACTCGCGTTTTCGTTGCAATAAGTTTTAGCTCAAAAGAGTTCTGGATTAGAGCAGATTATCAGCGAACTATCAACGAAATGCTTCAACGGTTTTCATACGCTGCACAGTTGCTGAAAAATTCTCCACTCGTTTTTCGAAAAACAAAAAAAAAATGCTTAACTTTCTTCGCTAGTTTATGCGATATATACGATGAGATGAGTTTAGTTTTGTTAGGTGAACGCTAGGGAACGATTGTCTGTTTTGGCTTGGGGATTTATGCCAAATAATGGCAGATTGCCAAGTTGCAGCTTCTGCACACTCATATAAATATGTAGCAAAAGAAACGCTGCAAAGTATCTTGTACTACACTACTATTTCTCTCAACGAATTATTTTCACAAAAATTGAGAAAAAAAAATTGTTGTAAATATGAAGCTGCAGCAGCTAGGGCCCAAACAGTGTGGAGCCAATTTTCTGCGGTTCATCAATATGCCACACCACACGGCCATCCGTCTACCAGTCCGTCTGTCCGTTTATCTGTCTATTCGACCAACAGTACTATGGTGCTTCATCGCGTTCCCTTACCGCCAATGCTTCGTTCCAATCAGACACATAGCTCTTGGCAAGTTTGAGGCTCCGCTGCGTTGCTTTTCCTCCTCGAAGATGCTTAAGTAGCTTTACGTTTTGTGGCGCTTTTCTTGGCTGTGCTATTTTTTTTTGCTTTTTCGTTTTTATTTTTGGTGTATGTGAAAAATAGAAGAAAATATGTGCATAAATTTAAACAAACTCAATTTACTTGCTGGAACTGTTCTGCTGTCTCGTTTGTACCCTTCACTAAAAATGTGAGGTAGGTATTATCCATTTGTGGAAATGTTTGTGTAGCAGAGAATGTACTTTGATTAATTACCGTATTTAGTAAATGCTTCTAGCTTCTTTAAAGTATCCACCTGAAATTCGATATGGGTTATTTGATTATTTAGGATGAAGAAATAATATATTTTAATAAAGTGGCAAAATGCGACATTGTTTATAAACCAATATAAACACAAAGTTTTATTTTACTATTTTACTATGATGATTTTTCACCTCCAAACATTCTCTGAAGACTTTCCCGAATCAGTACATTATTTCGCAAAATCTAAATCGTAGCATTAGCTTTCTAGATGACGGAATAAAAAAGTTTATCTCAAATAAAAGTTTTACCCCAATCGTTTTACTTCTTTGAATATTTTTGTAATATTTGGTTTGCTGACTTGAGCCGTAGGACTTCGTACTTATCCTTCGATATAGACTTTAAAGTTCAGAAAAAAAAGGTTATTAAAATTTATTTTATTAAAAGACATCGCTGTGTAGATTTCAATATAGTTGGGCAACTTTATATCCTTTACAGATGGGGAAAAAGCATATTCTTAGTTTGTGGCATAAGAAGCATGAGAGCCTAAATATATTCTTGATCAATATCAATGCCTGTCAATAGGTTCGACTGTTTCGTGTTTGCATTGCCAAGTTGAGGAATATTATAATATAAAAATGGACAGCTTTCTAGAAATAGAGGTTATAAAGTAAGGAATCGAGTTACTGGGAAAATCTTTGCTATGAAGAAGATAAGTTTATAGTCTGATGTGAAGGTGTACCATCCACGGCAATAAAAGAAATTTCGCCTTTAAAAGAACTAAAGCTTCTCAATATTGTTTGTTTGGAAGATGTTTTAATGGAAGAAACCGGCTCTATTTAGCATTCGAATTTGTTTCGATGGAACTGAAAAAATATATGTACTCTCACCCACCCAAAAAATACATGGAAGCTAAATAAGTTCGTAGTTATCTCTTTGATATAATAACTCCAATTCTCTTTTGTCATCGACTCCGAGTGTTGCATCTCGGTTTAGAACCGCAAAACTTGCTAATTAATAAGAAAGGAATTTTAAAAGTTGCTGATTTTAGAAAGTTGCTCCAGGACACATTTATATACATAAAACTGTTATATTATGGTATCGCGCATCAGAAGTTCTTCTCGTTTCCCATTGATATTCGTGTCCTGTTGATATAAGGTCCAGAGAACCATTATTTCAAAGAGATTCGGAAATCGACCAAATAGTTCGCATTTTCAGTATCTTGAAAACACCGTCTATGGCCAGGATAACATCTCTGCCATATAACAAAAATACATTTCCATGCTGTTCTACCAATCAATTATTGAATCAATTAAAAACCTAGATGAGCACTACATTGATAAAACGACTTAAATTTACTTAAAATATTTGAAAAGTATGGCGTCTCTATAAGCACCTATTTCAGCTAGATTACAAGGGGTAAAGGGTATATAGCCTACAAATTTTAATATAGTCCATTTCTTCTTCAGAAGACATATATGTATATTCAATTAATCCAACCCACAATATGGCATATCTGCATACGAACCCATTTTTGAGTACTTTTATGTAAAATTTGTTAGTTTCGTTTGTTAATTATGTTGTATCGCATGGTGTGCATGAATGTTGCATCAATCTTAATAAAATAACTTGTATTGGAACATATTGAATATAATAGCCCTACATAAATTTTTTTTTGTAATAGATACACTTTGAGTAGATACTTTGAAAACAGTGTGTAGTGCATAAAGTGCTCGGCTCAACCGCATGAAACATTTTATCGCGATGCCTGTAGCTCTGTTCTTACGAATTTTTTTTTCTTGATTTGTGAACTCAATTATTGTCAATGTTTTCTTTTTTTCTGCTGCTGTCGTTTTTTGTGGTTGTCACTTTGTTATTTATTCAGTGCGATGGCGCTCAGTATGGCCACACTGCCCCATACCGTTCTAGCTTGTCCCACTTCATAGTGTTCTGCTTCTTATTGTTCCATATATGTATATATAATAGTTCAGTTGAGTTCTGTTGTGCGTTGTTTCTTTTCTTCTTTCTGGCTTAATGAGTCCGTTCATCTGCGTCATCGTTGGTTCTTAAAACATTTCAATGCTAATGAGTGCAACGAAGCCAATAAATTTACTTCGCTGAGCTCCAACTTTATCACAACTCGCATAATTGCCACCAAAATGTGCTACAGATTTATTGTGTCTTCTTCTTTCATCTCAATTCCGATTGGTCTTATTCTATCACATAACTTTATTTTGGGGTGCGCGCAAAGGTCAATCAAAATTTATGTGGTTCGATGTTAACACAACTGATTACAAATTATGCTTTCGCATCGTGGATTTACTTGAGGAATTTATTCAACATAATTTGGATGCGAAGAGAGATTTGTATTTGAACTCAAGCTTTTGTCAGTTTAGGAGATTAGTAGAAATAACACATAGTTTACGAGAATTTCTTATTTCTGTCAGTAGGGAGGAGTTAAATAAATTGTTTTTGTTTTAAATTGTTTGGTTCGGTAGTATCTGTACTGCTTAGAATTCTTGAGTAGATTATTTGTTCTTGGAAGAAATTAACCTAAAGTATTTTAATTGGGCGGTGTGAGATAATTCCTTAAGTGTCCATAATTTTGCAGTTGATATATTATTTCAAGCCTATTTAGACAATTTATTTCGCGAATTTCCATTGAAAATGTGGTACGGAAATTGACAGAAGCTTTTATGATTGTAGGACTGAATTTTATTCATGAGAGTTTGTAGATTATTAGTATTTTTGTTAAATTAAAAAGGTAATTCCAACAAGGATGCAAATAAAATAGTAAGCATATTAAAATATAGACTTCAGTGGAACGGAAACTGTTAAATCAAATGATCTAGCATATATAGATTTTAGATATAGATACAAAATTTTGATATGTATACCAAAATATTATGAAAATGAATATAAGGTTCATCCAATTTAGGTTAGAAGGAACTATCTTAATAAAGTCAATAGCTGCATCAATGATTGATAAAGTATACGATATAACGACTGTGGCGATTCTAACTGCAGCAGCAGTAATATACTTAATTCGTTAGCTTGGATAATTAAGAAGATTTACATAATTAAATACCTTGGTGTAGTGTTAGCTTATATTGTACTATTTTTTGTTTTTATGAGGAAGGGACAATTGGTTTGGCGGAGTTACCATTTTCAGTAGTAGCTGAATGACTGCAACAAAACCAATTGCACATTAACCAACTACTGGTGTAAGCAAGAACTAAATGAGAATCACAACACTATGACATGGCAATGAGTGAATGATGCTGCACACAGAGGTCAAAAATGGTTATTCGAAATGAAAAATGATAGAAGAAATCTAAAGATAATTTTTAAATACCTAACTAATGATATCCAACTTAACTTAGTTCGTGCTCTTAAATCTTTTTTTACATTATGGCGACTAGTTAAATTTTGACAATTCATATTAATCATGTCTTCTTAATCACATCTTTAATGATAATCGCATCAAACAAATCGATTCGTCGTCGACTTTTGTGTTTTGATTACTTTTTTTTAGTGACACTCGCAAGATTAAGACAATTCGATTGATGTAAAAATCATCAAATCGGGCCTCTCGTTTTGTCTCTTGAGAGAGGTTGGTCTAATTTGGACCCACTATACGTATATCGGGTCGGAGTTAGTAGATGCGTAGTATATGTTTACTAACACGAAAAACGAACACATCGCCACGTCACGTTTGGTTCTTCTCTTATATTGGGCTAGATTACATATGACCAGATCTCTGTTGAATACATGTTGAAATATGACTACATTATTTTTCTGTAATATAAGGGCATGGCACTGTCAATTTATATTTTAAACATTAATAAATCACTCCGTAATATACTTATCTGCCAACAAAATTTGTTTCAAATTCAGTTCAGCCGTTCCGAATATTATTCCAGACAAACGAAAAATCAAGAGGATAGATAGATACCAATTTTAAAAATATTCTCGATTTTGGTAACTAGCCAGATAAGAAGTTAATTTATAATTATTTATATAATATTCAACATTTTTGTCTTGGGCACTCTTCTATTATTAAATATAATTTAATTTAATGCCATTACCGGCCAAATGTTATCTAGTATTTGTTGTGAATTTTTGGGAAAAACATTTTTAAACTTTTCAGCTATAAACAGTTCTTGTATTTATTTGCAGTCAAATAAAGTTTTGCATTGACATGCCGTGCTCTGTTTTTGAGGTAGACTCCACAAAAAACTATTTTTTATTACATATTAACTTAAATTTTGGTGTGGTGGATTCTACTTAACGGCGCATATATATATATATATATATCTCTTCTATTATATATACAAGAAGATGGGTGTGATCCACCACTTCTAGGTGTGGCTTCCATTCAAACCTAACCTTCACTCTGAGGGTTTTATATGTAAAACTTAATTTTTACTGGCAATATTAACATAAAACTTGATAGTGTGGTTTATTACGTTTCAGTTCTTCATAAATGTCAAGGGTCGCGCCACTCAATATTTTTGGAGAAGTCCCTAATTAAACTTGCGATTCACGTTAAGATTTTTAAGTTTTACACACAAATATTTTTTTTAAATTTATTCTTCTAGCTCCAAATTACAAAAAAAAGTTTCAAAAAGGTTTCAACGAACTTAACTCCCACTTTGAAAGAATGTTTGTGTTATTTAAAAGAAATTAAGATTACCACTGTGTTCTGATTATTTCGTATATTAATATGAAACTAGTTTTGTATATTTTGGATGCATATAATATTACCGATAAATAATACAATATTTTAAAAATAATAAATATTTGGTCTAAGCACAGCTATGCTCAAATGTTATTTATTAAATATAAATACGTATATCTACAAATAAATTTAAGTGGTGAACTCCACTCAAAATAAAATTAGTCAGGCATGCCACATAAAACGATGTCGCTTCAATTTCGCTTTAGCATGCCGCAGACATTGTTTCCGAGCGATTTTCAAATCGCTTGAAATTTATTCAGCGATTTTATCTAATATGCTTAAAAAACATTTTGTCAATAAATTGTCTATCTTAGCAGATAGGGTGTTCAATTCTTGACTAGTCGACATCAACATAATTAATTATTTCATTTGTTCTAATTAATAAGTAATCATTTAACTAAATTATCTCGCAAAACACTAGTGGAATTCGGCATTCGCTGCCGACAGTAAAAGCGATTTCAGGTGAAACAGATTTTTTATCAAAAGCTTTCACAATTTGCATTTTTTAAATCATTTCTTGATAGCAATGCATTACATTTTGAGAAGTCACTTGCGTTTCAAAACTGCTAGAGTTGCCAAGTAAGCCTTTTTAGTTTGACGGGTACCAAATTATATAGTTTTTCACTTCATTCAATTAAATTGCATTTTGCAGAAAAAAAAACATTCGGTAATATTATTTTTACGAGATTTGAAAATGCTAATAAATGAGCTATACAACTGAAATAGCCCAGAATTCCGTGGCATGGTGTAAATTTCATAGCGATTTGTAAAATATTAAAAATAAAAAACTCAGTCGTATTTGGAAATTGTGGGAGAATATCCAAGAGGTTGAAGTTTTGAATCATTAGATGATAATCCATCGTTGAGGTGTGCCTCATAGGGTTTTTACGACCTTAAATGTGCAATTGAAAGGGCCGGCAACACATTGAAGCCTAGAAATGTTACATTGACATGTGCAGAAGATAAATCATATTATCATCTACGAATTTCAACCTGAAGACACTGAGTAACGCCTAGCGGCTAAAAATCAAACTAAAATGCTGCTTAGAATTTTGTTTTTGTCCTCAGCCTCCTTTCTAATAAGAATAATAAGGAAGCAGGCACTCACAGATGCAAACACCCCATTCGCACAGATGATTTTATCTCTACGCAGTTTCCCGACAGATGTCGCAAGCCGCGAAAATCGAATTTATCTACGCAATTATCTCATTGTCGCGGCCATGTTGGATTTATCTAAGGTGTATCTGATAGATACGAGTACGAGTATTTGATACATACAGAAACAATCAGGCGTGGTCGAGGCGACGCATGTCTGACTGCCTTCGCTTGTGTGAGTGTAAATCCGCTGCCATTACTAAAACTTTGTATGTATTAGTACGCCGCAGTCACGCACACAAGCAAGAAAACAAAGCGCACAGATACATTTGCAGCTGCTCTGCGGGTGGTTGTTGTTGGTGTTGCTTTTGGTTGCCATGGAAATACAATGGCAGCGACGTAGCTCGAAAAAAGTATCTGTATCTTATTTTCATTTCTAGTTTGTCACTCAATGCGCGTACAGCAAGACATTTTTTTGTTTTAATTATTAATTTTTATTGATTATATAAAATGTGAATTATGCACTTGATGAAGCTTAAAGTTTTTAATTATTTTATCTCACAACTTTACTGCAAACATAATTTGTATATTTTCCACTGCAGATACAAGTAACTGTTTGCCGCCGGTAAATAGTTCAAAGAACAGCAATTTAAGTATTTCTTGATTTAAAATACATATAAACTCAGCATGTTGAACAATTCTCCTTAATTGAAATGCTTTATTTTTCTTTTTCTTCTCAAAACCAACGAACGACCAGCAGAACAACTTTAAGAACAACATTAATGAATTCAACAACATTGTCAGGCAATGTTGCAATTAAATGATTGCCGCTAATTGGAACTTAATTTCAGGTCTGGAAGGTCTACAACACAAAAAGCTAGTTGCGAAAGAAACCAGACCTGGCTGCAAACTTGTTTCAATTAAATGTTTCAATTCAAAGCGACTTTCAATTAAAAAACCATTTGCATGACTACACATTCTCGTAAGAAATGGAGAAGTGGGCAAGAGTCCGGCATATATTTGCATACATTTCGTTTCACATTCTGAAGTTTTCATTGCACAAAAGCAATTAAATACATTCACAGCTTGTAATTAGCTGACAATTATACTAATCAAGTTCAAGGAAAGGAAAAAAAAAACATTTTGATTTGAATTTATTTGTGGCGTATTATTTCTTAATTACACTAGACAACCGCCATTGGATAGTTGGATTTATTAAAAATCTCTTTCACGGTTTTCTACATTTTAAAGAATTTTTAGAAGTGTTCTCGAATATGTTAGCACGGCGTAACTTACCAATAGGAATAGTGAAATAAGGAGTTAAAGCCAATAAAGTTTACTATATCTTCTAATAAATATAAATATCTAAGCCTGAAGCATCTATCCCTTATAGGGTAAAAGATCTGGTTGCTGATACGGACAGGAAGGACTTGTCTATATCGACAAAAAATTTTATATTTATCAAAAATATATAAACTTTATGGGGCTCGTCTAGCTTGTTTCTGCTTGTTACGCGCAGTTTATACCCTTTTACCTCAAGGGTAGGGTGTATAACAATGTATAACAAAACGTTTTTCGTTGTAAACATTTTTCTTAGACAGTGGAAGTCTATTCTAAAATAAGGTAGGGTACGCCTTTAACGATATGTATGTGAAATTGCCGACGACTGAAGCGCCCGTATCAACTTGCTGACGTAAGGGAGGGTTTATAAGAAACAAGAACCTACTGCAACAAAAAAGTTTTTGGAAAGAGTACTGAGCTATGGGTTTGCAGTTAGTGTGTACGGGACGTACTTCGCGAAATAAAGTATACATACACATCTATAAGAAACAGTTATGGAAAATTTCGATTGGAGTGGATGATTTTCTAGTTTTGGTCCTAAACAGTAAACATGGGCAGGACACGTCCATTTATATATGTATGAGGCTTACATCCATTAGAAGCAACCATAACGGATTTGAAGCTCATGAACAAAAAGGTTTTTGATGCAAACAAAAGAGGGTGGTAAATTTTGAATATCGGCTACCCTTAAAAATGGGCGGGGCATGTCACAATATCGAGTTGATTTATACTAGTACAGAAAAGTTTTACTCTCAGAAATCGAAAAGCTTGCTGTAAGTTTAAATGGGGGCTATATCTCCCTAAATTATGTTTACCCCTGGGAACAGAAAAAAGTCCCATTCCCATAATAAGTTAATTATCTTAAAAACTGAGGGACTGGACTGGTTTTACTCAGCTTATTTGAATAGATTCTTCGAGCAGATCAAGAATTTGCACACTTTATATGAACTCTAATTAATTGCGTTACAAACTTTGTGAAAAAATCAGAGTACTATATACAATAAGTTTTGTTAGATTGTACTAGGCTACCCCTAAACTTGAAGAGTTCATTACAATCCACCAATTGAGTTTTCAAGATGCTTTTGATTGTAGTAAATTTTGATGGCCCAAGAAGTGGGAGTGATATATTGATATACATTATATAATTCGAATCAAAATTAGTCTAGCTACCTTCAGACAAATATAACAGAAATAAATGTGAAAAATTCATTGACCGTCAGACATGGCTGGAGCGACTTACCTCATTCGTAGTGGACTAAACCATCTGAATGGCTTGATAAAACTGATAAATGGTCAATAAATTTTACTTAAAGTTATCGTGCGACATTTCAGATCGATTTCTCGAATATTAAAGTACTTTCCCTCTGTATAGATATTTGGTGGGGGACATGGCTAATCGTTCTGAAAGAAATTATGAAGTTTTTTAATATTAATGAAGTTTTTTAATATGGTTAAGATTCTACCATACTAAATGTGAAGGTAGAATCTTAACCATGCTGCCTAAATATATGTGTCTGCAGATAGTTTTATAAATTGATTGGAGTAAATATTTTGATAATATTTTTTTTGTTAAAGTTGCTTAATGGCAAACGTCTGCAAGACCAGGCAAAACTAATTTCCACAAAACATTTTCACATTGGCAACATTTCTAACTTTGAAGTTGCTCGAGAAAAATTTGTTCCAAACAAAAAGTTGCTAGAATGTGAAAACTTTTCTGTATTCATGTAAAACAAGAGAAATGTAAAACATGAAAGTGGTTTCGACAAATTCAAACTTTATTCGATGTCGAGACGATGACGATGGACGTGGGGGCATGGGCCATAAGTTGCCAGAGTAAATCTGTTTTGAGTGGCATTCATTCGAAATTGGCCACATTTCCCATGGACTGGCAAAGTGTAGCGAAGAGTTAATGTAACGCTGCTGGAGTTACAAATTTTGTACATATTCGTACCAAGACTTCGTCTTCCATCTATGCCATTCATCCATCCATCTAATATTTGCACAAGTTGCAGCAAACTTCGACGAGTCAGTTCCATTCGGTATAGCTCAGTTTAGTTCAGAGTGCCACAATATTTTCCTTGTAGAAGCAACGATGCGGAAGAAAGATTTCTTATTTTCTTATTTAGTTTTTTGGTTTTTATACTTGCAGCTTTTTGTGCAGTACGGCGTGTTTTAGAGCAGTTGTGGCAGGATTAAGTTGCAAAAGGCGTTGCATATAAGCAGCAGCAATCAACGCTGTATGAAGGGATCCACAGAGGCGCGGGTGGCAGGAAATATTATATATTTCCATTTCAGAGCTAAGATGTACGTGGCTTTTGGCAATTTCAGTCAAACTATTCGCTTCCTACTTCGGAGTATGCCAACCCAAATATGAAGCCAAAAATAAATTCAACCTCACACATGCCGCACCCACATTGCGAGTGGCAGACAGACAAACAAACCAACACAAATATGCACCACAAATATTATTTAATATTTGTTTTTTGCTTTCTGTGTTTGCACTTGGCTCGTTTCCATTTCAGCTGTTTTTGCTATTATTGTCGTAGGGTAAATTTTATGAATGCTTGTCTTTCCGCTTGCCACCGCACGCCCTAATATTTTTGTATAAAACCTTTGCTAAAAATAAAAAAAAAAAACAAATGAAAGGCAGGGTACTTAGTTTGTCCTGAAATGAGTACAGAAAACTTTTCTAAAGTGTATATAAAATTTAACCAATTTAACAAAAAATAATTGTAACTTAATATTTGAACTCTTATAATGTGAACAATTTCAGAACATATTTAAACATTTTTAGAACTAGATAAACAAACCATATGTTGAAAAAGTTCACACATTTTCAAGAGCTATGGACACTGCCTCATGTTTAGTCTGATATAAGTCTGTACACATTAAAATGGCAAAACTTACTAAGTATGTATCCGGCATCAATTGCCAATTATCACTGGACACAGTTTAGCCAACTGAAAAATTAAATATCTAAAAAACACCCTAATCCTATCCTACTTCCTACAAATATTATAAAAGCGAATGTTTGTGAGGATTATTGGTTGTGTGTTTGGAGGGGATGATCGCATGAACCGATTTTGAATTTTGGTATAGAGATGGATGGGACGATGGGAAAAAATATAGGCTATAAAATCGTGGGCGGTGTTGGTCCTCCACCAGCGATAAATCGATAAAATATTTGCCATATCTTTTCATCGATTTGAGTTACAGAAATGAAAGTCGATAGATATGTTCATGGGATAGGGAGAAGCAATCCGGATAAGTTTGGTCCAAATCGGTTGGTGCGAAAACTCGTCCCCATAAAAGCGATGAACAAAATTCCTCATATTTTTGCAACCATTTGAGGTACCGTGATGAAATTTCGTATACATGTTAATGTGATTGGGAGAAGTAGTTTTATTAAGTTTCATCAAAATCAGAGCGGGGGTTGCAACATCATCCACCCTTTAAGGCTTAAAAATATTATCCTATCTTTATATCTATTTGAGGTACACGATGAAATTGGACAAATTTGAAAAGATTGCCAATATTATGCGCGGGCGAAGTATATGAATTTTCAAAAAATTTAAATTTTGAAGGTTAAGGATGGGATAGATAGCTGCGAATAGTTTTAAGTGGTATGACGGAATTGGTATTTTTGGAATTGATGTGTTGGGTAAGACTGGGGTTCAAACTACAGACCACTTAGACCTTTGAGAACTACAATTATGGTAAGAACGCCAAAGACAAATTTTCAATCAAATATCTCAAAGCTTAATCATCCCGAAGAAACATGCAAAATTCGACACAGACGGACAGATTGATTTGTTAGAACAGTCCGTCTTGCTTTAATATGTCTTTGATGCTTTCTTTGAGGCGTTTTAAAAATCTTGACAAAATTGTGTTACTAATAATCTGCGTGAAGAGTATTAAATATAGGCATTTCTAAATTTTTAATTTGAGAAGAGTCCTCAATAGAAATTTAATAAAACTTCATCCTTCTATGGTTATAAACGTCATTCATTCTTTTATAACTATTTAATGTTTATTAATAAGAAATAATATTATAATACGAAAGCAAAACATTTTAATATTGAAATAAAAAGTTTGTATGACAAAAACTTTAGCTTATCCTTGTTCCATGTCGCTTATAAGGCAAACAGATTGTGCATACGCCCATCCTCGCTTTTATACTCAAAGACACTTATTAGCGAAACATTTCATGTGTCTTATCACTTGAGTTATTTGTTGCAATAAACGTAATGAATTTCCACACCCACTTGTCCAACTTGAATGCTTCCGTACTCCACGCTGCGCCAACAAATAATTGAATGAGAAAATGGTTATACAATGGAGGGACAAGCCGATAGTTTGACTGATGTCATCCGAACGGTGTCATCTTATGTGATTTCTGCATTGAAATTTCTTGTCGCAATATCTTTTTTAATAAAACACTTTTGCCGAAACTTTGCCACAAATATGCCACAGCTTTACTTAGCCTGTTCGTACTTTTGCAATTACGCAGCTCCGCCAGTATAGTCAGAGGACGAAGTTTTCTTGGCTTGGTGGCAGCTGTGCAAAAATTCAAATTTGACAAAAACTTTTTTCCTCTTTGTACAAATTCATGTGGCCGGAATAAAAGTTTCAGTTATCAAGTCATAAATTTGGTTTGCATGACGCATTTCTGGATTATAAGAAAAGTATTACAAAAGTGGCGATAAATTATCACACAGACCCAACGAAAGCCTTAGCTAAGGCAAATCAAAACTAAGTGGATCGGAGGTAAGCGGATATACATACTACATTACTGATGATGGCTAACGATAAATCAGCCGAGTTTATGCCACGCGCAGACGATCGAATATAAATCGAATAGTTAATGCTGCGTTTATCAGCAGTGCCCCTGGTAGCGTCCAATCAGCGACTCAAATGCATCACGAGGCAGGTGAATCGGCGGGCAACCATTTCAAGCTAACTTCTCCTCTCTATCTGGTCGACCATTCTCGTTTCTTATCCGCGCAACTAATAAATATGCATGTATTATGAACACGAAATAAGTTGAAAACTTTATAGTACGTGAATTAAATGAGAAATGAATTAACTTGTCTGAAAGACGGCGTCCCTTATACTTGTTCGACTTCTTCCTGCGGCTGCTTCTGAGCAGTTTTGAGCTTTAAAAACCTGCCATAGTCAAGTTATTTACTTTATGTAAATTATATTTGCATTCTTACTTGAATAGTGGAAAACATGCATAAATAACTTAATTTAATACTATTCGAGTTGTAATAATGTCAGAATTTTGAATTATGCTAATATTTCAGCAGCGAAATGACACAAACTCCATTTGCCAAATGTAATCCATTGACGGCGGTGAGAGATACACTGTTGTTGGTTACAAATTATTTAGGAATTTTCAGGTATGTTAGTCAAAATAAGTATAGAGTATATGCGACTATGGTGCACAACGACGAGAATGAAAAGCATTAAGCTGTGATGTCTTTAATATTTATATTTTGGGAGTATAGAACGTCAAATTATTTAAAGATTTTTAACGAAAATATTTTTGGCATGAATTTGCGATTTATTATAATTTTGTTAAAGAATAAAATAAGTTTGGAGCAATAGGTCCTCCACAAGCCCTAAATGCAACAAGGGCATTGGTATTTTCGAGCTTTAAATTTCTGAAAGTAAAACGCGTGTAATACAGTGCTCGTGCTTATGTGGTCTGCCACCCACAGTCATAACTGATATTGTATAAAATGTACATTTAAATCAATCAGAGAACGTGGTTTCAAAATCCATTCATTAGCAATTACTTTCATAGAAAAATTCTTACCAAACTTCTGTTCTAAATATTTTATAACCAACAAAAATTTATAGAACTCTCTATCACATCCAGAACCGTCAACAGAAGCAAGTCTTGTCATGCTTGTCGTGGTAATACTATTGACCAAGTGTTATTGTCAGATTATGGAAACTAATTTAGGGTGCTCTAATGTTTTTGGAGAATTCTGTAGTCCTATAGAGAGGGCGTATTATCCTCAAGCTTGACACACCACTGGCTCTACATTTCCATCCGTTTGGATTGACTGAGCAATTAATGTGAACCAGAACGGCGTACTTTGGGCTCTGTTTGTGTCACCACCGATTAGAATCCGAAACATAAATGTAAAACGAATCTTTTTTGTTGATATACCAAAATTTGAGCTTCAACTTGTAAACCCTAATGGAGCTGTACTTGTATTTTGAATATTGTAGTGAATATTCCTTCCTTCCTTGCTTAAATATTTTAATATTTGTTGCTCATTAATTTGTTACAGCTAATTCTATTACTTCAAATTATTTAGTTCTTTAAGCATCATACTTCCTAAGTGGACGATTATAAGTTTTTTTTTTAAGGTTTAAAAATTCAACAACAATTATATGTACATATCTATATATCTCAACTAAAAGACCTTGAGCACAATTTTTCACTTTCAGCAAACGGCAATTAGGCCGAATTTCTCTGTTAAAAGAATAAAATTTCATGTTAAACAAACTCAATCCTTTTCCAAGTTAAAATAAAAAAAGTATACAATAGAATAAGTCCTTGAAGGCAAATTAAACGAAATTATGCGCGTAAATTTTGCCTTGACTTTTTAGTAGAAGGTAAACGGAATGACTTCCTCGAAAAGGGTTGAGTACAGGACCGCATTCGCGCAGCCAAGACCTACTCCAGGCAATCGATGTACTTTCACCAGCCAACTGCAAAACGCTCCTGTTTAAACGAACGACCAAACAAGTTATGTATTTTTTACGACTAATTTTCTTTAAACGCCTGCAAAGCAAAGGATTAAAGTCTTTATGTTTGCACACTTCTGTGGCCTCGCTGCCTTCTTTCAATGTCAAATGTTGCTACAACATTTTCTCAAGAGAAAATCAGCTCGAATGCGGCAGTTTCGAAGACTGTGGACTGACGAAAGCATAAACGCGAAACGACTATCATAAAACAATAAAAAAAAACAAACAACAAAACCTTGTAGTAGACACTGGCAAGCGGGCAGAAGGCCCAAGGCGAAGGTGCCGCGCCTCTTTGCTTTAAAACCAACAATGTAAAGAAAACTAGGCAAGGGTTCAACTACCTCAACGACGGTATGGCTTGGTTAGTATGCTGCGTCGTTAGTTTAAAATCAGTTCAACCAAACCTATTGGCCGCTGGCCGCGCAACGAAGACCATTTGCGGCATTTACTGATCAGAGCAGCATTTGTGCTGTGCCTCTCGTTCGTTACGTTCGTTTTTCTATCTGATTTTATGACATTTTGCGATTCGATTTCTACCGTTCTAAAAAAAAAACATATCTTCCGCCTAGTCGACGCAGTCAGATTTACGTTTGTCACACTTCGAAATTTCACAGACTTAAATCGAAGCGGCTTGCTACACTCTTACTGTTTCGATGACTTCGGCTTCGACATTGGCAATAAAAAGTGAGAGTCATTAAAAATTTTTACTGCTTCTCAAGGACGTCTGAGGGAATTTTATGTTACTTTTTATAGCAGCTGCTGCTGGTCTTGATTTTATTGTTTTTGTTATTGTTGTCTGATGTTGTTGTTGTTTGCTGTTGGCTTTTGCTTTTAGCTTTTGAAACAGCTGAGATTTGATATAGTTTGAGTTCAATAATTTAAAGATAATTTATTGTTCTAATTTTCAACTTGAATTGTTTGAAAGAAATATTAGTTTTAGATATTGTATTTACTTGATTAGAATTAGAAGATTGGTTGTAGTATTTTTATTTTTCAACAGCGCATTGATTGTCAATTTTGTTTATGCTTTTGGTCAAAATCCAACAAATCCGCCCGTCAACTACTGAAACATTCATGAGCACAAATTGAACACGTTTCGTTGCTCATTGACTGATTTTCTTCAGTTCAGTTCAGTTGAATTTATTTTTTTGTATTGCTTAGCCAACTGATGGACAGACAGACAGACAGACAGATAGATAATCTATTCTGCAGCTTATTTGGTATCGTAAGGGAGCAATGTACTTTACACATCGCCAGCGTTTGCAATACTCCATTGGCCACTTCATCTTGGTAATTTTCTACGTAATTCCTTTTTCTCGAAATCATTTGCTGCATGTGTACGAATCATCTCTGAACACCTTCTGCAAGCAGTTGAAACAAATCGAACCATTTTGATTATTTGCCGACTACATCAGGGCGGGATTGGATTTATACTAAAACATTTTGCACAGACAGACTGACAGACTCAATCTTCGTTTCTTGTGGTTCGCTGTGGAAGCTGCTGTGCAATAGTTGTGCATGTCTGACTCTATTCGATTCACTTTTTCGATTTTTAGTTTGCGTGCATTTTGAATTTTATTCATTTTTCGCATTGGAATCCATCGAGTGTAATTGAAACGAAAAAAATGCTTCGCATAATAAAATCAATTCAAATCGAAGCATTCAGCGCACGAAATCTTTCAAGAAGAAATCGAGTTCAATTTAAAAATCGAAATAGGAATTTGGAATTTACCTCAACGAATTTACCTCAACGAATAATTTTCAAAACTTATGAATTTCTTTATAACTAAATTGTAAAACTTAAATGCGGAAATAGATCTATGAATTTTTTGTATGAACGAATTCCATATATAGCTAAAACTATTTCTACATAAGAAACAATTTAAAAATCTTAAATAATTCTTTTCTGGTTTATTATCAACTATATATGTATACGAAAATAGGCTTTGAATATAAATAATATCCAATAACTCAAGCCAAGTATTACAATAAAAGAGAATATTGAATACAGCTCATATTTTTAAACAAACTCAAACATTATTAAATTTTCTAAATAAACATGTATGAAAATATTGTAAAAATATTTTTATTTAATATTTCTTTATATTTTTCACATATCTGCCCACCCTGTTCCAAATAGAAGAGCAGATTTTCAAAATAAAGAGAGTTTCGTTGCATAGAAGAGAGTACACACCATTGAAAGCATGCCACTTTGTTTCTCTTTTAAGCGCACAGCACAATCACAGGATGGTTCTTTTTGAAATAACGGCTTGAGTATTAAGTATCAACAGTGTGGAAAATAATAACAATAAAATAAATAATAAAATTACGAATTAACCTTGAACAGCTGCCATGGACGCCATTTATTTTAGGGTGGGTATTGGTTGTAGAAACTGACTCCCATTGCTGTGGGATTCATCATTTTAATTGTTTGTCTCAAGCGAAATACAATAAGCCATAATATAATCTGATGAATATATAAAACCATTAAAAATAATTAACCACTAAAAAATTTTTTATCCTTATTTAAAAAACTTCATTATTATTATTCTAATATCCAAAATTTGGATAAGTTGAAGAAACTAAACCGCAGAAAGCTTGTGCTTATTAATTTCGAAATAAAATGCAAATCTTGTGTAAAACTTCGAACCAATTTAACCAAGTATGAATTTTCCAAAATTAGATGTTTGAGTAAAACAATTTTTGGAAATATCTTCTTTAATTTACTCAGATTTAACTTAAGTTGTTATCTTTCTCAAAAAACATTATTTTAAAATATTATTAAGGCTGAATTTTTTTGCTAAATTAATTTAGACTACATTCTTTTAATCAGATATGTATAATTAAATAACTCCAATTGACTTATCAACTGACTAGATTGTCTTTAAATTATGGATAAATTATAAATCTTTCCACATTTCAAATAAATCAATTGTGTCAGTAAGCTGCTAAATTTAGCTTAAATCATCAAAATATTGCAAAGGCGAACGAAGTTCTTTTTGTGATAAATATGTAGTCCAACTTATTATGCAAAATATAATTCTCTCCCTCTACGAGTACAAAAATACAAATAAGGAATAAAATATGCAGAAGCTAAGTCACCAAAACAAAATGATATGCATGTGTTCTAAAGGCAAGTCATAAATTAGCTAAGAGATGACTTTCATAAACCCAGGAAGAGAAATGTTGCAGCATTAAGACGAATGCGAAATGTTTTAGGAACTGAAAGTGGCAGCCAATTTAAGCAGATAGGGAATAAGATTAGTCTGCTCTGATGAGCTATGCACAAATCAAAAGATTAACATACGCGCTCAATCGCTTGATATTAGTTGGCAACGCGAATAGGGGCGGGAGAAATCTTCAAATATATTTGAGTATTAACGTGGGAGTCCAGAACGAAATCATAAATAATAGTAATTTAGTGGCAGCGGGGAGTGCACTCTGCTCTGTTTGACGGTGGCAGCCACTTAATTCGCCATAGAATCAAAATCATTTATAGATTATGCTGGCTCCGTGATATTGATGTCAATGCCGGCTGACGGAAAAATGGTTTAGTGACGATGTTGGTGGCGCTCGCTCAATTAGAACACCTTTTTTGCTCTCCTTCGTGACAACATCAGCGAATCGTGTTCGGCATAAATAACATGAAATATTGAGGGTAAAGCTAAAAGGAAAATTGGAAACGAAAAGATGAATCTTAAAAAAACTAATGGAAAAGTTTTGCGTTGCTAAGTGCATTCGCCTCCATGTTCTCCGTTGTTCACCACGACTTTGCCATTTGGTAAATCACTCTTGAAAAGAGTTACCTCAAAAGTTTTCGTAATTTTAAACAATTGTTAAATCTTTGTCAGCGATATACATTATGAAATTATAAAAAAAAATGGTTCGTAATTAAACTTAAATATTAAAATAGATTTAAAATAGGCTTCATTTAATTCGACAAATATTTACCAGCATTTTATTCCAATCTTCGAAAAAATTTTGTAGGCGTCTTCCGGTTAAGTCTTCAGCTCATTTCCCGAATTTTCAATTATGGCCTTTAACGAATCAAAATGAGTTTTATCTTCTGGCAATTTGAGACGGTAAATAAGTCACATGGGACCAAATCTGCCTGTCTTTGAATGTTTTTTTAAAGCAACCAAAAAATGGCGTGAACCACACAATAAAGGATTGTTTATTTATTCTTGATCAGCATTAAAGTCAAGTTAAGCCCGAACGTTTAATAGTTAGTATGAATGCCAATATCTGGGAAAAAAGTTGGACCCTTAAATTGAATGTGTCAACTGCATTAGAGGTGGCCTCCATGCGAACCCGTTCCAATGCCCAGGTTTTCATTAGACAACGTTTTTGTTTGATGTTATTAAACTAAAAACTAAAAAAATCAATGGTTTATAAAAAGTCTCTTAACAAAGTTCAGAAACTGTTAAAATGTTTCGAATTATGATTTATCATTGCACAAAAATGTGTTGTGGATAGTTGTTCTAAGTATGCCTATTCCAACACCCAACTCAACCAAATTGTTTTCTCAAAACCAGTTGATTCTGCCGATTTAACACTGCTTGGTATGCTTCTATGTTTTTAAACAAAGCTGATGAAACAACCCATTGTTCAAATATGTAAAAACTTTTGCAGTTACCCTAGAACACGTATACTCGTGTATTCTATATTGTACATAGTATATTGTTTCATATTTTCGTATTTTGTCTAAATGCAAATTTTCTGTAATGAGTTGACTGAGTTGACTGTTGCATAGTGGAGGAAGAGTACCAAGCCAAAGAGGCGTGAGTACGAGCTGCCACCCTCCTGTGTCAATGTGGCTTTTGCTGCGCTTTGCTTTTTTCCGCATACTTTTGTATATAAATGATTCGCTTCGTAAATTTTTTGCAGAAAATTTGAATATGCTATTTTTTTATCCGCGTTTGACATTATTCCACGATTTATGATGCTCGTCCTTTCGTACTTAGCCTGCAACACAGAACGCCACAAGGGAAAATGTTTTCGTGGCTGTGTGTGAGTGTGTGTGTGTGTGCGTGTGTATGCGTGTGTGTCATCGTGGAAAATTGCTCATCTGGCTTCAGTTTGGTTCAACTATTGCGTATCCTTCCCAGTTCATCAGAATTACCTTTTTGCTCCCTTTTCTTTTTTGCTTTTTTGCTGCAACCACCATTTTTAGCTTGAACTTCATCGTCAACCTAAACCGCCATCACCATTCAACAATCGCCAAATACAAATAGAAAGAAAAAAGAAGAAGATGAACAGATTCAGAAGCAACATAACAAAAACACCAACAACAACCGTTAGAACCGTTATTTGCACGTTGCCGCTTGCAATCTGCTAAACTCTTTGCCTGCCTTTGCCCCTTTCACTATGGCTCAATGCTGCTCCTTATTGTCAAACATTGAATGCGCCATTTGTTCAATTTGAGCCATGCTACTCCGTCTGTTGCCAAATGCGTCTGGCTGGGTCTGATATTAATTTTGCTTCTATTCTGCACTTCTTTTGTTTTAGCTTTATTTAGCATTGCTTCTTCTTTTTGAACCTTCTCCTCTCCTCTCTCTCTTATCCTTTTGCCAAAAGCATTTTGCGTCTCGGATGTTTCTGCTGGATGCGTTTCATTAATTAACTGAAATGGTCTCAACGAGGTTTGCACGTTACAACAATGAATTATTTATATAAAATTTGTCTGGGATTTTTTCTCATCTCTTTCTCTGCATGCTCCTCTTCTAGTTTGTTTGCTTCTCTGCCATTTGCCACTGATTTAACTTCGTCTGATAGCTTGCATTTGTTGTTAATGTTGCCGCAGCTATTTAATATGGCAAAGATTTTTCTTAATGAAACACGAAGTGAATAAAAATGCTAGAAGAATTTAAGAAATTTTTGTTTATTTAATATGAAAGAAATTTATTTTGATGCACTTATGTAATATTGTTCGGAAAGTCTGATATTTAAATATTTAACTCTTAAAATATTTCTTGGAGATTTATTTGTATCACTAAGAGGGCAGTCTAGAAACTTCGCTTGCTGAAGTAAAATGCAATGACAGGCAGACATTCGAAGTATTTGGTTTCCTATCTTAAAACAACAAAAAATAAATAAATATGGGGACTATCTCTAATAATATAATAATATAATATCTCAGCCATATCCACATGTATGTATCGACTCGACATTAGTGATCAAAAAAATATATTTTGTATAGGGTCTGCCTTGCCTTGTTATACCTTGTTATAGCACATGAGCAGAAACTTAATATACCCTTTTACCCTACGGATACAGGGTTTAAAAAAAAGTTTAAAGAAATAGAGCTACGAGCACCAAAACCACTGACTTATCGATCCGATTTAATGCGTTTCAATATTTCTGAGTAAACATTTCAATGCAATATGCAATGGTATATATCAAGCCATGGTCAGACCAATCAGTAAATATTTGGCCATCAACAATGATATAAATAAGTTTTGGAATACTATTCTATTAATTATAGAATCGAGGTTGAAGAGAATTTAAAGAGAAGGACAACCATAGACTATAGTACAGCTCATGAAGTAGAAATTTGTGCATATAAAATTTAACAAAGAAAATTTCAGATATCCAAATCAAGTCTAATTATTTTTATGTGAACCATTGATTTGTATGGAGAGAATGTTTCAATATATAGTGTTCCATCCGAAAATTGTGGGATATATGGGATATATATATGGGCATATGGTAATCAATATAGGATGTGTTCAACCAAGGTTTGACCTTAAGTAAAAGTTTCGATCTGTTTGACCGTCTGGTTGACCGAATGTGCTTAAACTCACAGTTTAGCAGTGGTCCAAGTTCAAAGTAGTGTACATAGCTGGCCACAACTTTTACCCATCTTTCTTGTTATTTTCGGATACCAGCTCGGAAAAACGACTTATCTTTTGTGGCTATCCAATCATCGACACATATGAAGCCAACTTCGGATGGGACAGGCCATGTGTCATCGACTGAGACTAACAGAATACGGCAGGTGAGGTAGGACTGGCGTTCGAGAAGCTTGCTTTTAAATCTATTTCATGACCTTTAGGCGTTTGCTGAATTTCGATTCATTCACTCCCAATGATTCTGAGAACTTCTGAACCGTTTGGAATTGGTCCACCTCGTCCTAAAACTTTTTGTTCTACCCGGCTGTCCTTTGCCTTCTAGCTCATAATCACGCTTTTTATAGTGAACAAACGACATCCGATTTGATTGTACAGACAGAACATGCTCGCCGTAAACTTCTACTAAAATTGCTATCGACCTTACTTTTCGTCACAGTAAAGTTAATAAAAATAACTCCCCGCAATAACTCTTTTTTTGCTATTCAAAGCCGAAATATTACAATTTAATTACACAATGCCTTAAGGGAGCAACTGGAGACTTCATAAAATAGAAAGGGATTCAAACGATTTCTTTTGTTAATAAAATTAATTAATTAAAAAGATAAACACAAATCAATACAAATATAGAATGAAACATTTTTCACCTTAATATGGAGTATTTATAATGAAGTAATATAATTTAAATAATACATGAAATACTCTACACATGCAAAAACATTTTGAAGGCAATGCCCAGTCTCAGAAGAGCTTCCACCACTTCAACATTTCGTACAACACTTTGTTTTATGCGAAATGTCTAAGCTGTTCTGCCTGAAGCAAACATTTCTAACCTGAACACGTTTCAAATTCAGAAAGCGTAATGAAACGATTTCAATTTCATGAGTTGCCACTATTTTCTTTTGTAAACGAATGCTACGCAACCATTTAACACCAGTTGTTCTCATTGATAAACTCTTCTTCAGTATATCTATCTCTTCTGTCCTCTGTCTCTATCGGTCGCTGTGTACATCCATTCAAAAATATTTCTTATCTGTCTGAATACCGAAAGGAACACTTGTCGTTGTTCTCATTGCATCCACCGGTTTGGAGTTCGAGGTGGCTGCAACATGAACACGTTCTGTAGTTATTTGAAGCGTATTAAATGCAGACGGCATTCGCATTCACATTCGCCACTGGCGCAATACGAGTTACTCCAGCACACCGCCCTAAAATGCGTCAGGCATTTGAAGAAAGTTCTGAAAACTGCTGCACGAGCTGCCTTTTGTTTTCTTAGAAGGGTTTTGATGGCTTTGTACATTGGTGCATGATGTTGGTTAATTAAAGAACTTCAATTAAAGGATTATAATTGCACATCAAGCATTGCAGGTCTTAAATTAAATTCAAACAAGCTGCAGCTGTGCCCAAAATTCATTATGAGCGCACAGCATTTCTATTAGCAGTCTGCTATAAAAGTATAGCCTTTACACTTTTAATTTTGAAATACATTAACATAATTATCTACTCAGACTTTTACAAAGATTTTCCATTAAATTATTCAATTAATGAAGTTTCGAATATTGTACAACCGAATATTTAATAAATTTAATGACTTAATGTTCTCTAAGTAAGATCCGAAGCTTCAATACACGAATTCACAAATTGTGTAGCAATAAAAAATGGATAATTTGGTTACGATCCCTTCAAATGGATGTGTTGCATAACTGAAAAATGTAGCGCACAGAGGGCCAGTGAGTGTCCATTGCTGAACTAAATCATGATTCGTGGTAAAATTTGTAAGCCATGTCGAAGTTTTAAGGGTTCTATTTTAATTGTCTTAGTTACCTAAAAGTCAAATTTAAATGGTTTGTATAAATTTCATCCATTTTTGCATCTGTACTATTCCTTTCAAAGTTCCAATTCTAGGTTTCTAGTTATTTGAAGAAGTGGCATTAATTGCCTGCGTATAATGTTTTTATTAACAAAATATTTTGCGTTTGGGCCATCCGCCGTTTGGAATTGACAATCAAAAAAGATAATATTGCCCAGTTTTCTAATAAGCTGATAAATAAATTTGAGTCAAATTGAGAATAATTAACTAAAAAATGTATAGGACATAGATCCCCGATATATGGCTGAACGCTCCATACCCTTCGCACTCTATCGCAAAAACGGCAAAACGTATACAAAATTGTTTCAGATTAAAATTTTTCAAGAATTTTATATTTCCAAAAAACTGATTTTCGAGACGTTTAATTTTGAATATCTAAGAACATTCACACGTGACCTTGTGAGATTATTGAGACATGGCACATGGGCACATGGCCAGGCTTATACAAAAATTCATTTTATTTATTTCATTCCGAGGTGGACACCTAATTTTACTGGACTAATATATGAAATCTATAAAAACCTAACAGGTAAATGTTTTTAAATTAAAAAAACTTAAATATACTAAGTTGGCTAAAATGTCTATAACAGACAGAAGCAAGCATGACAGACTTAATATACGAGTGGACCCAATGCGAGCTGCAACGCCCATTGCTTTGTCTTCCACTTTTATTAGTGCATATCTCTCATTTTTCCAGTGAAACATATTTCTCTCAGTTCCATTTACATATGTACCAAACTCATCCATATGCTTCAAATAGTTTCGAACATAAAACAAAACCGGTTCTTCGATTACACTGCCCTTTATCTCAACCTGTATCGAAGGTACAAGAGCCTATTGGTTTTGTGCAAATGTATGTAACATGTAGATATAATGGTCGGAGACCCCCCAAAGTTACACCCATTACGGCCAGGAAGAATAGAGGAGTCGACAGAGCCATGTCCGTCTGTCCGTCCATATGAACTAAAGGATCTCGGAAACGGTAATAGATAGAGACTTCGTGTTTTTTGCATTCGACTTCGACTTTTCCGGAATTTTCAAGTTTAGTTTAAAATTAAGACCCGTCCCCTTCCTCATAAAATCACCTCAAGGCTAAAAATTTCTAGGCACAAAAAAAATTAAGTATGCCAGTATATATATAACGTTCGTCTAGGCCAAAATCCAAAAATCAAAATCGGATAATAAATGACGATTTTATACGCAATTGAATTTAAACGACCTATGATACTTCCGTCCTCCCTTTTCTTTTCATACATAAAAAAAATGTTTTAAAAGGCACTTATTCGTGCAGTGAGAAGTGGTCATAAGTTTGGTCATAAGCTAGGGAAACATTTAATGTGTTTGTTAGGCGACCTGTACTGGTACAGGGCCGCTTTAAATCGGTTACGCCTGACTGTATTTTACTTGTTTTGAATGAATTTTTCGTGCTAAACACGAGTCCCATCACGACACGTTTTCGGTTTTTGCCATTATTGAAATATTGTACTAATATAAATTAAAGGTTGAGCAATGCCCTTTCATACGAGCCGTATGCCAAACTGTTCGCACGCACCGGGATGCAAGAAAAAAATGTAAAAAAAAATAATTATAGTTTGGTACATTTCAATATCACTTCATGCTTAGGGTTTTACAGGGTCGTTGACTACGAATTTGAAGTCAGATTTTAAAAATTCAAAATAGAGGATCCAATAGGGTGGTCCCGAAAACCTCTTAGTATGAAGTTTGCTGAAAGATTCTAAACTTTAAATTTTTAAACTTCACCCCTAGATATAAACACACCCCCTGCTTTAAGGGTGCATGCGAATAGCTTGGCTCTTTTTAAATGGCGTGGTTCAGGATTTACCAGTATAATATTTCAATAATGGCAAAACCGATACTTTGGGAGTTTCAACACCTATTTTCCCGAATACGTGGCGTGATGGGACATTTTCGACTCGGATTCGTGTTGAGTGCGAAAAATCCACTCTGAAAAACTATGTCCTATTTGTTTGGAGGAAGCACTAATATGATCCGGATATCGATTTTGTAAAAAGATATTCCGATGTTTGAAAATATCTATTTTAACTCTTGCAAGCAGAATCTATACATAATACATATATAAAAAAAAATCGTAGACAAATTTGTGTTAGTTTGTATGTGTGCGCATCACGACTCAAGCACTAAACCAATTTGTATGAATTTTGGTATAGAAATAGGCAGGAGATTGGAAAACGACATAGGCTACGTTTTGTTAAAATCGGTGGTGATGATGCCCGATCCCTATATAATGGGTAAGCAAAATGTATCATATTTTTTATCAAATTGAGGTACAGAGATGAAAATTTTATATACATGTCAATGTGATCAAAGATAGTATTGCTATTAAGTTTGGTCAAAAGTAGAGAGGGTGATGCACCACACAAACCCCCTCCCCTACATATAAGCGACATAAAAAAATTCAAATCGTCAAATCTTTGCATCCATTTAAACAACAAAGATGAAATTTCGAATACATGTTAATGGGATCGAGAGAATTCGAAATCGGAGAGTGCGATGTCCCGCCCCCCATATAAGCGTAACTTCTTCTTGAGGTACATAGATGATAATTGGTGTACATTTGAGTGGGACAAGAAAAGGATCACATCATGAGTTTGGTCAAGGTCGGAGGGGCGGTATTCCCCATATAAGCGGTAAACAAAATTCGTTATATGTTTGCATACATTTAAGATATAGGGATGATATTTTGAATGCATATTGATGGGATCAGAAGGAATAAAATCCATTGTAAAAGTGAGGAAGAACAAACATATGTAGATACTTTTGATAATAGTTTGCACGGGGCGCAGCGAAGTGTGTCGGGTCAGCTAGTTAATAATGATAGAAATTAGAAAAAAAAGTTTTATAAAAAGAAATTGGAAAACAATTATTTTTTTTTGTTTGATCTACTAAAAATCAGAAAAAAAGCCATTATATCGCCATCTATTGAAATAATCTCAAACAACACAAAAACACTACTCACGGGCCCCAGAACGAAAACGTAATACCAATGAAAATCACAGAAAGATTGTAATGTTTAGTGAGAGGCTCGACAAATGCCGATTACAAAAATCTTTTAATTTCTCTTATAATTATTTAAACCTGCTGTACAGTGTGTTGTCGAAGTACTCACATTGGACATTTAAAAGAATGTTGTTATAATAGACACAACTAAAGATGCAAAAAGCGTTATGTGTGCAAGGTCAGTCGGCATAAAAGTTCGTCTACTTGAGAAAGTTGGCAGGTAACTTCGAAGTCGTGTACGTAGATTGCTTCACTCTTACTTGACTATTATAGTCAGCGAGCTCTCTGTTAAGTAAAGCTTCCCGTCAAATATTATTTACTTGCAACTAAAGTGGAGACGTGTAGTAAATTATAGCTAACTCAATGGATAAGTGAAACGCGAAGTTTTAAGTGGCTTGGCAAGTAAATAAATTTGTCTTTAATTTTTGTACGGCGCCACTGAAGCAACAGAAAGGATCAAAGAAATCGATTCAATGCATAAACTCTTTTGTATTTATGAAAATTAGCAACTATCAGACGTAAACCATATTGAAAGTGTTTACATGCTGCTCCTGACATCGCAGGAGTACTGAAATGTGTTGCTGCTTTGTAAATATAGCAACAGAAATATACACAAATAAAATAAAATGCGCTCCATCAAAATAAATGACAATACGCGTACAACAAAAGCGAAAAAAAAAAATAGAAAAAATAAGGAACAAACACTTATGAATCACGTTTTGTAGCCAAAAAGGAAATCGAGACGAAAAAATGTAAGAAAAACTATACAAAAAAATGTTGAATGCGAGTAGAGGAAAAATGTATAAGGAAAGAAAAACTAAATTCAAGAAATAAGAAAATAATGCAGCCATTTTGGATAACAATGAAGTTTGACAAAGAACAATAACAACAACAATAATAATAATGCGAACAGAGTGGGAGATGGATAATAATGCAGATAGAGTGAGAGAGAGAAAGAGGGGGAAAAGGTAAAATCGATTTAAACGTTCAGTGACTTCTCGATAGGCAGGCCCAAACCAAAAACAAATCTACTCGAAATCGTTTTCAATCGAATGGAATGACGCAAACTCAACTCATGGCGCAACATTTATCAAAGCCAAATACCGAAATGTCACATTCGAATTGAATTTAAATGAGTTTCGGTTTCGTACACGACAGAAAAAAGAAAACAAAAATTTACTTATAAATATAAGTAAGCTATGCAGCAGAAATACCCGCTTCTATAAAACTTCAAACCAACAAATCTGAAGTACGAACAACATGCCAGTATATGCGAGTATATACCGAACCTGTGATGTTTTAATTTTATTTTAGGCTATTCTTTAGAGATTCATTAGAACTAGACAACTTAAATGGTTCCGCAGCATATCTCAGTCAAAATAGTAAAAAAATTCATGAACAATAATATTGTAGAATGTCTCAATTTGACTTAATCAAATCCAATAGAATTAATTACAAAACGACGTAGGCACTGGCTAGGCAAACAAAAACAAAAGATGGCGACGACGCAATTATATATCTCTTATGTTATTTGGAGCGTACATTTCGAAGATAAACTAGGTCACCGAGTGAGGACGACAAACAGTGTGAAGAGCAGGGTGCGGTTATGGTGTGATATCATACAAATCAACATTATTGTTGGACGACATTCGTACATTTGTATCAACTAAAGCGGCAAAGCGAGTGCGTCATTCATTCGAAAGAATGCGGCAAATGTGTCTCATATCACAAGGGAATTCATACTACTTGTAGCAACATTTTGAAAGATGTATCTTTTAAAACGAGAACGAATATTTTAGCATATAGCCGAACAAAGATGTGTTGCACTTTAACATAATTTTGCAAAACTCACTAAAAATTGGAGTTAATTTAGTTAAAATGGAAGTGTTTTCATTTCTTTTTATCTGATTTAAAATTTGTTGTGTAAAAACAATAGGTAATATTCGCAAGTTGCGCTTAATAATTGCTGCCAGGACTTTGCTTCATAGCTGGTTTAACACGTGCCGCTTTATTTATTCGTAGAAAGTGGAACTTAAAAGAGCAATTAAAATTCAAAATTGTTGCTTAATATATGCAAAACTATGCAGCCAGATGGACGGGTGGACTTGAGTAAATCTAATTGCTGCGTTGAACAAGTCGAGAATATAATAATTATTCTACTGGCATGAGAGGTGAATTTAAAATCACATTAGTTTTTTATTTGTGCACAAATGTAACATTGAACAAGAAATTAAATAAACTTTTAACATTAACGCCGGACAGACTTGGTCATGTTTGTCCATAGTATATATGTAATATAGATATATAATATTACTATTGAAAAAACTAAAATTGATTATTTCATTTTCATTTTAAAGTGCTGAACTCTTCTTCTTCTTTTTGGCTGCCTTCGGCAGTCCTAAAGATGTTTTTTTTGCGCTCTGTACATAAATAGTTAGAAAGCTTATTTTGAAAAGTGTACGATTTTTAGTATAAACAATTAGATTAGCAGGAAATAGTTGCACAGTATGAGTGATTTCAGTATGATGAATAGAGTGAAAAGTTAATTAAATTTTTTTTTTAACTTTTTTTAAAGATTTTGTTATTTTTGAACAACTTAAATTAATGAAGAAAATGTACAAAACAACTTACTTTAAGTAAACTAAAAATAAGTCAGACCAGCTTTATTAAATATGTATAGGTTATTTGATCGTTGGTATACTTCGCAGCAAAATTTTAAATTACCCTGGCGGCAAGTTCAACACGATGAATTTTTTGAAGCCGTTTCGGTATGATTACTGCCCTCTTTCTGCGTCGCTTTAGAAGGCGCCTAGCTAAACATTTGGGGTGGTTTCTCAGGCGCTCCATGTAATCCCAGGACTGACGATTAATTACATCCCCTACTTTGGGAATTTTTAGGTCCATTTTTAGATTTTAGGTTCGCATGAACTATGCGGCATTTGAAATCATGCTGATGAACTTTGCCTGGAGCACCCTTATTTTGTTAAGATGGCTTTTTGCTGTGATGCCAAAAAAGTTGAAGTCCATATCGCCAGGCTGGCGCAATTATCGTCCTGTAAACATTCACCTTGTTTTTTAAGAATAATTTGTTTTTACTAATTAATTTGACAATCCTTTTTACTAACTAAATTTGACAATCCTGGCTCTGAGGGAGCTTACCAGATTGCCTAAACGTGAGCCTTCTGTCGAGATAGACGTCAAGATATTTGTGCCCGGGACAATATTTCATGATGTAAGTGACGCTAGCACATATGCACATATTGATGTATATATTACACTTCTTTTCCCTCTGCCCGAAGCCATGCAACAGCTGTGTCGTCGACAAATGTGGTTAATAGCACACTTCTTTGAGGTACTCCAGCTCGGATAATTTTAAGACTCGACTCTACTTCAGCCAAGACAACAAAAAAGGATCTATCCCACAGATAGCTCCGCATTACGAAGTACAATTGTGGCGGCAACTTACTTTCAAGTTTGTACAAGAGGCCATCGTGCCAAACTCTGTCGGAGACCTGGGTTATATCAAACCACGTCACCATACAGATTTGAGTCTTTTCCACTGCCTTGGTATATGAATTAATCTCAGAACCGCATTAAATATTAGAACCAGGAAAGTACTGCTTTGGCTGGCATAACTTTGAGCGAAAAGTTATCCAGCCCGTCTTCGCCTGGAGTCTTCCTGATCTAAATACATTTTTTTTGCGACTGGATTTCCTCGACTGTAATAGGAGCAACTGGAAGGTATAGCTACCCTGGGCTGTCTATCGTCAACTTTACTTGCAATTTTCTTTCTGGAGAAGTCGTGTCGAATGGGTAGAATTGTGCCTCCAAATTTGTAGTAAAAGTTTCAGCACGTTCTTGCAAAGATATGGCCCGGGTACACCCAAAAAAAAATTTTCCTAAAATTTAGGAATCATTACCTAAAAATTTTTTTTTTACCTAAAACAGGAATTTAAGGTAAAATTTTGCCTAAAAATGAATTTTAAGGAAAAAGTTTCCTAATATTTTAGGTAAATTTAGGTCATAAAATTAAAAATTTTACCTTAAATTCCTGTTTTAGGTAAACAAAATTTTTTTAGGTAATGATTCCTAAATTTTAGGAAAATTTTTTTTTGGGTGTATCGTCAGGCTTCCTGATTAGGTGCTTTGGGACTGCTTGTTTTTTATAGCGCTTTGCTAGCGACCAGAGTGAGTGCTCGCATCAGCTTTGACTTTTTGCATAAATTGGTCAGTTTCCTGGTGTTGCTTATTGACCCTTTTAGATACCCTACGGTATATTCTGTCAACTAAAGAGTCACGAGTTCTTGCACCCCTCAATATAAACACACCCCTTGCTCTAAGGGTGTATGCGAACAGTTTGGCATAGGGCACATTTCAAAGGACATGGTTCAGTCTGATATCAGCCAAGTTTATAGTACGTCAGAAACTTTGCTGTACAAATAATTATTTATGCATGGGCGTACTAGAGAGATATGAATCTTCATACCGGTTTTTAGTTCCCGTATTCATAAATTTTCCTATTCGTTATTCAGATAACTCGTATTTAACAAACGTACCTCTCGCTCCAATCTCTTGTGAATGAGAAAGATGTCGTTATTATAGCCAGAAACTCTAAATTGTATGTTTTTGCGTCAATCCTAACCAAATATTCTATAAAAGATCAGATCGAATTTCTAGAACATTTTCCACGAAAATTGTTTTGTTGTTATTTTAGCTAGAAACAAAACAAAGCATAATTTTACCTGATATCTATTAATTTTGTTTATTTTTGTATATTTGCTGCAATTAGTGCTTCGCAAAGCTCGAATGCAGATACACTATCTACTCAGATTCTTCTATGTATGTATCTGATATTCAGCAGCCAAACGTATATGACTCTTGGCTTCGATATGTTTCTCTAATTGAGATTTACGATCGCAAACAAACTTGTTTTGAAACGAGTTTTGTGTATAGACCAAATGCAATAATACTTTCTTTTTATTTTGCAAATCAGGTGCACAACAGTGCGGTCTACTAATTAAATTATTAAACCACTTTTGGATCAAACAAGGTTTTGTGTTCAACATTTTCGGCATTTTGATGTGTTGAATAATATAATTTAGAAAAACTCACAGCTAACCGTCGCCAGTTATGATTTAAGTATTATAGCGCACATATGGGAACTTTCACAATCGATAAAGGAAACTACTTTCTTCTACTTCTTCTAAAAGTTATGAAATAAGTTAGTAAATATTGTAATATTTTAAATAAGATCATCCATTAAGAGTATTCATTCGTATTTTATAATTACGACCAAAGAAAGTCTATAAACAAAAGTAAACAAGGCGCTGGGAAGCACCATTTACGATCCATTCAGGTGTCACAGTTATAGCTAATTAAACATTTAACAGCTTCGGCACAAGACCAGAAAAATGCAAAGAAACACTTAAATAATTGCTAATAAAATAAACGAAAGGCAAGAAAATAATAGCGATATAAAGAATAGACAATTTTGGCAACACCTCCACACCATTATCTTTAATAGCTCCATTGTATGCAAAGTATTTGAAATTCAGCCGTTTGTATGTACTTACTATGTCCATTACAGCGTTATGTAGTATCGATGGCACTATGGATGGATTGGAATGAATGAATTGCTTGGTTCGGTTCAGTTCGGTTGGGTTGAACGGTAGCGGCAACAGCTAAATATGAGTTAATAGTCGCATTTATTGCCAAACTGCTATAATAAACAATTTGTTAAGCATTTAACAAATTTACTACCGAAAGCTGAACAGCCAAACATGCCGAACCGAACTGAATGAAACAGAGTGTAGAGCGGCGCGCAGAACGCAGGGGAGTCGAATGGGGGAACGGAACACTCGTTCAAGTGCTCATAAAAATGTTTTATGATGGATTATGCTGAACAGCTCCATTCATTCTCTGGTCTGGTCTGGTTTTCTCGTCTTCACGTTTCTCGCTCGCTCGCTCGCTCACTCGCTTGTATTGCTTATTGTATTTTATGACAGTTGCCTTGGAGAAGGGGGCTCAGACCCACACATACGAGCATGCTTACTCTCTCTATTTTGCTGTTTAGTGAGGTAGGTTATGATCGCCAAAAGCCGCACGAAATTTAATGATGCCTCGCACTTTCGCTACGCTGGAGGGCAGCCAACAATTCAATGTCAAGGTAAAACGACAACGCACATAAAATCGCCATAAAGGTGTAGTAAATGGCTTTTGAATTGATTTAGACGACACACGCTCACATATACACCCGCTCCATGGCGTATAATGGTCGTACGGTCGGTCATACGAGCGGAAGACGCTTACCAGACGCAGCTACTTTACGCTCTTTGCGTTGTGCTAACCGAGACGAGACTAGACTCTAGTACGCGTGATAGTTAAATAAAGCATTATTATGGCCCCCCATTAAACGTCGTTAAGTGTTCGGTGGCTGGCTGTCTGCCCGGTGTCGTAAAATGAGAGAGTCGCGCGCATCATCTGGACGCAATACACCGCAGTATCCGCATTTGTATCTACTGATGCTCTGTATCTCAGACTTGGCTCATTGCAGCGCAAAGCAATGAGGCTCGTAATCATTTGTTGTGCTCGCCTTTACTCGAAGACGTCACCGGCTACTTGCGGTTGCGTTTTTATGAATGAATTTGCCGCTGTCGCTTGTTTAGTGTCTGTTGTCTGTCTGTTTTAGTAGCATTTTATTGGCCTTTAAATCTCGCGTTATACGTTCAAGTGTGTCAATGGCACTCGACACTTCTAAGCAGCCAACTGTATAAAGATTTCTTTCAATCGTTCAAGTGCTGCACAACATGTTCCACTTTGTCAATCAATATGTGATTGATTGAGTTATTTGCTCGGCTGTAGTTTTCGATTTCCCATTCCAATAATCGATAATAATGTAAATGCTTGACTAGATGGCCTCCACTTAGCAGAATGTTGGCTCTTCCGCATATAATTCTTGTTGCTTGACAGTTTTATTTTATGAATTTCAATTTCAATTTCAAAAACTTCAGTCGAGATTGGACGCTTCGAAGTTGCCTAATCGTTTTCATTTTAGTTGTTACTTTGTACTTCGTTTGGATATGCCTACACCAGCGCCTATTTTGACTTCATCTTTTATCTCGCGCTGTTTGAACAGAAAAAATAATTTATGCAAAAACACGTTTTTAAAATGCGGTCCATACGACAGACAGTAAGGCTTCTATTTCGTTTTCTTAATTTGCATACCTTTTTGTTGAGTATAAAATATATAGAAACAACAACAAAAAATGAGTTCTGCGTTACGGTTCAGTCGTGGTTCAACATCAGGCGCGTTTATATATACAATATATATAAATATGATTGATTTATTTGACAATTTTCGACAGCATTTATTCGAACGTGTCAGACATACTCGATGAAGCAATTTTGAATTGAATTTTATAAGCTCAATAATGCTTAACATAGAAAAAAAAATTAATATTTTTAAAGCGTTTTAAAAAGAATTTGATACAAATATTGTATATAAAAATATTGTTTAAAAAAAATGTATGCACATCTTCAGAACTTTTATTTAAAATATTATTCTTAAGAGTAAAATTCGATATGGATACTAGTTCCGGCAGCGACTAAACTTTATATGCTCGACTAAACTCTGTAAAATAGCAAGGATTTCATTTCTGTTATAGGCTGCTGTAGACACATTTTCTATCATTTTAATTCTTAACTAATATTTCGCATCAAATCATCAAAAAAGTAAATAGCGCCAGACTTATTTTATTATTAGTTTTAAAAGTTTCGTTTATATGCTGCGCAAATTTTATAAATAAATTAGTAAATTTTAATCTTACATCAAAATTAAACGATTTTCTACTGAATATGACAATAGCAAATAATTATAGAGTTCGACTATAAATAAATATTTTTATTATTTTAAAAGTATTGGATCATAATTACACTTTTTGATCAACTTTATAGTCATGGCGAGTAAAAATTTTAATTAATTATTATTCAAATTTAGTTTTATCTTCCAAAACTCGTATTTTAAAAATTAAAAAAAAAAAATATTGCATTGTTTTTGTTTTTATTTATTAAATTTTTCTGGCGCATAAAAATTGCTAGTTTTAAGAATAATCTCTGTGTTTCTGTTCTGTAAATCTTGTTAGCTGCCTGAAAGAGTCCAAGAAGTTTTTAGAATAATAATAAAAATATTTATTTATCAACGATTATGGCTAAAACAAAAAAAATAAATTGTTAGATAAACTCAAGTCAAAACTAATTCACCTGCTGAAGAGATACTAAAAGTGAACGAAGCAGAATTGTCTACATTCATTGATTTTGATAATAATGTATGGACCGAGACCTCATTGGCGGTATACTATAGTGAAGCTATAGGGGCATTAAAAAACTTTCAACAATTTGCAAGAAATAACTACAAGGTCTGTGGGCAACTGTCAGTTTTCCAATCTGAACTTCTAAAGCAGCAAGAAGATAAATTTTAGATAAATTAAATATGGCAGTAACACACACAATCAAGCGGCAGCCATGCCAACACACACACACATGCAAATCGTTGCCATGGCAACATGGCAACCAATGGCGAGCGACCGCTGTTCACCCCGTTCTGCAATTGGCCGTTAACAGGGAGTGAGCGGTAGTTTGCGTTTGTATTGGAAAAGTGTCCAAAGTGTCCAAGCTTTTCACCTTCTCCCCCCCGAAACTGCGTCTTTTCACACTAGCCGGAGCTTTTTCGAGCTTTTTTGGACACCTAGGACACTTTACCAATACAGGTGCAAGTACCGCTCACTCCTGCAGGCTGGCTACGGCTGTACAGACTGTAGATTACCCGAACGCATGAACAGAAAAGATCATGTGTTCGGGAGATGAATCATGCGTTCGCGCTCAACGAAATCGCTTATATGGTGGGCGAGGCATAGCGCTCTTCGATTTTAACCAAATTCTCGTAATGTGATCTTCTGATGGTCGCATTAATATGTACTCAAATGGATCATTATTCAAAATCCTTATACTCTCTTCCCTTAAACAAAATAATATTTTCCAATCTGAGTTTAATGCATTTTGTGTTTACCAGAATAATTATTTAGCAACCCAGAATCTAAAAAGCCGCTTTTAAATTCCTTTTTCGAATTTAATTCGAAGTTTGAGCTTTCCTTTTTGGGCGTCGTTTATGTACGTTGACTGCTGTGCAGAAAAAGCTATATACCAAGCTGCTATACATAATGTACTCGTATTTGCACCATGTTACCATGTAGAAAGGCATGTACATAGCAGTGTAACATCCAGGGTGCCTTTTCGCAGCAATGCCAAGCGTACCCAGCCAAGGACCTAACCAAATCGCACGGAGTGCTGTAAATAAACAAGATAAAAATCGATAAACACACTTAATGAGAGAATTTATGCGCTTTTGCAAAGGATTATGGCGTAGAAAATTTTATTAATTTCATTTAATATTCGCAATAAAATGCTGAAGATTGTCCAAAAGCTGAAATTTACATAATAACTGTGGATGGAACATACAGCAACAAAAACTCTAGACTTAAAGTTGAGAAATATGTAACAGGAAAAAGTTTTAAGCGTATTTAAAAAGGCATATTTTAAAATATTTAACACTATTTAGTCGTTCCGTCTTTCTTTCGCATTCTCTTTCCATATCACATTTCATTTTGGCTTTTTTCTTTCCTCTTTCCAGTTTGATATTATTTACATACATTTTTTTTATTTTATTTCGTGCATTTTAAATGCCATCAAATGGTTTTTTAATTTCAATTTTATATAAATTTCGCACTTTATGATATCGATTTGGACGATCGCAGCGCGTCAAGTGCCTTTTAATGGCGTCGTCTGTTCTTGTCGCTGGTGTTGTTGCTTTTGTTTTTATCAGGAAAACAAGTTTTCATTGCGTGCACTTAAAAGGACAATTTGATGATATTTGATTCAAGATTTTGTTTAATTTTCAACGCTCGTAAATTTCACGCCAAGTTATTTTATTTCTTTTTTTATTATGGTTGCTCGCTTTCTTTTGTTTGATTTAATTAATGTTCTTTACTTTATTTAAATATAATTTTTTTTTTATGTTTGCTGTCAGCTTTCGTTTAAAATTGTTTAAATAAAATTAATTAATGAATCTAATTTGTTTTTTTCCACCTTTTGTTAATTTTATGCAATTGAAATAAAATTAATTCGTATGAACGACACTTTAAGTGAAATGTTTCAGGAAATTTAGAAGCAAATTAGATTGCCTGTTTGTAGTAAATGAATTAAATACAGGTATTAAATGTTTCAATGTAGAACACGTTAGATATTGCTCGGAGGTGTATAGTCCAATTAAACTATTAAACAAAACAAATTGTATCCGACAAATTAAACTAATTGTTTAATAAATGAAACGCTCAGCTTAGTGAGTTTAATATGTATATATTATTTTTTATTATACGCATTATATTTTACATATGTATTTCGATCCGTTAAAATGGAAAATATCGTCCACAACATTTTTAAAGAATAAGTTATCGCAATATGAACTTTTGATAAACAATTTCTTTTTTGTTAATTTTTGACGTGGCGTCATTTTTTGGGCCTTTTCCTAAGTTGAATACTTTCTATTGAATTCCACGAAGAATCACATTTTAATTAGTCAAATTAATTTTGTAGTTTAAGAGTTATGGGCTTAAACAATTATGAAATTAAATGTGACAAATTATGTCCACTTTCTATTTTTGACTAACATAATCATCAATCTTTTAAGAACTAAAAAATATCTGCCTATAGGGAACATAATTATGAAAATAAATAGATATCTACATATATTTACAACATATTTACAACATTAATATTTATTTATTTAGATTTCAATATATTTTCCAGTGATTTATGTATTTAGTGCGGGGAAGGTAGTTGGGTAACAAGCCGTGAAATTGTGAATTCTTTGAATAAAACTACAAAATCTATAAATAGCAAAATTTTAAAACAGAAAAATTGATTTAAATTGTAATTTAGAAAAATATATTATGTTAAGTGTGAATTCATCAAGTTAGAGGTCCTTTACATTGAGAAATATGTACATTGTTTAATATGTATACATATATATTTATTATTGTCAAGAGAAAACTTAGAATATTTATTTTTATTAGTTGACAATCACGGATTCAGTATTTCTCTATAATTTACCTTATATATAAGTGCACATCACCGAATTTAGCAAGTACGACTTACAAAAATTATTATATTATATTTAATTATATTCGATTGATTAGAAGATATATCAGCTTATACTATGTACAATAGGATATTACATCTTATGTACACTATAGGATAGGAATGATATAATATTTTAATTAGTTCATATTGTAAAATAAAACTAAGAGTAGATCTACTTAAATTTATCTTAACAATAAGAAAGTTAAGATCATCCAATAGAAATAAAACAGCTTTCAGAATATCTTGTTGAATCATATTCGTACTAAGTGCAGCCTTTTATAGAAAAAGGTGTCGGCGTCTTAGTCGACTAATAGCAGTTGCGTTTGGCATGGGTCTGGCAAGGCGGTTGCGAGGTTTCAGCTGGCGTTCATTATAACAACTGAAAAAAAACAAACATAATCATTTATGTAGAGAACATTCATATCTCTGTGTATTGTATTTTTTATATACGAAGGACTTGCGTAAATCCTTGTTTTCCATCGTCTGAATTGTATTTCGGTTTCTTTTGGCTACAATACTCCATATCTGATGCCATACTTCCAAATCGGCGCTATAATCTGCATATAAATGGTGCGTTTCTTACTCAGAGACAGCCTGTTTCTGCTGAAAAGAAGCCATTGGTTCATTCTTATTCTGCAAGTTTGCACTGTAACCAAGATAAGATCTTTAAAATAAAGGCATTTACCTAAAAAAAGACACAGATACTTGGCATTGGGCTTATAGTTACGTTTAAGTGGACATTCCATCTCCTAGAGAGCTGGGCTTTAATAAGGATAGATAATCCTGAAGGCTATGACAGAGTTTCGCTAGACCTGCTTAGAATGCACACATCATCAGTAGGAATCATCATTTTCGATGAATGGTTTGATATGACTCTCTCAAGAATTAGGAGGTCAAAAGGAAAGAGGTTGAAGGGCAATGGTCGTAGGACGCTACCTTGAAGGACCTCAGCGTACATGGTATTCCTTGGGGAGGCACTAGCGCGTATTTTTAATAAAAACTGGTTGTCCTCCATGTAGGAATGCAGCGTTAAGAACAAGTAAAAAAATTACAGTCGGGCGTAACCGACTGTAAGAAGCCCTGCACCATTACAGGTCGCCAAACAAACACCTTTAATGTTTGCCTAGCTCATGAGCAAATAGACCAAAAGCAGGCAATTAATAGGAATTATAGTACTGATGAAAAATATTTTGCCACTCCCTCTTTTCACTCCACGAATAAGTGTCCTATAAAACATTCTTTTATGTAGCATCATAGTTCGTTTAAATTCACTTGCTTATACAATGAACTAGATAAACTTTTTGGATTTTGGCTTAGAGGAACGTTGTCTCTATGCTCTATACTGGCGTAAGTTAATTTTTTTTGTGCCGAAGAAATTGTTAGCCTTGACGGTGATTTTATGGGGCAGGGGTAAAATTTTTAATTAAACTCGAAAATTTCCGGCGAAGTCCTAGTCGAATGCAAAAAGAACGAAGTCTCTATCTATTACCGTGTTCGAGATCCTTTCGGTAATACGAACGGCCTGACGGACAGACGGATATGGCTATATCGACCAAAACCAATAGGCTCTTGTACCTTCGCTACAGGGCCTAAAAATGGAGCAGACATGTTGTCCCTTCTTTTTAAGAGCAGACCGTTGTGCCATACTCTATCGAATGCTTGCGGAATATCGACGAAGACAGTATTACAATACACAGTGTTATCAAATGTCTCTAGAATGTTATTAACGACTCTGTGAAGTTGTTCGGCTGCACCATGTCCTGAACGAAATCAGAACTAGTGTTCTGGAAATAGACCTTTGGAGTCTATTACATAGGATAAGCTGCTGGCGAAGAAAATTTTCTAAACTTTCGAAAACGACAGAAGAAGGCTGTTAGGTCGGTACGTGGCAGCGCATTTGTGGGCAGAGCTCTTAAGTTGGCGTTGTACATTTTTCTTGCCCAGAAGCTTTATTCTTTTAAACACCTTTTATGAAATTTCAGATCTTCGTCATGGAAACGGGTGCACTAGAAATATCAATCTGCAGTGGAGATTCCAAAGATGCCTCAGTAGTTGAGATTGCATTGGAATCAAAAGGATATTATGCAAGCTGACCTAAATGCTCTTCACCACTAAGTGTAAAATAATGTCAAGCTGTTGCATAGCAGCTATATTAGCCGTATTTTCCATTCAACAATGTGCTCTAGAACCAAAAATAGGTGTTCTTTTCTGACCCTAAGCTTTATTTTGGCACACAAATGGATGTTATATCTAACAAACCAATGGGGTTGCTAGGTTTTATCAAACGTAAGTCGAAAAAGTTTGCCGACGCATATTGCTTTTTACTTCTTTTGTTCGCCTTATACAGGAGTGTGTCTCATTTGTTTTAGTACACAATACGGTGAGAACCATTAATATATATAAGATACAGATACAATTTCTTTAATTATTATTGCAACTGAGATTATTATTGGGACTGTCTTCCAAATTTCAATTTATCTTCTTCCTTTCATCGTATAAACATAAAAAAAAAAACATCCAACTATGACAAAACGCTGAACAATTACAGCATAAATTGTGTATGTTCGCGTTCTATGTCCTATAACAATAAATATTACTGTTCAGATGTCATTTCTTAAGATCTCTCTTTTAATTCAATTCGTAAAACAATAGATTGTTCTATTCTGTGACATGTTTTTATATTTATATTCCATAGTTTGAAGAACAGTTTTTATTATATATTTTATTTGTTAAATTAATAAAAAAAGAATTAAATAAAAGAGCAAAGAAATGCATATTTTAAAAGTCTCTATCATTGCTTTTCTTTTTTTTTCTCATATGATAATATATATATTTGGGTTGAAAGAAATAAGTCATTCATAGATTACAAATGAATCAAATTACCATAGAATTTTTTTCAGTATCTAATTTATTTGGAATCAACTATCAATTTCGAAATCTCCAAACTAAATCGTAACTAATACAAAACTTAATAAATTTGTGTACAACGTAAAAAATCATTAAATAATTTATTTAATCTGGAAACTTCATGTTTTTAATATAGACTTTTCTTATCCATATTTTAATTTTTTATAACAAAACTAATTTAATTCAAATTAAATTTTGCTTTGTTTTAAATTAAAGAACAGATGAGCATGCTTCATAATACTTTAAAGTCGTGAAATCACGATTTCTCCAAGATTACATATTTGTTCATTATATCGTTTGAATCTTGACATAATATATATATTTATACATATTGAAAAAGTTGATCCTTTTGAAGCAATTTTTAACCATTTTTTTTTACATATTTTGGGAGAGCACAAACCAACGGAAATGAAAGCGGACAGCATGAGCTGTCTACAACGGCACATAAACATTTTATTTTAAATAACTATTTACAAATTTTAGTACAACTTAAAATAATTTTAGAATTCAGAAAATGACTAAAACTTCTAAAAACTTTGTCCCTTCTCGTAAATAGTTTCTCTTTGCTACTCTCTTGTGAGCTTCACTTACTTGTAAGTGTATTCAAATCATAACTATTTCGATTATAAATGCTACTCATAAACTACAATCAATTATAGGCATAAAGCCGAAATTTAGGTATTACTTAAAATTCTCATCATGGGTTTATTTAAAATCTGCATCTTGAACTTGTGCTTCGTCTTTCCATATAAAAATAAAAATATACGCAAAATAAAATTACGGTGTTTCCCCATTTAGAGACGCCATAGCTCTGCAGAATAGGTCTATTAAACTTTTCATTTAAAATGTCTTTTATTTCTTTTTGAACAGCAGAACTAGAAACTAAACCCAAAGAATATTATCATACATTAATAATATACACATTCAAAGAGTTTGAAACACAAAATTGCTAATTTGTTCATTTGATTTATTAACAGAGTGTCGAATAACTAATAAGTTCTTCTGCTTTTAAAATACCAATTAAGTTCATTTTCAGCTTTTAGCATTGCTATTGCTATGGATGTTAAATATTTTATGGAGCCATATAAATATTTATACAAATTTGGTTCAATAATAAATCAAACACATTCAGCCAATAAAATCCAGTGTAAAACAGAATAAAAATAATTTTTTAAATATTTATGAAGATTTTTACGTTTGCCGTCGCCATTTCTTCTTACGTGCAATCCAAATAGAGCTGAACTCGAGACAAATGCCTTCTGCGTTGGGAACGAATCAATGAAGTCGAATGAACTGGAATGCTTTCAGAATTTTAATTGCAATTAAAATCAACGCCTCGAACGAATTGAAAACAGACATTCTGTCTGCTTTCAGAAGATAAATTCATCCATCCATCTATCCATCTATACGTGTATCGATCGTTCGTTCTGAGTGTTATATGTACAAATATGTACGATCGCAATGTATCTTGTAGCTTCAATTAAAAACTTGAAAGTCGCCAGGCATATTTTCATTGCGTGAAAGCAATAGAAACAGAAAAAAAAAATAAGAAGTCTTATGATCGCATTAAAATGGGCGCTGCGTGCACTCAACTCTTGTATTCGTCTTCCAATGAAGTTGCTGCAGAATGGAAGAAGGCGCTCCTTTTAAACAGAAAACAAAGCCGATGGATGGCGACGGGATGTGCCATTGAAATTCAACACGCAAGCTTGTTGCACTTATCAGCTCGGAATATTATTATTTTAAAAACAAAAAAATTTACATTTCATTCCATTATTTCGTTCTTAAAGTGTTATCGCACACATTGAAATGGAAAAACGAAAATGATTTCCTACACTTGACTGCGACCGAATCGAGACGATTCAACAGAATTCAACTCAAGTAGCTCCATTTTTCATTTTCATTGCGCTATGTTTGCCACAATCAAATATGAGTGAACATTCGTCGATGACCGATCAGTTCAATTTCGTTTATATTTTGAGACTCATTTTACAAAATATTTTCTCGTTCTCGTCCGTCAACAGACAGCTCTTGAAAATGTCAAGTGCCCCGACCACATGTATGCGTCCATTTTGGAATCGATCTATAGACAGACATTCATTACGTGCTTCTAATTTCCAAAACTGAGTTCGGCTATTCATACATACATTATAGTATTCATAAATTGTTGTATTTGCGTTACACTAATTTCTCTCTTGACACCACATTAGACATTGATGGACGACATAGAACCATAATCAGCTCTTGGCCTTCGAAGACCCGAGCTGAAGTCAGCTCTTATCTCTAGTATTATATTCATTTACTCCAATTTCTTTCGAATAAAGAAACGAAACAATGTTCTTTCCTAAAAAAAAAACCTCTGGTATATTAGTTTGTATGCTTTATCTGGCTTCAATGGCTTTTGTTCTTCTCATTCTTTACTATAAATTTTTCATTATTTATTATTATTTTTGTGTTTGTTTTAAGCTTGGACTTTTGTAAATAAATATTTATTTTGAAAAATGTGCACGCCATTGAAATGTCTGTCTGCCTGTCTTGTGATGTTTGTATGTTTTGTAATCATGTATTTATTATTATGGTGTGTATATGTTAACACATGTTATGTCTAAAGATTTCTACTTCACCATAACCCGCTCCGAAGAAGAAATTATGTAAAGTTACTAATATGAATGTATCCGATTTGAATTTTTATATATCTATATGTTTACCTCTAATGGAATTAATAAGATATTTGATAATAATATATTGTTCCCCATTGAGAATTAATATTCGTACAAACCAGTCCACAGCACCGGCCAAGAAAACATTTGAAGTTTTGTTCAAATAATTTTGACACTTCTAAGGAACATATATCAAAATTTATTTCTAAATATTCATTTGATGTTTTAGAAACTTTTCGAAAAATTGCTTAAATTAAAATATTTGTTATACAATAAATTAAATCGGAACTGGTTTTTGCTATATTAATACTATGATACAGTTTGTGAGATGGTCAGACAGACAGACAGACGGACATAACTTGATCGACTAACCATATCATGCGGATCAAGGTTGGGTCTGCTCTGCCAAGCTCAGTCCTGTTTGCTAGTTTTATTCAACCTCAAATGTGTAAGTAGCATAACATATTGAAGACCCTACAGTAATATTACGACTATGAAATGCAAAAAAAAAAAAAAAGTACGTGTATTGTAGTATTTAGTGGAATCAGAACTATATATCAAATAACTCTGTCTTGAAAGATAAGAGTAAATTGTTTTTTAATTTAGGCATAATTAAGTTTCTGCATATGTAGGGTACGATAGTAGCTAGAACCATTCAGATATTCATTAAATCAACAACTACCACTTCCAATATTTTTTTATAATCATGAACGTTAACAAGGGCGTATCCAGCATTCGTCGAAGGGGGACTATTGTCTCCGAAGGGGGTAGCCGACTTTGTTTTTTTTAGAAGGCAAAAGTTCAAAATATGTAGTAAAATACATATTTTTCCGGACTTTTCAAAAATTATTGGGGGACCATGGCCCCCTGCCCCCTATGGATACGCCCTTGAACTTTAAGCAGAATATGTTTTAATTGTATTTGAAATCCAATCGCTGTTCTATGGGTCGAATCTTCGTATCAGTACAACGATAATACCAGCTAATTTGGTTTCAATTTAAAATACAATTGGTGAATTTTGGACATCCTTTCATATATAATGGAAAATTTGATCTCACACCAACGCAGTCGGAATTATTATGACATCTAATAAAATGTTGGAGAACATAGAGATTGGATCACATTAATTCTTTTTAATCATTAGGGAAAAGTAATATTCCGGCATTCACGAACAGAAGAGTTCGTACATAGAAAACATCGGAACAAAAAACTGTTACTAAAATAATTTTAATGAGATGTGTGAGATTGCCGAACTGGCAGCTTTCCGAAATAATAAAGTTAGTAGAGCAATTGTCAAACTAAAAAAAAAAAATAATACTGGGTGATAAAATCTGATCAGAGTTGCTTAAAGCATTTTCTAGCAGATCAAGAATAGCATCAAAAAAAGAAAATGTAAAATTTTTTATTTTAGACCACTTGGAGGGAGTTACTGAATGTCTCATCGGCACTCTTTTCTGCGCCCCATAATGGATGTTATAAATATGTATGTTCCCTAAAGACAGCCAAACCATCGCACCTTTCTTAATGCATCTTACATCTCCTGATCTCAATAACGTGTATTCCAAGTTGTTTCTGTACCTCAAATGGATAAAACGATATGACGTTATCGCTTATATGATTGTTGGGGCATCGAGCCCTTCAATTTTGATCACATACACCCATAACATTTATAACAAATATCATCCCTGTACCTCGAATGGATGCAAAGATCTGACGATTTTTGTTTATCGGTTATATGATGGGCGAGATATCGCCAGCTATTCGGAGTTACGATTCGGAATCTCTTTTACTGAATGAATTGTACGTTTCGCACAGAATCAGAAATTCAGTGGTTCACTTCAAACCATCTTAGGCCCTGTATCAAAAGTACAAGAGCTAATTGGTTTTGTGCAAATGTATGTAACAGGTAGAAATAATGGTCGTAGACCCCCAAAGTTACCCCCATTATGGTCAGGAGCGATAGAGGAGTCGATCCGTATGAACGAAAGGATCTCTGAAATGGGAATAGATAGAAACTTCGTTCTATTTTTATTCGACTAGGCGAAGATTTTACGAGTTTATTTAAAATTTTGGCTCTTCCCCATCTCTTCACCCCCATATCTAAAAATTACTTTGGAAAAAAAATTAAATTTAATTAAAATTAAATTATGCAATTAAGACCCTCTTAGCCAAAATCGAAAAATTTCATCAAAATCGGATAATAAATGACGATTTTATAAGCAATTGATTTTTGCTGATTCGAGCGGCTGGTGGGTGATTGTGATAAGCAGTTAGCTCAGGTGTGTCATGGGAAGGCAAGCGCCTGAGAGTAAGATCTGTCATAAGTTGAGTAAATAGAGTATGTTTTTTTATTTTCTACTTCTTATTTAAATTGTATTTTCAAGTAAAACTTAAAGATTAAATTTCGAGCAATTCGCATCGAATGAAAAATGGCGAGAGAAATAAAATTGCTTTCCAGATGCTGCGCAAAAGTTTCATTTTTCCATAAAAACAAAAAAAAAACTGAGAAGGAATAACACTCAATTGAACTAAGTAGAAAAGCAGAAAATGGAAAACAATATTCATATACGTGTAACTGAAGGGTGAAAACTTTTCAATGGATTACATTAATGTAAATGAAATGGAGTGTGAGGTGACCACGTGGTAGAAGCGATGGAACGTGTGCAAAACTTTTCTAAAGCAAATAAATATAAACGATTTTCAAATACCATTTTGTGCTGCGTTCATCTACGAAAGAGTTGTACAAGTTAAATAACATAGTCTGGCGCAATGGGTAAACATGGTTACATCGACTTAATTGAATGGAAAACCAAACAAAAGGCACAATTAACTCTCCAAGCGACACGAGCGACCATATGCAGTATGTGGTCAGCACAATAAATGTATACGAACGCGATGAGGTGAGGCAGTGAGGTACCACTTCAGTGATAGATAGATGGAATGGAAGATTGCATTTCATTTATGAAACCTGCGCCCCTTGTGCTAATTTAAAATTCTCTACTGCAAACATACACAGACACAAGCTTACAAACAGAAACCAGCCACCGAAAACGTTGACTGGCGGCCGCTTCTGGGCTACGTTCGTCGCAAAGCGTTTCACATAAATTGACGCTGAAATATGTACAACCAACATTGACGACAGCAGCGAACAGCCGAGGGTGTCCAGGTTACGCGGAGGGTTCCTTTCTTGAGTCTCCAGTAGAAAAGTTTTTGGCAAAAATGAAAATGTATTCCAGACACGCATCGAGCCATTTTGCAAACGTGCCACCGAATGAGAGACTCAACTGAGCTCGACCCGTTGCCAAGCAATCAACTTCCCTCCATGTTAAGCTTGCTGAACCGCACCGAACAAGCACGAATCCCATTCAACCACAAAGACACCCACACACTCAACATCCTCTACAATGACACGCCACGCACAAATGGCATGTTTTGGGTTTGGGTTCGAATTGGAATTTGTTTGCCAGGCGAGCTGACTTTGCTATTTTCTCCAAAACGACAAGCAAACATCCAAAGAAACAAAATATTGCGAAAAATTCTAAATGTCAGCATCACATGACGACCAACGTCTCTCATACATGCTGTTGTGGAACTGCGTTGAGAAGGAGTGTGGCGCCGCACAAAAAAAAAAAAAAAAATCAAAAACAAAAACAAACTTTGCGAAATAAGTAAAGTTTGAATTTGGCAACCATAAATTATTTGTTCAAATTGCAGCCTAAGCTTCTTCAGTTCCCAGAGTTATTTCATTTCATGGCAAGATGTTGTTTTCATTTGTGCCAGCCTACGATTCTACTTGTACTCCTTACTTGCTTACATTGTGAAAAAACTGAGAAGAGCCAACTTTGCCGTAGACGATTTACCTCGACTAGAATCATTCGTTCATTGAGAAGTTTTAGAAAAATATGAAAGTAGTAATTCATCGAGTTATGTAGAAAAAGTTCAACGATCATATTAGTTCGATCTAAAAATTTAAATGCAGAATTAGTGTAGAACGAGTGCTAACCTATATTTCCATAACTATTGTTATACAAAAATTTGTTATAATCTCTTAAAAAGGCTTTTGTTGAATCTATAGTCGACATATGTTATCTCATTTAGACCAGAGAACTGTGAAATAGATGTTTTGTGATTACAGTATATCAATTCCTATAAAACATTAACGATGCTTCGTATTGTCTCTTACTCCTTCTAAATGGCTTATTTGTAACCAATTCATCACACGATGCCTGGCGTTCTGTTGCCATATCTCAAATAAATTGTGGGATTTTTTCCAAAAGTAATACATATAACCGATGCTAATTAGATCAAAAACATAATTTTGGTCGCCTTCAAAACTTTTCCCGAACAAAATATATAACGATACTTGTTAATCGATTATATTGGCGCATCAACTCCTTCCGTAGGACAAATGTATTATTCCAGGAAATTGCGCGGAAGTTTCCTGGGGATTGGATGAATGGTCTAGTCCATAAAGGACAAGTGTATAGACATACATACATTCATTTTTATTAAAAATATATATAAAGGCTAAATACCACTGACTTAGCACGAGATCTCCGAGATGTCCGATTAACTTGAAATTTTGAGCCGATGTTTACTTCGATGAGTAGATATACACTAAGAACGTGCTTCACAATAGGAGGCGGCTATACCACACCCACAATATAAGAAAAATCGAATTCTTCATATCTATCCATCCATTTAAGGTACAACGATGAATTTTGATATACATGTTAATGGAGTTAGGAGAAATAATTCTGTCAATTTAATTCAAAATCGGAGAGGGCCATATCCCACCCACAACATAAGTAATAGACAAAATTCGCCCCACACATAAGTGTTAAAAAAAATACCTCATATCTTTAAACCTATTTAATGAACAACGATGAAATTGGGTAAATACTCATAAGAAAGGGCTCGGGAGAAATAATTCTGCTATATTTTGTTAAAATGGGATAAAAATTGATACACATGGTAATGGAATCGGGAAAAGTAATCCTTTTAAGTGTGTTCAAAATCGGGTGGACAAAATCCTGCCTCACATAAGAAATAAATAAAAGTCTTCATATATTTCACACTGGGATCAAATTTGTTATATATGGAAATGGAATTGCGGAAAGTAAGAAACAATTATGTATATTGTGTGCATGGCTATCCAAGCTGATTGAGTTCTTGGTTGTATAAAGAGGTGGACTAAGGAATTCGATGAACCTTACATTATTATGTCCAACAGCAGTTTCTATTGTTTGCTCTCAGAAAAGCTAGCCCAATTATGTACATCTACCGACTTAAGTGAACTAAATGAAACTAGTCGATCTACCTCTTTATAGGTTAGCTGATTCTGCTTAAGTCTTTATTTTTAATTGTTCCGATCGCTTTATAAGTAACTATGCTTGCCATGACTCAGTTTGGTTTCTCTGTTATACCTATAAAAAATTTGCTTCAATAAAATGTAGTTTCATATATTTATATCCTTTTGATTTGTTATTATGGTCGCTTGGATAATATTCATGGCTGTAAGTCGTGGCCAAACAAAAATAATTGCCTTCAAACTGTTATGTTCCGTACAAATCAATGGCTTAAATTAGTTTTCTTTAGCTAGATAGATTTTCGTAATTAAACACACTCAAAGCGTAGCGTTTTTTCTTGTTTATAAAATATTGGATTTATGAATAGTGACACATTTCATTTGACACCATAGAAATACTCGAGTGCAATTCTACACTTCAGCACTGGTTCTTGGTCCACAATCTAATGGCTTTTATAACTGAAAGCATCTTATTGTAGATATGCGCTGTCCTATAAATAAAACGTAAGTCATATTAAAATATATACATCTATGTATATAATATTTTGCTTTCTGCATAAATATTGCGCAAAACTTCCATGACATTATTGGGGAAAACTTACGATGTCAAAGCTAAAAAGTATCTAATAAATGTCATTTCAGCAAGAAGAACAAACTTTCTGCTCTCGTCATATTGCACTTCCTTTTTTTTTTTTTAGATGCTCACTTAGAAAGCAACTCTGTGTATACTCGAATATTTGTAAAAGATGAAAATAAAACCACCCCAACTCTGAGACTAGAGAAACCACAAATGGAAAATGTATGAGACTACCTTTATTTTGTATAAAGATAGAAAGTTAGATACCTACTCGTAGATATGTATCCGAGTATTGCTACATAAGCAAGGTGGATGTTGCTTTATATTGTACAACAATATTGTATTGCATTAACGTGTGTGTCTGTGCCATATATAAATATGTAGTGTAGAGTGTAATTTGTATCTAATCTAATGCTGCTGGAGTGTATCTGTTTGCGTGTGTTGTTGGCTGTGTGTTTGTGTGTAAATGTATTTGATACAATTTGTGCAATATGGTTGCGCTGTTGCGCCCCTCCGGGCATGCGATCTGTCTAGCTGGATGGCCATGGGTGGCATACAAAAACCATGGAGCATAATATATGTACAAATATATTCGAGAATATATAAATATACAAGGTGACGCAAAGTAAATAACCGAATTCATAAGGCTATAAATTATATTAGAAATAAATTTTTATAAATTGAACCCAAAAGGGTCTGACGGTATGAAAGAAGATATCCCAGAGAATAGAGGCCTTAAAGTTTGAAATTTTGGACCAAACGTAATACACATCGGACCAACAGATGAGTTCGACTTTCCACAAACTTTTTGCGAACCTAAAAGTATTTTATAGAGCCTTATTTTGTCCAACGCGGGCGCACTGAAAAAATTACCATTTAAAAGTACTAAATTTGAATGAATTTGAGGTCTTGGGTTGTTTCCAATTGACAGTCGGTTAAGAGCATACATCCTTCGAATTTGAGTTTTTAGTTGAGTCTCTTTTAAAAATATTTAGGATTCTTCCAAAACCATCCTAACTAGAGTGTTTTGAAAACTTTAACAGTAAACCTTATGACTTCAAATTACATAATCGACAAATCATAGTCACAGAAAAACAAATACACCAATCTTTCACGGTCTCCTCTGACACGAGACATAGACATAAGCTTCGAATAGTCAGAAAGTGCAATGTTTTGGCGGCACATATATTGAATGAAGAAAATTTGTTCGGCCGAATTTCCATCTCTAATTCCTTATGAAGCTGGAAAAAAATACTTTTTTTCTAAGTCGTCGGTAATGGGTGATAAAGAGCGGATCATCTACAATACAGTCGTGCAAAAATAGTCCTGGTTAAAGCGCAAAACCATTCACTTCTTTACAGGCTCAGATAAATCTTTTATTATATGAATAAAACAATTGAAAATGTAAAAAAATACAGAACTTTTGCTCCAACTCAATATATTACAACTGTCTTTTCCAAAAATTCCAAATTAACGATGACAGAGGAAGCCACTTTGAAAATATGAACATATTCCAATATGACTTTTACTTTTGTGTCACCTTGTATATGAAAACAACAACCGAAGACGAAGATATGGACTGCTAAAATGAACTTTGTTAGCTTGGTGAACAAGAATTTTGTTTTTTTAATAAAATTGCACAATTTCCAACTAAAGCTACTTTCCGTGTAATTTATGATGATAGCAGATAGCAGCAAATTATATCAGCTACACGACTAAGAAAGCGGCAAATATTATAGTCAGCTTCTGCTACTGCTCAGCTCAGCTCAGCTCGGCTATGTGCCAGTCAACGTTGCTTCTTTTACTCCATACCAATGCCCCCAACTTCTTACGACTGCTGCTGCTGCTGCTGATTGGCACAGCAAAGCGCGCTCACCGACCATTCGAACACATAATTTATTGATTGAATCAACAGCGTGCCATTGACTTCATCTCCCTGGACGCCATAGAAGGCGCTTTTGCAGCTTAATTTTACCCAATTGAACAATTTAGACTTTGTCATCGTTATCATCATCCTTTTATTTAGTTCGCTTTGCATGTATATAAATACTTCTTGATCGAAGTTGATTAGGCCGCTCAAGTGGCTGGACACAGTCGGAAGTCCGTGGTTATTGGCTGGCACTCGGCCGGTGGCCTAATGTAATTGAAGCAACGACATCGATGCGATAAAAAGAAAAATGCGCGCATTTCGCTCGTTTGGCTAAATTGAAACGCACTCAAGATGAAGTAGATTGTCGAATTGTCGCCGCCTGACTCCAAAGTATCTCATTATGGAGCGCAGGTGGACCACCCGCCTTACGAATTACGTTAATTAGAAATCGAAATGAAGGCTTACAAGTGGGCAGCTATCAGCGAGGATTTTCGATGTTTCCCTACTGAATAAATTCGAAGCACAAAAGTTAAATGCACAAAATAAGCCAATTTACATAAATTAATTGATGCGTTTTCAAGCCACTCAATTAGGGAAGCTCTTACAGGCTAATGAAATGACTTTCGTTTACTGCAAAAGACGCAAAGTAAGCATTCGTCCTTCCAAAAGCAAGTGGCTAAAGTGAAAGTGATTTACTTAAATTGTAAAGAAACATAAATAAATAAAAATAAATTCTAACGCCGCGGGAAGTCGTCGTCTGGAATTTACCTGGCCAACACTGTCCCAATATCCCACAATTTTTTAAGCATACCGCAAAAAGGATAAAAAAGGCAGCGCGCGCATCAGGTGACTTTCTCTTGTCGCGATTGAACGGGTTACAACACTGATTTTTTTGCTACCTCTTCCCTTAGTTAATCTTAACCTTCCTGACCCTTGCCGTGCCGTAAAATTTTTGTAGCGAAAACACAAAATTTTCACGCTACGCTCAACTGCGCCGCCGATGAATTTCTCATTCTATCCTTTTTTTTTTTTTGGATTTTGAGCAGCGTAAATGGATTCGCAAAACGTTTTTTTCGAAACTGCAGATGAGCCCAGCTATTCCATTGCATTTTTCATGGAAATTTTTACTGTCAGGTTGCCGCACAAAGGGTTGTGTCTGAGTTTGCAACTGCGTTAATGCGTTGTTGATTTCACGAGCTGCAGCCATAAAATTCTGAATTCTATAAAGTCGACAGCAGCTGTAAATCAATCTTGTCAAGTTGCGAAACAAAAGAACAACTAAAACACAGTTTGAGAGAGGCGTTTCAAAGGAGAAAGTCTGCTTTGAGGCATTTTTGAATAAGATTCTTTTTCAACTCTCACAGCCTTCTGTTTATTTATTTAAAATTTGATTTGCCAAAATGCGTTTCGATTAAATCAAAAGAATTTTACTTCAATACTGAGTTGATTGTCTATTTTGACTATTTTTATTGCTACGAAACAATTTATAATCCAATGCGCCATATTGTTTCCATTATTCAACCCTCATAACCAGGTAGAATATTTTCAGCTATTTCAAGTAGTAGTATCCCCTCTGATCAAGGGGTTGCATGATTCAATTGCGCACAATTCGTTTTTATTTTATTTTATCTGTAGAAAAAAATATAAATGAATGTTCCAGTAATCCTTTTAATGGCGGCAGTTGATGAAACTCCCATGAAAATTTGTTTGAACAAATGTTAAACATATAAAATATTGTTTGTGGCTTTACATCAAAGCATGTATTCCTAGATTGTTTTTTTTTTTTTATTGTTCAACGGTTCAACTAATTTTAGGGCGGGGTTTTTTATGGCAAAGCAAAATTCACATAAGAATTTTTTTTGATAGGTTTAATGTTTAATTGAAAATTACAGCTTCCAAATAGCCATTTTATTGTTGGAAAACTAATTATTTAGCCCTTACAAATAAGTGAACAGATTGTATAATTTCATGACTTAAGCATTGAGTTTTACTTACAAAATCCACGAAACCTTAAAACAAGCAGTGGGGCAAAGAATTGAGACTGCGCTTGTATGTGATTTTTGTACAAATGCCTGGCACAGATAGTTGAAATGGAGGATCTTACACAATGTTTGTTGAACGGATTTGTGAATGATGTATTTGCCGAGAAATTAAAATCCATATAGAATATCTAGAGTCTCCATTGCTTCCGGAGAATCTTACTGGGATTGTGTAAATTTTTTGTCAGGCGTCGCCATGGAGCCATACATCTTCAGAAACGAGAATGTTTAGATATTTACTGTCAATTTCGAACGAAATCGTGACATAATAACTGACTTTCATTAGCCATAATTAGATGATATGGACCTAAATATTTTGTGGTCCAAACAAGACCACTTTTTTCTGGGACTACGTGGCTTGTCGCTATTGCACCAAACCAGCAACTTAGTTCTGTTGATAACTTAAAAATTTTGATATTGTTGACTCGAATTGATATAAATTAAAGCTACCCCGGCTTGGGGCGTTTGATTCGTGTAGGTTTCACATTCGTCATTATAACTGTTTTCTATTTTTATAATGTCTCTCAATTTTCAATCAACCCAAAACCATCCATGTTATTTAAATTAAAACCATAATAAACAGAGCCGTTTGTCTCTGAAAACTAAGAGAACAAAGAATGGAAATAAAGTTCCATTAAATTTGTCGCCAAATCCGCCAAAGCTACAAAACCAACTATGTCTGAAGAGATAAAGGTAAACTTTGAGGGCAGCGTTTCGGGAAAAAACATACATGGCCACTTGGTATTAATAATATAAAAAAGCTATTAAAGCTAAATAATAACAATTGCTTTCAAATTGTCCCAAAAAATATAAAAACATGAATCCAATTAAGTTTCAACAATAAATTTTGAATAAATTGTAACATTTGTTGAGCCATAAATAGCTTAACTGTCTCTCATACTTGCTAAGCAATACTTAGTTCCGGCATTACCAAGCCAATGGCAAGTGTGATTCTCACCCGACAATTGAGTCCATCGATCGACTTTAACACTTTCTTTAATTGACAATGTCGCAAGGCTTTTTGCGGCAATAGCTAGAAGTCTCATCCCTCAAATGGTATATAAACTTGAAGTAATTTCTAAGTTTAGGATTTAAACATATTCCTACACATGACAAATTTTCTACAATTTAAATATCTTTCAAAATAAAAACTGTATTTCTTATGGCGTTACGTATTGAGTTGATGGAGAGAAAATAAATTTCACCACAGAATATATTATGTATAAACCGTACTGATCATTGATCTGCGTTTAGCCAAAGTGGATAAATTAATTAGATTTAGAAGATGACTATAAGGAGGTATGTTAACATCGGTAAAATAAAGACATTGGTAAAAAGAAGACAGTTCTGAACAGATTCTAAATGTGCTTGACCATATTGAGGTCTTCAAACACAAGATGCGTACTCTAAAGGAGATAAACAATAACTTTAAATTATATGAATTATTAAACTCTTTTGACCAACGTTTTATAAAGTCTAACATTTCTATAGCTTTCTTAGCTTTCGATAATAATTTGGAATCGAAAACCACACCAAGATCACTAAAGCGAAAAAACTCGTTCCAGTTCAAAATCCAACGACAAAATGACCTCACTTTATACTAAGCACAGTCCAAAACTATGCCATTACGTTGACACCACTGTGCAGCGCATTGACCTCAGCTTGTAACAAATTATGTTCCGCAGAACCAGTATATGTAAAATATAGTTTTACATCATCTGCGTACATCAATGAATGGCAATGCGATACATTATCTGGAAGATCATTTATGAAAGGAACGAAAATAAGTGTTCCAAAATGTGTAAATAACATCGGTTTGTAAACCATTAGCAAGGGCTACATTGATTAGGGTCTATCTTAAAGAATCTACTTTAAAGAATTTATTTACAAGAAAATTCAAATTGATCTGTTATGATTTTTTTAAAATAATTTTGGTATAGCACAAAGCAATGCACTACCTCTAAGAGAGCTTATATCAGATTTGCCTCATTTTTTGTGCAAAGGAATTACGAATGTATCTACAGTTGGAACAGATATATGATGCATATAGGAATTAGAATTTGCAGAATAGTTTGAGGGGGAGTAAGTTGATTAAAAGAAATCTGCAAATTCCTGAAGAAAGTGGTTTTTCATTTTGGCCAAGTAACATTTATACAACTTCCTACTTGCAAATTGAAAATTAGAACGTGCACAAGAATTTGATTTGGTTACAGAAATGTTCACTAACGTGACAAAAAATTCAACTGAATAGAAGGCATTTTTTATTTAGAATCGATACAGTTCATCCAAGAAACATTGGGCAGCAGCATGTTGGTAGTACATACTGGAATCAGATGATGGCGGTATATATGAACAAATACATATTCAAAATTCGATGGGAAAATATCCTGAATCTCTACAGATATAAATGTGAAATTAGCAGATATATGCACCCCACCACCTTTACGAATGCATCGGTCTTTTCGATATGCTGTAAAATAATCACGCAATATTTCTGATATGTTCCAAAATAAGTTTGATGAAGCATCAATAAAAACAAGTAAGGAAATACAGTCGGGCGTAACCGACTGTAAGAGGCCCTGTACCAGTTCAGGTCGCCTAACAAACATATTAAATGTTTCCCGAGCTTATGACCAAACACATGACCACTTCTCACTGCGCGAATATGAATGAAAAGAAAAGGGGGGTTGTTCAAATTCAATTGCTTATAAAATCGCCATTTATTATCCGATTTTGATGAACTTTTTGGATTTTTGCTTAGAGAGACGTTATCTCTATATTGGTACATCTATATTTTGTGCCGAAGAAATTTTCACCCTAAGGGGTGATTTTATGGGGAAGGGGGGGGAGGGGCAAAATTTCAAAATAAACTTGTGAAATTCCGGAGCAATCCTAGTCGAATGCAAAAAACACGAAGTCTCTATCTATTACCGTTTCCGAGATCCTTTCGTTCATACAGACGGACAGACGGACGGACGGACGGACAGATGGACGGACGGACAGACGGACATGGCTATATCGACTCCTCTTTCATTCCTGACCATAATGGTGGTAACTTTGGGGGGTCTCCGACCATTATTTCTACCTGTTACATACATTTGCACAAACCCAATAGGCTCTTGTACCTTCGGTACAGGGCCTAAAAAGAACTCTTAAAATTTCATATGACGTAGACTATTTATTTAAAAATTTAATATGCATATAGACGCACCATATCACAATCACTCCAAACAAACATGGACTGGCTTAGAAATAATCGGCTTAGCCAAGAATTCTTGTTTATTTATTTTTTTTCCTCGATACGGACTTTTGCGTCGGTGCATAGCAACAGTGAAAGATGGCATTTTTCGGTAGAAACTATCGCTTATAATCGAAATGGGTGTCAAGTCGATCTGCTCTTTTTATATATGGAATGCAAATTTAAGCTTTTGTGACTCCAAAGATATAATAAATTATTGAATAATATTACTAATATTACACCAACTCATCTCGTCAAGAAAATATTAATATATAATACTTTATGGGGTATACGATGCTTCTTTCAATGCCTTTACATATGTTTTGTGAAATAATAATACCAGTCTAAGGATCTTATTTTACTTTTGTAATTCATTTGAATTAATTAAATTACCTCTTATATGCGCCATATCGTGCATGATACGAGTTAATATTTAAATTTAAGACAGTAATATGATACCTAATTTCTTTGGAATGCCCATTTAAAATTTTCGAAAAGTAAAAAACAATTTGTGAATATAAAAATAATTTTAATCTTTCTATAAACAAAAACTTTATCGCAAATATATATGCAAAATATACTTGAAATTCTGACACAAATTAAAGCCCAAATTCAAATAAGCCAATGATTTATGGCGCGCCATTGGACTCGGACTCAAACCTGCTCATGAGGCATTGTTCGACCTGGTTGAATTGTTCGATAATCGTTTTTTAAGCATTTCGATTCGTTCATGCTAATCGGAAAGTAACAAGATGCGCCATTTTAGGCGAGTAACTGAGCTGATGAGTGGGAATTCCGGTCTGGGCGAATTGTGTTTTTCTCGACAACAAAGTAAAACAATTGCAGGGCGCGGTCTCCACAGACATCTACGGCTCCTCTCAGTCCGCTGCGACTCATTTCCGCCTCTCGCAGCGGGTGATACAGCCGCAAATGCGTTTGAGTTGAGTGCATTTGAAAGCGCATTAAAGTAAACATTTAATTGCGCCATTAATTGCCGCGTAAGTGTGCCAGATGCAGATACCGATGCATTACATGCCCATTACACTTGGCGAAGATACATGCCTATACGAAGCGCTGCAGTCGTGCAGGGAAACCAAAAAATTAAATAATCCAATGGTGGCGAATTCTTTCATTTGTTTTGAGCGAGTATTACATTAGCTCCAAAGGCGTCCGGCACCCCTTTCTCCCTGCCACCAAACATTTCTCCCGATTACAAGTGAAAAGTTTCGATTCTGTTTTTACGAGCGTTAAAGTCTCTTTCGGTTTGCGTCCATTAAGGCTACTGTCCTCTTATCACTTCTTCGACTCCTTTGCCACGAACGACTCCTCAAACACTTTGCATCCGTTCGCCGCAACTTCGCGACTGGTTGACAGACTTTGTTGCCTTTTAATACGAAAAATTATTGTCAATATAATAGGCATTTTATGACTTTTAATATGACATATTTTTTATGCTTCTCTTCGCCATCTCTCCGCCTCCCGTTTCGAATAGTGTTCAGTATCGAGTATATTTCAATATTACTCCATAAAACCTTACTTCTCGACTGAATTTATGGCCTTTAACCATGCCAATTTAATGAAATGAAAAAAAGAAATATTATTTGTATTCATTTCTTATTTCTGCTAATTAGAATAAAATAAACTAAGTAAATTAATTTCAATTGGAGATGGAAGTATCATAAATTGCGACTATTTATTTTTCGATTGCGACTAAGTCGATCGATAAAAGTGGCCATTTTCATTATTATTTAAACTGATTTTCATTTGCACTTTGTTATTGTCACCTGTATCTGTCTACACTTTTTAAGTGAGAAATAGATTTATTTTATAATCTTTAATACACGCCTGGCATAGAATTCGTACATATACAGAAAAGTTACATTAGCCAAGCTAACATATATTACGTCTTGCTCATAGCAACTGTCAAATCGAGCACACATGAATCAAATCGAAGTCAAGTCATTCGAAGCCGACCTGACTCGTCGTATTCACGAGTCAGGTCTATTAGTGATAAAAAACATAAATTGGACATATTGAACTCTCGACTCTGGCTTTATTGTCTACTCTGAGCTATAACCGTGACCAGATGACTTTATTAGTATTAGAAAAAATAGGTGATTTCTTTTTTTGTTTTTAATTAACCTGGAAACATAATATAATGCAGAATAAAATATTGATTTTTCAATGAGAGGTTTGGAAAATTTTAAATGAAAAGCTGTTTACTGATTCAATTGGTCTATTGGATTATTCTGATATCTCAAGACCTCATAACTGCTTCGCCATATCGTGTAGTAAACAATTAAAAGGGTTTAACTCCCTTCTAAATGATTATCGATAATCGAATATAAAGGTACTCCACAGGGTGGTAATGCTTGATCTTCGAATTAGTTCAAAACTGACTTCGTTCAAGTCGAGCTTGAGAGTATGTTTGCCCATCAGACAGTGATCAATTTCAATTCCGATCTGACTTGGAATCTCTTTTCTGTTGCAGTTTATAAGCATACCAAATCAATTTAAATACAGTATAGTGATATGGATCTTAGCCTTAGGGGATTTACGATACACAGAAAAAGTGTCTGGTTATCAACTCAAAAATACTTTAATCACATATAAGTGTGTCACAGATAATTCCAGATATTTTGGCTTCAAGAGACTCCAGTTTATAGACTCCTGTCGTCAAATCAACATCGAACTGATGACCAATCAATTCATTTGTAGGCTAAGCTCACTCAGAGCGTTGCAGCTATTTTTTTTTTCTGTGACTATAAATTTTTTTTTTTTGTTTCTATTGTAGATTAGCGTTGTTCCTTGTTAGACGTTGAAACTCTTTTACTTTTTTTTTGTTTTTTTTTTTTCATAAACCGAAAAGTCTAAAAAGAAATATCATCGGCGCTTCACATTAACTTCCACTTCCACTAATTGCCTTTACGCTAAATTTAATGCCCTGAACGATGAGAAGTCATAAAAAATAATTTGTTGCAAAGTCTGCATGTCAAAAATAGATCAAACTGCGCGCGTTAAAGTTAAAAATCCTTCAACTCTTTTCTTTTTTGTTTTTCTCAAAAACTAAAATGCAAAGAAACACATGTCCCTGCTGAATTTTTTATTTATTTTTTATTTTTTGCATGGTTAGAGAAACTCTCCCTTTCGTTCAAAGACCATAAAACATATTCAATGTGCGTATATAAGCGGAACAGAAATGGACAGACTGCGGCAATAAAAATGCTATACACCCCCATGACTTAGCTGGAAGAACAAAAACACATTTAAAAGTGCTCAAAGAGTTGCAATTAAATTTTTTAATTGCTCTGCACGTTCAAGGAAAAATCGAAAGTGATTTTCTCGCACACGAACTAGAAAAATCGAAGCCAAAGAGTGAAATTAATTCTGTCAAAAAGGATTTAAATGACCATGAAAAGCGAGAAAATTATTTTCGAGGTCATGAAATATTTTAAGAATGTCGGTTATGGATTTTATTTTCCAATTTACACTTTTTTTCTCATTTTAGACTCATGCTGCGTAAATTGAGAATTTAGTTTATGAATATAAGTGATTGTAAAAAGTACATTTGGCATAAAATAAAACGAAGCTTCTCCGTCGAATCGGAGTCGACTCCATTCGCTGATTAAGACAATCCTGCAATGATTTGTGCTCATGACGCACGACTTGGTCTTCCAAATGGTCAATTGCCTTCATTGTTATTGAAATTCATGTCTGCTTTCGTCCGACGCTTTGTCACTCATTGTTGCTGTTTGATTTTAAAATGTCGCCTGTCAGTTGGATTTTTATTTATTGCCTGCCCCTGCGTCGGACCATCGAATGTGTCTGGTCTGTCCGCTCAATGTCGCCTCGTTGATCGTGCCCAAAATGCATTTACATGCCAAATATAAGCAATCATTTATTCAAATTGAAGATGAGCATGAGACTAAAATAGCAAGAAAACATAAAATACAATCTCGACAGCAACTAAACCAACAACGAATAAGCATAAATTAGCCGCACTTCTTATTTTTCTCCATTGTCGTTGCCCGAAATTATTTTTTGTTCTTTATTTGATGGACAAAAATTTTACATGTCGTGATTTCATTCTTAAATGGCTTCGTTTGCTTACACCCAAAGACTGACAGACGGACCGACAGACATACATAGACAAGTTGACAGTACCCTCAAAAAAGATATTTTGTGCCTTTTTTAAGAAATTTAAGCAGGAATTTATACAAATGACTGCCTTCTGGTTTTGATATGTTTATGTGTCTTCATTTTGTCCACTTGCCACATTTGTTTAAGTTCAATGAATTTTTATTTACTGCAGACAACTCGAAGTCACACTTTATGATTATTATATGTATTAATGTATTCACATTTATTATTTAATCACGATTTTTTCTGCTTATCTCTCTTGCAGATTGGATTACTTTCGTTCATCAGTTAAGAATTGTAAGTACTTTTTATTTAGGTACAACTTTCGAAATTAAAATTGCATTTCAAAAATTTTGCATGAATGAAGATATAACCTTCTTAGTGCATCTGTACCTGAAAAATTTAAAAAAAATTATCATAAATTTGTGTCAATTCCTACTTCCAATAGAATGTGATAGACCCCATAATGTAAGTCATAATAGAAAACAAGACTCTATTATACATCCTTAACAAAATTTTCTACTGCCATGATTTGATTTTTTTTTTCACAAAGGGAAAATCGTTTTGTTCTAAATGACGTCTTAGTAGGTTTCTTTGTAGCATTCCTGATACAAATATTTACTAGTCTGCTACAATGCGAACATCGTACGGCCTCGTTTCTGATTAAAACTATGTAGAAGGGGGTAGATAATCATCTCAGAACATATTCCTTGGTAGAAACTTCATTAAAATTAACATGCTTATAGAGATAACAGATCTATAGAAACTTTACTTTTAAAAATAAAAAACTGAAATGTTTTATTAAATATGAATTGAAGGTCAAAGTGACAGCCATGTGTGCAATTATGGATTTTGTGGAAACTTTTGACAGTACATTCCACCACAGTACACTCCAACACGGCTGTGCAAGTTTGCTGTTACACCGACCTATCCAACGGAAGCATGTGCGTCAAATCTTCATAAGGGTCATTTACAGGAGAGTATACTATCTCTACTCTTATGGCGCCTGGTCATCGGCGAACTGTTGAGTACACTCACAAATAACGGCTTTGAATGTAAAAGCTATACAGATTAAATACTTGTTAGAAGGGGCAAATTTGAAGGCACACTGTATAATCAGATCACACTTGGTTATGTCATTGGTTATATCATTGATTGGTGCATTACAATGATCTCCCTTTAGCAATAAATCATGCTCATGTATTGATGTATGCGGATGATGTCAAACTATGTTTGTCATATTCTGATGCCACTTGGTGCTTAACAAACTTTCTTAATTTGAATATTTCTAAATGTAAATGCGAAACTTTCCATCGCAGAAAACCTTATATCATAACCTATTTCCTGGGTGTACATGACCTTAGTAGGGAATTTTGTATAAACGATTTAGGTGTCCTTATGGACCCTAAATTAAGTTATACCAATCATATTGTGTGTATGGTTAATAAAGCTAAAGGTGTTCTTGGCTTTATTAAGCGGTGGTCTAAGGCATTTAATGACCCTTATACTACTAAACTTCTATACACATCACTTGTTCGTCCGATCTTGGAATTTGCATCATGTGTTTGGAACCCACATTATGTAATTCACCAAGATCGTATCGAGTCTGTTCAAAAACAGTTTCTGTTATTCGCTCTCAGAAACCTCAATTGGGCTTCTGATATACATCTCCCCTTATATGTTGATCGACTGAAACTTATTGATCTTCCAACTCTATCTGCTCGACGGTCAATGCTCTCTGTCGTTTTCCTTCACAAGATTCTTTGGGGGGAAGTCGATTCTCCTTATTTACTGCAATCTCTTTCTTTAAATGTTCCCTCACGCTTTACGCGTAACTATGTGCCTTTATGATTGTCAATAAATTTTAATTTCATTTTTCCATTTTCATTTTATGATTTGTAATTGCGACTGCTTGGACCACTCCCTGGCTGTGAGTTGAGGCACAGTCGGTCAACTGGGCGACCAAACAAAAATCCTCCAACGGGTCTGAGTGGTTGTAACTTTCCTCCTATTTCAGCGTTAAGTTAGTAATTTGATGTTCAGTGAGCAACTTAGTCTTAATATATTTATTTGAAGTACTAATCCAGCAAAAAGTTCAACATATAACTCAGTGAGATGAAAGTATGGGGAGTATATATTTCAACAAAAATTTATTTAATCTATACATATAATAAAATCTTAGACCAATTTTTGTTTTTTTGTGCTCGCATCACGCCTAAGCCGCTAAACTAATTTGTATGAATTTATCCACAGAAATAGATGGAACGTTGGAAAAGAACATAGGCTACTTTTTGGAAAAATCGGAGCTCGTGATGCCTCACCACCCATATAGCCGATATATAATATTTATACTACATTCGCATCTTATTGAGGTACGGGGATGATATTTAGTATGCATCTTAATGGGATCAGGAGAAAATCACATAATGAATTTGGTCAAGGTCGGAAGGCCCCATATAAACGATAAACAAAATTCAACATATCTTTGCATCTATTTGAGGTACCGGGATAATATATGGAAAACATTTCGATTGGATCAGGAGAAACAAAGCCCATTGGAAAAGAGTGGATGGTTTGGCTGTCTATAGATAACAAACGTATGTAGATACACAATATTCATTTTCACAATAGTTTTTACGGGGTGCAGCAAGTCTTTAAATAAAATGGTTGACTCTTTAACGACTGAAAGAGCTGGTGATTGGATCTTTGGGCCTTGCATGTGCTACTTCAAATCACTTTTTAGGCCCTGTACAGTAGGTACAAGAGCCTATTGGTTTTGTGCAAATGTATGTAACAGGTAGAAATAATGGTCGGAGACCCGCAAAGTTACCACCATTATGGTCAGGAGTGATAAAGTCGATATAGCCATGTCCGTCGGGTCGTCTGTCCGTCCGTATGAACGAAAGGATCTCGGAAACGGTAATAGATAGGGACTTCGCGCTTTTGGCATTCGATTAGGACTTCTCCCGTTTGAGAAAATATTGTAAGTTTTGAAAATTTTTCAAGCACATAAACTTATAATATTAAGTTTTATGAACCATTTATGATAGGATAATGCACAATATTATGAATGGTACGGGTAAACTGCATTCCATTGAAAAAGTAGGCTTCTTAGTTTAAATCGAAATGTCTCAAGAATCATCTGAGGTCGAAAGCCCATAGACACGTTGTATATACTAGCACTTTTTTTTGTTACAATTCTAAGGTTTTTACAATTCTATATTGTTTAACTCTGAAAACAAATCGAAGCAAGTATGACGAGTTTTATCTGATATTTCCAAAATATTCATCAATTTAAAATCGTTAGGGTGCTTCTTTTTTGTACTTTTTTTTCGAACCCGGCTTGAAACTTTGTTGAAAATCCAAAAAAATTAACTCAAAAAATAAGCACATAATATTAATATTAAGTGTTCTCCCAGAACGTGAGAAGATTTCTCATTTAAGTAACATGAAAAATTTATTTTTTTTTCCTAATTTCTACAACTTGGCGGCATTTTGTATTATTAAATAGCTCGAAAGTGTCCATTGCGACCTAACACCGGTGAGGTAGGACATATACTATTTGTTAAAATCGAAAGCGGCGATACCCTATCCCCCATATAAGCAGTAAGCAAAATTCGTCATATCTTTGCATCCATTTGAGGTTCAGAGATGAAATTTGTTACACATGTCAATGGGATTAATGGAAGTATTTCTATTAGTTTTGATCCGAATCGGAGTAGGCAATGCAATACATACAATATTTATCATAGCTTTGCATTCATTTGACGTATAAAAAAACAAATTTGGTATACATGAGATTGGGGGAAGTATTACTGTTAAGTTTGGAGACCCACCACATTTTAGTGATATACAATATTTAATATACCTTTGCATCCGGTTGAGATTCAAATTTTGTTATACATGTTAATCGAGTCGAGAGAAATATCCCTATTAATTTTGGTCGGAAGCGGAGGTGCACTCTCTATATAAACGATGAATAAAAATATTGAGTTGCAGAGATATTATTTTCTAAAATGAATTAGAAACCTCAAAGTGTTTCGTTTGTTCGTTTGTGCGCTCATTACGTAAAATCCCATATACATATATACAGGCTGAGATAAATCCAAGTGCACGTGGACGAAGTCGCGGGCCCAGCTAGTAGTTTATAAATCTACTCTCATATTCAAAGATCCTTGCTAACGGAGTGACAAAACTTTAATTTCATATTATGTGCAGAAAATATAAAACCATAAATCTGCCAGCGCTTCAAGTTCGTTTCTAATTCCTTAAGTATTCGAGACAGCTTCAGAATGTTGCCAACATAAGCGTCAGAAACAGTGTTGGAAATTATTATTTTTTTCCCATCTCCAAATTTGTATGTATGTACATATCACTGTGTATGTGTGTTTAATATATATGTATATAAGCGTATATAAGTAGAATCGATAGCCAAAATACACACCGGGTGGTTTACCTCATAACAATTTTATGGTCGTCGTAAAAATATGTTTTTATAGTTAATCGGCTATTTGGACGCATTAAGGCGCTGTTGAATATTAATACTTCGTACCTTCGAACGTCTCGAAACGAGTGAATATGAAGTGATTTATTTGTTTTTAAAGACGTGTTTAGCGCTTCGCGGCTTTAATTGCGAAATCGTAAAAAAATTAAAGATGAATTAATATGCGATGAGTGATCAAATAAAAATTGACAAATAATAATAATCAAGTTTAATAAAAAAAATATTTACTCATTTCTTTTTTTAAAATGGTTTTCAAACCATTCCACAAGAAATTTAATTTACTTGAATTGTGTTTATTTTTACCTACTCTCTCTTTCTCAATCATTCTTTTTCACCCACAAATCCACCCTGCATAAAATCCAGACCAGTGAAAGCGGCAATGGCAACAACAAATATGCTGCACATTCAAAATCAAATATGGCCGAATCGAATATAATATGCTGCTCTGCTTTTCGGCTGCACTCTTTGCTCTTCTTTCGCTGTGAGCGGCCATTGTTGCTATGGAAACCAGTCGCATTGCTGACGAGGGATGGAGACAAAACGTGCGCAATGTTCCCGACTGCCTGTAACATTTATTCAGTTCAGGGTTGAGAAAAAAACCGGTTTGTTCTTACTCTCTCTCTTTGTTTTGTTTGGCTCCTTCCTGTTATCTTTTGGTTTCTTATTAATGAATGCTGTTTTTTTTTTGGATTTTCTATATCACGTAGAATGTCACAAAAGTTGTTGTTTAAGTAGCAGTTGTTGTTGTTATTTTGCCGGCTGCCGCTGAGCAACCTCAAATCTTTGAAGCAATTTAAAAAGAAAGAAATAAGAATAATGCAGTCGAGTGAATTCGACTTTGAGCTACCCTGTACCGCTTTGGACTTTCACTTTGTATGGGATTATATTGCTATCTGGAATTATGTGGGATATTTTATTTAGATTAACGTTTTAAAAATAGCAAAATTGGTCGTTCTTAGCTAAATTAACAGCAACTATAATATTGTTTCTTAGAATTAATCCGAACCTAATTGTGATTGAATTAATTTATATTTTTTTTCGTACAATATATTGTATGTACTAAGTCATCTTATAGTTTAGTACATAAATTTATTTCAGGTTATATGAAGAGGAAATAGGAACGTTTAAATATCCACTCTTAAAGTTATATCTTTTATAGTCTGAAAGTACTCGGCATTCATACGGACAGACGAACATGACTATATTGACTCGACTATTGAATATGTGCCTCATGGTGTCTATCTCGCCTCCTTCTCTATGTTACAAACATTTGTACAGACTTAGTACATACATCCTTTCATATTATAGGTGTAAGTTATAAGAATAAAGAATCCAGCAATACCAATTTATTCTAAATGCTTAAAAACATTAAAAAAATTCTTCATTCATAAAAAAAAAAATTTGAATAAAAATATTATTAACTAATTTAATTAATCAAGCTCTCACGTCGAGTTGCTCGACTATTTCATACCCTGCACGCAACCTATTTTTTTGTTGAAATTTTCCTGTTTTAGAAAATAGGTTCACAAACTAGAATTTTTGAGGCAAGTGAATGCATGCTATAGAATATATAAAACAAATTTCCATTATTTTAATACTGCTGCGACACAAATAGAGTCTTATTCTATAAGTTTAGTTTTTTATAAATAAATGTATATTTACTTCATGTGGTCTTCGATGGATCCTTCGCTATATTACATATATTTTAACATTGAACACAACTTATATACTCTTCGACAAATAATACATACTTTTGCAGCATATAAGAAAAGAAAAAAATAAGGAAAATATTAATTTTTAATAAACTATATTTGCGTATGAACAATAAGAATCTTAGAACCCAAATTAAACGTCACTAGATTATATAGTGTCGAAGATCTGTTTTTCGTACTTGAAATACAAATTTTAAAGCGACATATCAAGGTTTTCGGGACTGATATACTATATTGTTCCGTCTTTATATTATGAGATTTATGTAGCATATTGAGCTGTATTTGATTTGTTTCTATTTAAAAAGAAGCGTGTTTCGGTTAAAGACTCTTTCCTTCAAAGTGAAGCAGCACTAATTAATGGCTAATATACTGCAATTAAAATCGACGATATTAAATATCGCTAAGCACGAGAACGCATATTTATTGTTATTATTATTGGAAGAGGTGGTGGAACCAGAAATACCATAAAACTTTGTCACATTCGTATTAATTAAAATATATTAACGATTGAATAAGGTTTGAACCTTGGTCTTAGCATTGCTTGCTTAGCAAGTACATTAGACAGTTAAGCTATCAAAGCCTCAAATCTTTATTGATAGAAATGAACAATTTATAGCTGCTGACAATTACACTTAATATCAAATTTACTTGCGTGCACCTTTGGAGATCAGGTTACTAGTGACCGACATATAGGGCAAACAAGAAGTAGAAGCCGAGACAGATTCATAAATTATATATTTTCTAGATCAGCATTAAATGTCGAATCGGTGTAGACGTGTTCGTCACTCGAGAACTTGGAGACTATAAGCAATAGAGCCTTTAAGTTTAGTGATTCTATTCTCTCTTCATATAACTTTCATTAAATGAAGGTGAAAAATCACCCTATAAGCGAAACAAAACTCTGATGCCCTTCTTTTGTATATAATATTGTGGTTGTTGTTGTGGATACCACAAAATTCAGTGTATGCTATATCGAACTGAAGAAAATGTTCTACGTTCAAATTATCGTACAAAAACTACCTCTTTTCTCAGTTTTTGTATAAAAATATTTACGGTGTATCTCACATCAAATCTAAACCAAATTTACATTAACATGTCGATATATAGTAAGGTTCTATGAAACTTAAATACTAGATTCTTTACTTAGACATTTAGTCAAACGGACAGACATATTGACTCGTTTTTATGAGCTAATTAAGTACATATATATGTATGGTACTACTTAATATATAAACTCTAATGTTTTCTTTTGGATATCACCAACTTCGAGTCAGAATGAATAAACTAAAATGTTTAAAAAGTTAAAAAAATCGACAAAATGTGATTTCGTCATGAAAGCAAAATCATTTTTATTTCTAATAATACACCTTATTAAAAAAAATCCCAATTCCTATAGCCATTATTTTTGGTTCGGTTTTACAAACTTTATATTAACCACACATTAAGAAGCTGACCCTAAGAATAAGAAAGTAAAAATTAAGTTCAAAACAAATTTCTTTATTTTGTGCAATAATTGGACATGGCAACTTGAGAAAAGATCATAAGATGCATGTAAGCCATTGAGATATTTTCTAAGGCAATGACAGATCAAAAGAACTGGCAGCGTTTAATAGTTTAGAAAGAACTGCACACGTCATAACTATAATTTATTTATTTATTAACAATTCTAACTTAAGTTGATAGAACGTAAAGGTGATAAGGTATATATTTACATATATGTTTAGAAGCCTACTAACTGATACGATTTTGTGTTTTTTTTTTTCTTTTTGTGTTTAGATAATGTGGAATAGAATAGATTTTTTCTTATAATTATTTGATTCACAGGAACAGCTTTAATATTTTGACTGTTTTCAGCAGATCTGAATGAAACGCATAGCAGTATTCATTTTTAAAAGAAAGCATTTATTACACTATTTGATATACAAACTATCTCGATTTAGTTTTAAGCAACATATTTTATATAATTATTTTGCTTACTTTGTACTTTATTTATTGAAAAAAACAAAAACTATTTTCACATTGCAGCACAAGCACAGATGCAGCGATAATGGTCAACGACCTAACAGATACTTAAAAAGTTGTACTCACAACCATGCGACTTTATTATGTGAGAACAGAAAACGATTTGATTGATTTACGAATAAATTTTTAATGTAAAATTACTAGTTAAGCATTGTTCAGACGGTAGAATACATTCGAAACCCTCATCACACTGCATTGAAAATAGTTTCAAATATGTACAAATTTTAACTAAATGTGACAGAAAACTCAACGAAAATAGTTATTTCTGCCAGATAACTGGCACTGTGTGAACTTAGCTTGACTGTAAAATATGTCCTATAAGAATATCGACGGTTCTTTCTGGAGGCTGTTAATTTTACTAGCTTATATGGCTTAGGAGCATAGAAGCATTCGAAGTAATACCTCAATTTTTGTATAATTTAGAACCGTATCATAGTTACACAAAGACTTAGTGCTCTTACATTAGATTTCTTTCTATTTTTAGTGCCGCTGAAATACAAAAAATTTTTTACATTAAAAACCTAACAAAGAATTACCGATGCTGTATATGGTACCAGAGCTCATTTCACTGCTATACAATTGATTCGACGAACCGGAAAAATTTTAACTTAGAAATTTTAACTTTCAAAATTTAAGTAAAAATAAATTATAATAAAAATTATTATTGATTATTATAATCATTAATTTTGATTTAATCTAACTGGATTTGGTTGTAACAGCTGCTTCCAACTCGATTATGCGCACTGAAGCGTAGTGTTTCCGCTATTTGGCAATAGATGGCGCTGACGGGAATTGAAATTTCAACCACCTTGTTAACGTCGGGCACTTATAATCTACTAACTAACTAACCTTACTATGCTCAAATTAAGATTGTTTATCGAACATATGCAATAAGTACTCCATGGAATATTCGTAGACAACTAGACAGAGATTTATTCAATTCTATCTGCTTAACTGTTTAAGAAGTCCATCAGAAGTGTAACTAGGTTCATTGACAAATCGTTTATAGAGGTTATTTAAATCCCAAATGAATGTACTGTAGTGAGTAACACATCGTTGGATCTAGGTCTAAGTACACCATTAAGATATACCCCTGGGAGATCAAGAGAACCAAGAGCATTTAAAGGTTAAGATAGAACCCAATCTGACTTTTTCCTTTAATTCTGAATGAAACGTATACGACATATACAAGTATGAGAATACATTTCAAAAATAATTTCATTTATACCTTGTCCTTGTTGACACTTACGAAAGACGGACGGACGTAAGGTTTAATAGAGCTATATTGACTTTAGATCCTGATCAATAATATGTACAAACTTTAAACGATTTCCACACCTTTTTTTGCCTGTTACATACTTTTCCACAAGCTGAGCATGGCCTTAAGCCCAAGGTCTATAGTCAATATAGCTCTCTCAAGCCTTGCGTCCGTCCGTAATTCATAAGTGTTAACAAGGAGGTCGCAGAAATATCAAGAGCTGAGAGAAGTTGAAGTGTCATGTCCACCATGGAGCTGATTATCATACTCACATTTTTCAAGGCGTTCCAGCAAAAAAAAAAATAACATAATTATTTTGAAATTTTATTTTTATTTATAATTTAAAAAAGTTTTTTTTTTACAACAAATTTTTTTCAGTTATTCATTTACTCTTCAGATTGCATTAAAGTATGCAGCCCGGTCAAAGTCTACATAGGGAAGTAGACAGGATATTTCGAAGTCATGAATTAACGACTGCAGCATTATTACTTGTATACTCTTGACTCACTCAATTGTACAATTGTATCCATCTGAAATAGGAGTTGGAGACATATAGTTGAATCAAATATGGTTTGATATTAAGTTTCATTAAATAAAGTTGATATTGTATAAATTGTAGGTTTATATCGATACAAAGACTGGAGGACTAGATAGCTTAAATGTCTAGCATACTTGCTAAGTAGTACTTAAATCCAGCAGGGTAAGTCTATTAAAGCTTCGTTTCTACCAAAGATTTAGAGAATTAAAAAAAGGCAACATTGCTCCAGATAATGTGTGCGGACACATTTGTGATCATATTCACCTTTCAAGTGTGCATCCGCAATTCAATGAAGAAGTTTCTAAAACAAAAACATTCAACAAAACGAAATAAGATGTCGGTGAGACCGAAACTTTAATACCATTCACACACAGTTCAATGTTGTGCATAATGATATGTTTTCATTCAATCATATCAAGGGTCTGCACAGAGTTTTTAAGCACACGATCTGGATCAGGGCTGTGCTTCAAGTGGATATTGGTAACATTCAAAAATAAGATAGAGCTCTGCTAAGATAAGAGGCTAAACCCGTATTCAGACCGTGATGGACGTGGAAAAAGAGAAAACTAAAATCGAAGATGAAGTTTCTAGCTCATAGTTTCTGAGATCTAGTTTTGTATACTTTCAGACAGACTAATGAACGGATGGACAGTCGGACATGGCTATATTGGCTCAGCTTCCGATGCTGATCAAGAATATATATACATTATGGGGCTTACTCTACTTCTACCTGTTACATACATTTGCAGAAATTCGTTCCTTGGGTACTTGGTATAAAAACATATAAATGGGTGGAAATAGTGGACGACGTCATATATAATTTTTGATTCTTCAAAAGCTTAAAATAATAATGAGTCTGGACGCCTTTCAGCTGGAAATCTGAAACAGTTGCACTCCATTAACTACGCAAATACTAATAATAATATTGATCTACAGAGGAAAGAGGAGAGTACAAGTTAAAGGAATCTACGTTTTATAGCCTGAGTGATCTAGTTTGTCTAACAAACGATCGGAGAAACAAACAAGTCTGCCACGCCTCTTTACGCTATAGGGTTCGATGTGTTCTAATAGTAAATATTTTATGGGACTAATATTTAAAGCATTCACTACACTAAACATTATATATTGAATCTCATATTTTCCTGAGCCCTTTACATTCGAATCAAATTCATCCATTTGTACCACGCATTTTACAAGAAAACTATGTGTGATGATGCTGTAAAAAGTCAACAGTGCCCAGTTAAACCATCTAGCCTTTCCTCTTTTGCACTCTTGCGCTCACACATTTTTACAAAGATATAGGAATGAGATGAACACTCACATGTGAGATATACTCTAGAAAACATCACTGGTAATAGCTTCAGAAAGAGAGGCAATAGCCAAAAAATTACATTGGTAAGTTCTTTCATTGATATTTTTTGAACTATTAGATAGAAAGCTGGGTATTGTTGCATATGGCAGCTACATCTAGAGAAAATTCCACTAGAAAATTGGACAGAGTTTTCTTTGATTCCATAACTAACCGATATTCGTCAGATTGTCCCTGTAGCATAACTACCTACATACATAAAATTATATCAATTTAACTAATTAATTTCCTTTTTTGTAGTCAAAACTGCCAAAATAGTTCCATGCTTAGGGCTTGGCATTCCTCGTTGCTAAAATTAATTACTCACTTTATTTTTAGCCTGGGAAAACCATTAAAAGTAGCTAAAAGTGATAGGTTTATGGCAGCATCGTACTAAAATTAAAGCAGCTATTGATTAATTGCCAAAGGCGTAACTGCTAGTTTGTAAAATTTTTGTTTTTAAAATTTTTCTCATCTCAAGCATCAGCACAACTGAAATACTTTTTCTATTCCATTAAATCAAACGCAACAGGTTTCATTTGAGCATAAAAATTTTATGATTTATTAAGTAACTGATTTTTTTTTTAATCAAAATGTTTATTTTTTTAATATTAAATAATATAATGCAGATGTGTTAAAGTATCAATGAAATAACAAACAAAATTGAATGATGATTATTTGTGTGTTTTTATATATTCATGTGTGTGTGTGTGTGTTATTTTATATACATATATATAAATTATTTAATTTAAACCCGTAAAATCGCGGTAAAATCGTTCACAAAGTGTTACACATATCGGATAAGCTCGAGCAATAAACAAATAAAATATAATTAATAATAATATGTTTAATCCCACGATGTTGGTGTTTCCTCGTGTTACGTATACTGAAGGTATACCGGATAGGATACACTCAGGATACATTCAGTATACGTTTACGAAGTTGCACATAGCCACAAGTTATATCAATAAACAAAAAATTCAAGTGCACTCAAGTGAAACGCGGTTATTAAAACTGGTGAATAATTTAAATAAATATTAACAGCGACACGCGAAACAGAACTGTTGCATTTACACTAATAAAATACGTAACACTGAACGAACTGCTGCGAAGGACGAAGAGGAGCGCTGCGCGTTGTTATCCCGACGATTGAACATTTGCAACTGAGGCGGACGCTCAGCCGGAAAAACTCTGTTCGAGTCGGCGCAATTTTTCATTTCGTTTTGCTTGATTTTCTTTGAATTTTATTACTTCCTCTTTCGCCGCGCTCTTCATTGCTTCCACCGCACAGCGTCTCTCTTTACTACGTATCCTTTGCGGTGTGTGCTGCATTTGCACGTTTTCCTGTTTACCTTAAATATAGGGGAAGAATGAGAGAGAGAAGGAGAGAAAGAGAAAGAAAGATACAATGAAAGAGTGTCCTGTGTATGTTCGTTATAGCTGCCTCCGAGCCGCACAGGATACGCAAGGACAAACGCAATGCTTCCGGCATTCCGTTTTGCTTATGCCTGCCCTGTTTGCCGTGCTGCCTCAGTAGACAGACGCATTTATTATCATGACTTCTCACATCACATCAAACAATCGCTCTCCCCTTTGTGGCTGTGGCTGTGACCGTCTCGTTTTGTTTGCCGGTGGCAGCGTTCGAGCGATGGACTTAGGTTATAGCGGTGCGGTGGAGTGGAATTAAACAAACCACTTGTGCGAAAATGCGTGCAATCGCAACCGGAAAAACAAAGAAGCAGCATAAGGCAAAATGAGATACACAACCGCAGCCGCAGTATAAATACTAAGGACGACAATGGCTGTTTGGTTGCTGCCGTCCCGTCAACAACTAAAAGTAGTCAGTCTACTAGGATATATACACCATAGATACTACTATATACTTAGTAAGTGTATATGATGCGAAATCGTTTGACAAGAATGCTGCTGACTATGATGGTATCGCTGATGATGATAATGATGCTGATGTCCTTTACACAATGCGTCTGGCTGCCTGCGCAGCAAGCGTAAGGAGAAGCAGTCATTTTAGCCAACATCTGAAACACTTATTTCGCAAACTAATACAAAGCGAATGCGTTGCGTGGCGCGTCTTGTCATAAAAACAAAAGCTTATGACGTCGTCGTCTTCGTCGATTTGGCAGCAGCTGTTGGCGCGTGGCTTCTGCTGAGTGGTTGGGGTCTTGTCGCCGGGCAGGTGCTTTTGCGCTCGATTTCCGCTTCCGTTTGTGTTTTGCTGCCATTGCGGTTTCCGTTTTCCTTTAAGAATTTGTTGCTTTGCGGCTCACGTAGAGCCGTTTAGCGTTCCTCGCAATTTGCCGATGATTCTGAATTCGAAGCCGATGGGGTGGCTTGACAGTGAAGGAGTACCTGGAAAAGTGAAAAAATATTAACAATAAGTTTAATAAGTTATGTGAGCTCTTAGAAAATGGCCTGATTTGTGGTTGTTAGAGAGAAGACGGAAGGGAGCAAGCGACAAATGAATTATGGACAACTCTGAAATTGGTTGGAGACGCAATTTTTAAAATCGACCGATTTTAACTCTATATAACTCAAATTATACATTTTTCTAATCAATATTTTAAAGTTGTAAGACCATTCTCAAGAAGCGTTTATTATTAATCAAAATCAATTCGAATTATGGTTATAGTATGGGTTCTTAAGTCCCTTTGACTATCACATCGATTTGCTCTTCCACCCTATGTATAGAGGTAAAGGTTATCAAAAAATCAAAAGCTCAAGATGCATTAGATCAGAATAGAAGGAAACACTTTATCGTAGAAACATACATTTCCATAAGTGCGAAAGAGATAGCAAATAAAAATTAGAAATTTTATTGTATGTGATTATTATTTCAAGAAAATATCGGTGACCATAAACGATCGTCTCGACAAGGAAATACGGTGTAGCTAATTTGCCTGCAATCTTTGAGATTGGTATGAAAGTTAGACTTAAAGTTTTTATAACCAGGAGATTCAAACACGCTTCTAATTATGTTTTATCAAACAATAATTGATTTGAATTAGATCCAATTCATATAAAAGATGACTAATTTTATATTTATAATAATAGCTGATATAAATAATAAATTAAACTTCGATTAATAAAGATTTGCGACATCGATTGTTTAGCACCAATCATATAATTTCTAAAGTTATAATTATTATATGCCCAACAGAATTATGCCAAGTCCTACATCCCATCTGGAACCATCATAACCATCATTGAAGCGAAATACATTAAATAATATATGACATTGTGTAAATTTTTAATTGTAAAAAAAATGTCTAATCTTGAAAAAGAAATCACGCTGCAGTCGACTGTGCTCGATCTCGAGCTACCCTGTTCCAAATTCGGCATTTCTAGCTGAATTAACAACAACAATATACTTTTTTCATACAAAAACATTAAAAGGTGGGAAAGATATATATGGGGACCACCCCTTCTACTGGACCGCTGCGGACCTAAGCAGAATATTTAAAACTTTAAGGCTCTATCTTTTATAGATATCGATTTTCATACAGACAACCAGACGGACAGATGGACATGTCTATATCGACTCGCCTTTTGAATCTGACCACGCCTCCTTCTAAGGGCATGGTTCGGTCTATAATTCCTGATATCAGTAAAGTATGTAGCACGTCAGATATTAGCTGAAAAATTGTTTAAAAATGTCAAAACCACTATTTTTAGTAGTTTCAATCCCGATTTTCTCGAAAACTTAATGTGATGGGAAGTTTTTGCGTCCGGTTTCGTGCTCAGCACGACAATCCATTAAAAAAAAACTTCGTACCATTTCATTCGCAGAAAAAAAGTTGAGATTTTCAGAACTGAACTAAATTCAAATAAATTTAACTAATAAAATATTCTGATTGTAAACTGAATATCCCATTTGATTCATAATCAATTATGAAATTTTGTGAAATTCCAAGAAGTTTTTGATTAAAATTTAATTAAATCCATCCACCATTTCGGCCAGCATTCAATTGCTTTTAGTTTCGAAAATGCAAATCCCTTTTCAGTTAGCTCTTTGTTCACATTGCACTTCATTATTTTCTTGCATCTTCAGTCACAATCGATGCACAATTTTCTGTAGTATTTTCATGTCTTTGTGCCTGAATACCAGATTTCCATTGTTATGCGTGCCAAAGCGCAGCAAAAAACACCTAGAATCGAATTCCAACGACTTGAATATAAAACACCGAAGTCATTATCATATATTTTCGCTTACATGTTACCTTCTACCTTGCTCCCCCGAGTTAAGCTAAATGAAAACTATTCCGCCAATCGCGATAATCACCCTTTGTTCATTTCTAAAAGAAAAACTAAAGCGCAGCAAAGGAAAAAAAACACTCACGTCTTTGCGTTTAATCCAAAATGCTTAGAAAAGCGACTTTATTCACTCTTTTTTTTTTTGTTTTTTGTGTGTGTTCATAGCTCCACATGGAGCTGTTTCTGCCAGCAGAAACAGCAACAACAACTCTGGAAATCTAATGTCTGAGATAAAATTCAAAATTTATAATATTGCACAGTTTGCCCGATATAAAACCTAAACTTATGGCTTTGAGGAGTACGTGCCATATTTCCAAGTGGGCGTCTAAGTTGGCGGCTGTGTTTCGCATCGAGTAGATGTGTGGCTGTGTGTGCTTGTTTGTGCCCAACCCTTACAGCGTACTCGTTATGTTTGTGAGATTTCATTTCAGCCCGGTTGTAAGTTGGGGTTGCTGATTAGGGGGGTGGTGTGGGTTAACAAACTGCCATTACAACCATAAATATCATTTTTTTATTGGCACAACCCTAAATGGCGGCATTTTGCAAAGCAAATTCCAATGCAAAAATGTTTGTAGTGCCGTCAAGAGGTATATATAATGTAAGTCTGTGTGTGTGTGTGTGTGTATTTGTCCATACCCTGGGGAAGTAGTTGCTATTGTAGTAGTTGTGGGCTTTGCTATGCCTGGAGTGGGGGTCGATTTTAGTAAATACTTTGCGCTGGTCCGCACCTTTAGCATGTGCGACAATTTGCAGACACAACGAGCCGTTTAGTTACTACACACGACTACGTCTAATACCGCTCGCTGTGTGGCTGGATGAGCGTGTCATATTGCTACAGCGTTGCATGTGCTTATTTAGTTCAGATCCACTTACGTCTCTGCCGGAATGTCACCCAATGGAACCACAAAAGCTAAAGTCTGTGAAAATCTCTTTTGAAAATTGTCAAATACACAAACGTGACTTTATGGAAAATCGCTTCGCTGCGTTTCGAGTCGTTTTGCCTTTTTTCTGATTAGATTAAAAAAAAAAGCCGAAAGAAAAGTTGAAGCAAAGAGCACAACTGCTAAAAATAGTTGTAGCACATGTGTGCACTCACATTCATAGAAATCGCATAGAACTAAACTTTGATATGAAATTGGGCAGTTTATAAGAAGTTTAGATATGTTTAAATATATATAAAACTGAACAAAATATCCGAAGATATTAACAATACAGTTCAACTGATGCGTTGCCTTAGTTCGAATTAGAAGGAAGCATACACATTAAATTTGACTAATGTAACTGGCGCAACTTAGTTTTGAGGAGCTCGGTTGAGTTGGGACAAGTCATATTTCTACTTAGTTATATTGGCAACCCCAAATAATGTAATATTACCTAAACATGGAGATACTACACGTACTTTACATCAGCTATTTCGAAATGATTTTGTGGCTATAGACAGAATTTTTGATTCGAATGTGCTAGTACACCTCCTCTTAAGCACTTACTTTTGTAAAATCTCGTCGATCAAATATTACAAATAAAATCTCGTCTCGTAATTGTCATAAAAAACTGTGAAGGAAGCTAAATCATCATCAGCAACTTTGGTAAAAAAAAAAACTTAAGCTAGAAGAGCAAAGAATGGAAAAAATCGTAACCAAAAATACAGAAAAAGGCACTAATATCAACAAGGCCAGAAAAGAATGGGAAAATTTGCTTCATTTCCTTTAAAACAATGCCATGAAAATTGACTAAAATCGAATTCATCGAAAGCTACTTCACATATCAAGTCTGTGGAGACGATTCTGACTAGTCTAATGGTTCTAATTTCTTTCTTTCACTATAATGTCATGTCTAAGTGCAATTGAATAGATAAAAATTTAATAACTTGTACAATTTGGGAGGATTAATTTAATATATGGAGGTTGATGATTTATTTTCTTTTCTACTTTTATTAATTTTTTTTACTTTACGAAAGAATTTTTTTTCTTAAAAAGTGTGTTTAGTGGAATCGACTAAAGGGCAACCAAGCTTTGGACACTTTTTAAACCTTTCCAGATGGTATATGTGAGATGAACAAGTCAATATCGATAGAAACATCCATTTCGACCGATCATTTATCGATTATATATATATTATATCGATTATATAACTTTTTGAAGGACCGCTATAGGAAGTGTACTCTAAAAAAATAAGGTTCAACTAAAGACCACTGCACTGATTGCAGGATTTTTTGTAGTCTTGCATGCTGCAGCGTTCCAACTTGCCATTAACACTTCTGTGGGCGTTTAAGCTGGAAAAAACATTTTTCTTTTCCACTTCGTTGGGCAGACAAAAAGCAGACAGACAACGACTAACAAGTGACACCCAGACTTAACAATAATTTGCTACGCTCTAAGCATCCCCAGTCTAACCTACTCCATAGCTACAACCCCCGAGCATATCTACCTCATCGTTTCAGTTGATTGTTTTGCGCGTTGGATTAAAGCTTGCGTTTGAATTGCATATTTTTTTCAGCGTAAAGTAGAGAATATTCAAAGTTTTTTTCTTCTTCTTTTTTCAAATTTGAAGTGGAAGTCGAAAGGAAGAAGCTGAACTTGAGTGTTGTCTCACGCGCTTGCATTTTATTGCCGGCTGCTCGGATATCTGCTGTTCATGTTGCTGATGCGCTACACTTGTTCGATTGCGTTCTTTTTCAGCATGAACATTGCAGAGCTATCTAATCTCACTTTGGGGATTCTACTACAAGAAAAAAATGAAAAAGAAAAAAAATGAAGTTTAATTTCTGATTGGTGTTTGTTTTCACCTTTGGTTGACTTTGACTCTGCGCACAAGATATAAAAGAAAGTAGCATAATTTTCTGAAATTTGCTGTTGAAACAAAATACTTCGCCAAGGTGTTCCACTATATTAGAACTCACACCCTCGCCATTTGCAATAAAACTAATTTAAATTTTAAATAAGACAGAAAAATGCGCACAAAATTTGTTTCTCCATGCATTTGCTTTGTTTGTACGTTTGTACATTTGTAGTTTACCAATTTTCACAATTTTCCTGTAGCGAATGACTTTGGCAAACAAAATTAGTCGAGTGCAGAGTAAATGTCTACTCGAGAAGGGAAACCACAACGCACAGCACCGACTAGGGTAGCATATGCTTTTGAGTACGATGCGAAATGAAAACGACTCGAAACGCAAACTTTTCAAATTAGTTTTCACACCCGGTCGCCAGCAGCGAACAAGAAACCAACCAACCAACAAGGACACAAGTGCACTACTTGTATATAGACAGTGTTTAAATGAGAGAAGTAGTGTAACCGGAGCAAAGTTGTGGTCAGATAATGTTGTGGAAGCGGAAATAGCGGAGGACATGTTGTGAGAATGTCGCATAAGACAATTTGCAACAACGATTCTGTATTGAAGTCAATTCTATTTTATTAAATTTTATAATGGCTGCAATGGAATCGTTGCGCATCGTCGCAGCTTAAATTCAACAGCGAACTATCTATGCTCAGATATTCTAATTAAAAAGCAAAAAAAAATAAATTATGAAAACTCAAAAAATGGTAAGCGAAGGTTTGTATGGGTGGTGGTGGTCTGATACAACCATATGTGGAATATTCTTATTTTATTAGGATTGAGTTAAGACTATCAAATTGTATCGTTTTTCTAATTAAAAACTCCAGTGTACTCGACTTCGATATAACATGGACTTCTTTAAACCATAGGTTTCTGAGCTGAATTAATAAATAATCATACACAAAGTCAACAATGGTGGACATATTAGTATGAAATGCAGCAATTATTGTATTCCGATCTGAACTGGGAATATTTTATTAGGATTTTTATTATAATTTCTAAAAAAAATAAATACGTAAGTCTGACTGCATGGGCATGAATATATAAAAACTTCTTATCGCTCACTATTTTAAAGATCTATTGGTCCAACTGACTATATTTAAATATATTCATATTCATATGGTCTCAAAATAATATTGAGACCAATAATATTGTAATAAAAATAATACCATTTTACCGCTCTTACTTGGAAATATCTCTAACTGTAGAACAATGCAGGGTATTTTGTAGTTGGGCGCAATGACTATAGCAGAATATAAATTGGTCCACTATAGCACATTGATAAAAAACTACAATATAATGATTTAAATTAGTCTGTCATATAGGTGTATAATTCGACATATATTGATGGATTGAATTTATATTATATAACGTGTAGAGTATTTATATTACTGAACAGCAACGAGATGAGTTAACATTATCTCAATAAAACTTGATAGAGTAGCTTTTAAATGATGACCACTTCGTGTATCATACACATTCTAATAAGCTTATGCCGCACATTTTAGGGTTAGCCGTAATAAAAGACCATCATCAGAACCTAGGTCTTACAAAAATTATAAATATTTTTAAAAAATACTTAGTTTAATTATAATCATTTGTTAACTTTGAAATCTCGTGAAATAAATAGCTTCCAATTTCTAAACCGAATCTGCACTGAAGATTTCGCTGTAGTATGGCAACTTCCCGCCAGACACCAAAATAAAAATGCAAAATAATGAGTAACAAAAAATTACATAAATTGAACAAAATTAATTTGCAAGTTGGACGAACTTGCCTCTCCAAAGAGGTTTAATTTAAGTGGACTGTCTACAAATATTTTAAGAGAAAGAGGAAAAAATAATAATTGGGCTTTTGTTCTGCTGTCTGCTGGCTGCACAACGGTTCAAATAAGTTGTGGGCGTCATTGAAATTGAAGAAAATTGTCCCAAAAGAACAAAGGCAGTCATCAGACAGACAGACTGACAGAAAGTCAGTCGTAATGAAAAATTGTAGAATTTGCTTGCGCGAGACCAATTATGCCATATGATGCAGAGACATAATGGCATATGCGTCGTTTGGCCTTGTGGGCGTTTGTCTGCACATACCTACATACATATGTATATAGTATATATATATATATATATATATATATATATATGTGTGTAATGTAAATGGGCGGGACAAGGCTGTTTGCTCATGTGTACAACATAAAATTTAATGTAGTGTGCGAAAATGTCTAACAACATTAAATGTAAATTTTAGCGCTGTGCAGAATTTTTACAACTTCATTAAAAGTTGTTTTTGGTCTGTCTGTCTGTCTTTCTGTCTCGCTGCCTCTCTATCTATTTAACACTGTCTTGCTTTTACCCATTTTGAAAGTCATTTCGTTTCGCCCATTTTAAGCATATGTTGCGCAAGCCTCACCATCCCTCAAATAATCGCATATAGTCGCATAAATCACTTCACGCTCATAGAAAATTGTCATTTGATAATTTGTGGAACACCAAAAATATTTTCGACAGACGCCATTTTGTTAACAATCGGCAGATATAGATTTAATAACAACTAGAACTACAGTTACATATGAAATACGCACATCTTTCGTCAGCTGCATTCTCTAGTTATACTCATCAGCTCAGACCCATTCATTACCTACTACACTCTTCCCTGGCTGCCCTATGCAGGGCGCACACAACGAAAGCGAAGGTGCGATAGCGCATAATTATGCGTGTGTTGGCATCGTAAAATGAATTTTTATTACCGCTCGAAAGGCAGTGAACAGACTCCGACTACATAGCATTCGCTTGTCGCTCCAATGGATTGATTGATTGATTTATGTGAATGTGAAAAATGCAGAAATTGTTTGCTTTTGCTATTGTAAATTATCAGTCGAAGTTGTCATTTGTTGTTAGTCACATGCTGATTGGTAGCATGATTTAGTGACGCTAATAAGCTGTTGCCATCGAAAGGTCAGCTCGAAGTCGTTGTTTTATGGCGACAGCTGCAGTAAGAATAATTATTGATTATTACCCATACGACATGTTGGCCACGTAATTTCACACGTGTAAGCGTTTCAAAGTTCCCTGCCAAAAGAAAGTCATTTGATTGGCTCATCTTTAATAAATGTGTGAATGTCTGAGCAGTTCTTTAGTTGCAAAACTATTCGATTTTTTTTTTAAATAATAAATATTATCATTTGATTATCATAGCAAACATTGGGTGGTTACCACGTCCTACGCGAAATCATTTTTATTACAATTGAAAATTTGAAATTGATGCTGTTTCTACTCGGACGCCGCAATGTCTGAAATGACTCGCACAGTCGTAAAGAAGGGTAACGATTTTTACAGGCTCTGTAAGTGTGCATGAATGTATGTATGTATGCTTGTATATATGTTTGTTGCTTTTTGGCGCTCTAGAGACCTAATGCTTGTCCGATTTTGAATGATTTTTATGTATAAAGAGTATCACTAAATGACTGCAATCAAAACTTAACCAGACACCAACTAACCAGATACCATATTGTGAAAACAAGAGAAATAGATGAACTATTTTAAGTTGTGTACCATTGGATTTTTAGGTTTCTCATCAGTTTACATTTTGAATAACCATTCAGGATCCATAACAATTTAAAGATGATTAGCAACCATTCTTAAACATTTGGGTAAGCGGCTTTTCCAGTCGGCTATTTGTATACTTTTTTACAATTACAGTTATGTACTTCTTAAATAACAGATATCTTCTTTTCAAGTGTTTGTAATTATATGTCAAGAAAATGAGCCGGAAAAGAATTAACCTAGCCTAATAATTTTTTTTTGCGACACTCGCATGATTAATGCATACTGTAAAGCTTTGCGAGCGTCTGGCAATAGAGTTGAATGTTCATTGTTGTGTTTACTAATTGTTGTTTGCTGTGGCGTTAAGTGTCAATTTAAGTCAATGTCAATGTTGTCCAAAATCTTATTCAATTTATTTTTTTAGAACGTCTTGAAAAAGAAAAGATATTTTGTATCTCTTTAACCGTACACAGCTCGGTTGACAATTATTTTGACGTCATACGTAGTCACTTCTTTCGTTTCATTCATAAACTTTATTCAAGCAGAAACAGACTTTAATGAGAATAATGCGTAAGATATGCGACAACGCTGAACAACAACAACAACCGAAAACAACAAATCGTATGCATTCTAGCTTTTGCGCCTATTATGCTCACCGCATAGCTAAACCGCTTATACGCCCGAGCGACCGACCGACCGCTCGCATGCCTACCAATAAATGTATCTTTGTATCTGTGTATGAGTGTATCTGTGTGAGCTATTGTGTTTATATTTTGATTTGTTTGCGTGCGTTTTTGTGTATGTGTGTGTGTTTTGTATTTCAGTTCATGTGTGCGTGTACGAATAGCGGATAGAAAACACAGCCGCCAATAAATATGCGTAGAATACCAAAGATGAGAAGAAAAACAGAATATCAAAATAAAGCATAAACGCACAAAAATTGTCAAAGGGTCGCTCGATTGTTCGACAGTCGTCGAATGGGTAGGACTGACTGTATAGACAGAAGGTCGATTTCGTTGTTGATTTTCTCTTCTATACAACAAAATATCTACCCCGCTCCACTGCCCGTTGTCGATGATTCGTCATAAGTCAATGTCAATGGCACAGTAACCAAAAAAAAAAAAAAAGGGGACCATGCACAGACAGTCAGACATATGGAGAGAGTAGTGCAGAGAGTTAGGCAACAGAACGACAGTCGCACCGACAGTAAGTCAAAAAGCTACACAAACGCATTGAATATATTTTGAATAAATGTATACAAAATGTTTTACTGACAACTTGCAGTTGTTATACATATATAAATATATCTAGATATTTTTGTTGTTGTTGTTTTTTTTTTGTGGTTATTATTGTTGACTTTTTTTATTGTTTTGAATACTCTTCACAAGTAGTGTGCATAGTATTTTAGATTTGCAATGCAGTTTGCAGCATAGATCAGTCCGACGAGACGAATCGAACTAACCATGTTCATATGATTGTCTGCTTCACTGACCGTGTGTCCGTAAATCCGTTGTTTGTTGGTCTTATTGATTCCTATTTTATTATATTATTGGGTCATGTTCATAGTCTCTATAAAAAACAAGCCGCCAAATTTTAAAGTTTTGATATAATAGCTTTATATAGATGGTATCCAAACACTGCATCACCTACCTAGCCTACCCCTTTAAATGAAAAAATATTTTATTGATATTTATTTAAAGTAAGTAAGTAAATATCAATTAAATATTTTATCCATGCTTTTTCTAGACAGACAGTTCACTACACACCAATGGGTGTGTTCCACCCACTTTTAAGGGTAGCCCAACCGACCACCCACCTTGCTTGCAGTTTTTGCAGACAAATTTTTTTAGCTAACCTAAGATGACATCAAATAAACACTGCAGCATTCAAAATACTATGTGAAGGGTAGTAAAGTTTCGGTTCTACCGAAGCTCACGCTGTTTCTTGTTTTTTATAAGTCCTTGACATGCGACATTTATATGACAAAGTAAATAATAAAAAATTATTCCTTATATGGTGTTTATTGCATGATTATTATTTGTTCTTTTATTTGTTAAAGTTTGAAATATTTACTTTTTATCATTTGCTGAGGATAACATGAAGAAGGTGGAAGAGTTCTTCTAATAGCTACAATTATAAGAACAATTATATTATATATGCATGAATAATATGTTTAAAATAATTAGGTATAAATGTTTTTAAACTAAAACTGTATTTAATATATGAGATAATTTTGGCAATCACTGTAGAGATTTACAAAGCTAAGATTTGTTGTACTTTATTTCAGATTTTTACCTCAACAATAAGCTCACGGAAAAATTTGTACACTTCCAAAGTTTCAATGTTAAAATTTCAATAAATTTTAATTTTTTTATTTAATTATTGCATATTTAGGCTTAAGTTTTTATTGTACAAAAGTTTCTATCAAATTAAATATTCTATAACTTAGGAATATATGCAGTTTCAATCGGAAAATCTGATATATTTATATGCAAAGAGCTTCCAGTCTCCTGTACTGCTGTGCATCTTTCAGCGGCTTCACTGTACTAAACACCTGATAAACCGTTAACAAACTAATAAGTACAACAAATTAGCTGTAGACAAAATTGGGTAAAACTCGTTTAAGATGCGCCTTCAAAGAAGTGGATACTCACACAGACACAAGTACTAAGCGCATGGGCCAGTTGCATAGACGGACGGACATACAAACACATGAGAACTTACCGACTAAACCAGTTTGACAAGAACTTTCAAATGTTTCCTTACTTGTTTTATTATTATTAGCATAAAAAATAACAACAAAATTAATGAACAATTATAACACAAAACAAATGAAATTAAAACTGATTTTAAAAATTTATTTTTTTCAAGGTAATAAAATTAATAAAAATAATAACAAATTGCTTTTAAGTTTGAAATGCACTTTTAAATACTCAACAAATGGTTTGCTTTTACGAAAACACTTTTCAAATATTATTTTTTACTTTACAAAATTTATAGAAAAACTTTTCTTTTTTTTTTTTGCTCTTGAAAATATTTTTACGTTTATTTTTTTGCGGATGTTTGCTTTTCAACGATTTGCGTTCATTTGAAGCCGCTCAACGAATTCTTGTTTGAACACCGCAGCGGCTGCCGTCTGATAAATAGTATCTGCGTATGTATCTCACAGATATCGTGTCCGAGTATCTGTGTGAGCTGCATATATGTGCGAGCGTACACACACATTGGCAGTGGCAGCGTTGACGTGTACATGTACATCTGCTTGTATGTATGTAACTGTATACTATACTCGCAACGCCAAAATGCTGCCCCTTGGCTTGGCTGTGTGTGTTTTTTGGTGGTGTCTCACAGATACACACACACACTTGTAAACACTGCCAAGTAAGGCACACGCACGTGCTTGAAATTTCCCTTTTGGTTTGGAATTTCTTTTGGGATATTTTCGCCATTTCAAAACGCTTAAAACAAAGTCAAATTCGAAAGAACTTCCCTTGAGGCTAATTGTAAATTTCCTTTCTATTTGGAGCAGTTTGAAATGTGCTTTTTCGTCGCTTTGCAGACGACTAAACTTGAATTGCGTTCAGAGCTTTCGCAGTGGCTTTTCCGAGTTATATATCGAGTTCAGATATATATATTTTATGTATATATATACCAAGCTCAGTTATATGTAGATATGTGGAAAATTCTTCTTTTATGTACAAATATTTTTTGCTTTGGTATCGTTTATGGGCATTTTTAGCACTGTCTACGACCCATTTGAAGATTGTTTTTGGCCTCTGTGCTTGTTGTTTTTGTTGTTGGTGTTGATGTGGGTACTATTGGTCGCTTCTTTGTCGTTGACTTTATTGTTGTTGTTGTTGTAATTAATGGGCATTTGAATTATATTTGCGCTCGTAAAATTTACAAGAATTGTATAGAATTTCATTCTACATTGTCTACTTTTGCATCTCACTCTCTACTAATATGTTTTTCTCTCGCTTCAGTTTGGTTTCGTTGAAAGGAAAGTCGAGTTTTTCATTCATTTTGTCCAAAGACAGCAAAAATTTTTACGACTTTACGCTTTATACAATATAGTATGCGCAATATATGCGACTATAGTCACTATATAATGCCAGAACTATGATGGTGGAGTGAGCTGTGGAGGGTATATGTTTGTATTTATATAATAGTGGACTGAACTGGAGCGGCAAGTGCTGCGGCTTAAACTAGTCAAGTGGAACCTTTTGTGACCTTTCCTTTTGGAATTCAAGGGGTTTTCTTTTATTAAAATTTGCGTGTTTTATTGTTGGACTTCCCCCAATTTTGAAAATCGTTTGTTTGTGTCATAAATTTCCGTCTTTGGTTTTATTAAAATTTCGTTGCCTACTCGCAGTTATTCATCTGTTTAATGTACTTAATTGTACTTATTGGAGTTTGGAAAAAGCTGTCTTTCTGTCTGTCTGTCTGTCTGTCTTTATGAATTGAATGAACTTTCTGTCTACTCCAAGCCGTCTTCTGGAGATTTAAACTATGACAACATAAAAAGTGTCCAAAGAATATTTAATATTGGGATTAGGATTAGGCAACTATTACACGTATATCAATTTAAATATAAATTCTACAAGGTATGTTCCTTCATTTATATTATTCATCGTTTTACAATGAGATTATTAATTAATCAAATTGCTTGTCAAATTTATTTCTTCCACATTCATCTAGCCATGCCTATCTAAATATTGCAATAAAGTCTATTAATTTTTGAGCCGTCCCACAGTGTTTGCAAATCCCAAAAACCGTGTTCAAAAGTGAATATTTTTCGATGTTTTGAATGTTTGGAATTTCAAAGTCAGCAATTTTTATTATCAAAGATTTTAAATTGAAGAATAAAGATCTGTTGATATTAGTTTCATTGGATGGTGCTCCTTGTATGACTAACTGGTCTGTTTCTGTTGTAGATCTTCAAAAAACTGAAAAAAACTTTAGGACATTTTGAAGTCAAACGCACTCGCCTACATTTTGTTCTTTATTTCTGGTATACCCTGTACCAAATATATTTCTAAACAGGCCATATAGGGTTTTTAAAATGTCAAAGTATATATTATATAACATAACGAAGGTCTCCCTAAATGTATTCATATTCAACATAAAGACTATTAATTCGTCTATAGACTCAACACGAGACGAGTCGATATAGCCATGTGCGCCTGCTCGTTACGTTAAGTATCCAATACATTAATTTATCATACATTTAAAAAGATAAGAAAAGATAAGGGCACAAAGTCGTTCCTTAGTAGAAGCATACACCCCAAGAAAAATTTATATTCGATTATATCGTATTTAGTTTCATAAATTTCATGATGAGTACCAAAGTCAATTGAATGGTCTATGTCAGTCATATAGGGAGTCATTTAGTCATTGAGGTACTCGTAATTAGAGTTACCTAAAGAAATATATGGGGAGTTTGTTTCTGTTAGATGCTTCCGGCAACTTAATATGTATTATCGTTCTTAGCCTTGGTATCACCGTTTATATCGCAAGACCAAACATTTTTCATTGAACGCTGTACACAAACACATAATACAAGGTACATTTCCATCAATATATGTACAACGCTTTAAAGAGGTATGCAGTCCGTGATTTTTTATATGAATGTATTTGTATGCAATGCAGCTGCATATGTCTATGTCTATGTAACAATTGTACGTGGCTGATTGTGCGTTTGTATGTGACTGTGCTTACCCCTAATTGCAACACAATAAAAAATGCAATTTAACCGAAGGACATACTCGTACAAAGAATTGTGCAAGGGTGCAAAACAAGAAGAGAATACAAAAAAAAAAAAAACTGTAGAAAAAGAGCGCAATTCAATTCAGCCATGATTACAGATACATTCATCGGCACGCAACGAAAAACGAGCAAAAGATAAACCCAGAGTCTGAAGAACGATTGCATGCAGAAATTTACCCATCTCTGCGCATCCTTTCGCATATTTTGCATTTCCATTTCATTTTGCTTAGTCCATTTGCGTCATAAGGATGCGCATGGCTTGCGACGAAACTAGCAGCAGCAGCAGAAACTACAAATGCACCGAGGCGCGAGCAGCGTTTAGAATAATGTTTGTGTATAATACTATATAAAGGGTCTTACAATTGACAGCCTGCAACTTTTACAGTATTTTCTATATATTTTCTATATAGCTGCCAATAAGCTTATACCGTATTGCCGAGCTTGAATGAGTAGCACAATCTTTCTAATAGTCAGAAAAGGACATTAGAAACCACAAGAACGATATATATATTTGATGTTAAACGAGGTAAAGAATAGCACATTGAAAATACATTTCTGACTATTTTTCTGATATTGTTTGTAAAATTATTTGTAATAATACAAAGTGACGCCATGTCATGCATGTGCTCTTGAAATAGTTGCACTTTGTGCTACATTAGAAACAAATAGTTGCACTCAGTATGAAGGATTTGAGTAAGATAATATTTTACTCTTTGCTTATATGTTGCGAGTGGCCCCACCTTTTATTATATTATACCATGGTTTGTTATACGCCCGCGTCGAAAGATATTCCAAAACTGAATTCCTGCCATACGATCGGCACAATCATACAACTAAATTTTTGTGTGCTGTGATTGAAATTTGTATCTAAATTTATTTTCATTAAATATAGCTCTACAACTCTTTCTCTTTTGCTTAGTAGTAGTACAGGTGCTGTCGAGACAGTGAAACTAAAAGTATGTATGTTGCTTTGGTACAATAATGCTTCCTTTCCCCAAAATATTCAACCGATTTTGAAAACAAAAATTTGGTATTATTTTTAGAATAGTTTTAAAACGTATATTAAGTTTGTCCTAATGCATATAACAGGCAAAAGGAGGCGAGGTAGACTTCATTAATTCTATCGTACATCCTAGTTTGACGTTCAGACTCTTATTGATTGACCCTTTATAGTGTGCTAAACTTTCCATATTAAACAATTGCTCTTTAGATTTGTTTTCGAGTAGCAGACCATGTTCCTACTTTAAAGGAATCAGCTAAACTCCATCTACATTTGTCAAGTGATGCCGCCAGCTGATGCAAATTTGTTCAAAACCATTCAGCAAAATCTTTGCACAACTGCAGCCAATCAACTGAAAACTGCCAGAAGCGCTGCTAAATAAATTTCTGTTCAAAAATAAGAATGAAAAAGATATAAAAAAAAAGTGGAGAAAGAAACAAAAGAATGCATTTAATTTGGTTCAGCTAAATTCTTAATACCCTTCACATCCCTCGCTTCCATGGTGTTATATATTTTTTAATAAACTGTGTGCGCCTATTAATGAGTAATCTAATATAAATTTGCTTTATATATCTTTCAATATGGAGAAAGCACAAAAGTAGACCTTTTTTATAACAAAGATTGTAGAGAGCTACGGAGATAATTGTTTCAGATTCAACTTCAAATTCTCATCAGACTGCTGGCTGTAATATTGGAAACTTTTGCTATTATACTTATATTATGACTCTAACGAAAGGCGCCCTATGTATTATATGAATTTCATGAATCCAATGACATTCAAAACATATTTTTGTTTTTGTGCAAGTAAGACTTTTTCCAAATTATCCTCTATAAACCCACAGCTGGCAGCATCATTGCTGGAGTACATTTCAATATATACTTGAGCTGCTCATTAAGATGAGTGGATCCGCCCGTTGGACATCTTCTGCACCTATGTATATGTCAAAGTCTAATAAGGATAAAGGCAAAGTATTCTCAAATATGTTTTTAAAGAAAGATATATAAGTTAACTTTCATTGGTTTACTCCATTCAAAAAGTTACTCGGCTTTGGATATTGTTGATGCATTGGGATATTATTAATACGGAATTTAGGAACAATTGTGTGTCGTAGTAAAGTTATTAATAACAGTTTTTAGTGAAAGGAAGATCCCCTTGGCTTGGCTCATGATTATATTTGATTTTCAGTACTGCAGCCATTTTATCCAATTATCCATGGCCGGTAGTAAATTTCATCGTCAATATTGGCATCCAGTCAAAATCCATATAAAGTTCCGATTTGATAAAATATTGGAAAAATGTTTAAAATTTCTAAGAAATTAATTTTTATAAGATCGGTTATAATATAAAAAATATTTCCCGCCCGATAAGTAAGTCGACCTGTATATGAGACTTAATCTGCTGTGCGTTATATATATAAACACGAGGAGTAAAATTAGATCCTAAGATCGATATTTAATGGGAACTATCTAAGCAAAGTTTTAAATCGATAACGAAAATTTTTATTAATATATATTATAAATATTTCTCTCTATTTATGTTCATAACAATAGAAATCTATGTATATAATATATATTTAAAGGTATATTCTTTCTATGTATGTTCCTTATAGGAAGTCAAACAGTTGAACCGATAGAACTGAAATTCAGAAACGAACTTCATTTATTCTAGGATAGAAGTCCGTCTAAGTTTGGTCAAAAGTCCAGGGGGCGATACCCTGCCCTCCACATAATCGATTTACAAATATCGTCGTATCTTTGTCATTTCAAGTTCCGAGATAAGATTCGGTACACATGTCAATGGGATCTGGAAATGTTAGATCCATTGGAAAAGTTGGCTCACGAATGATAATACCCGATAACACAAGAACATAATTTCGCGTTGTAACAAACTGGCGGACAGACTGACAGACAACCGCACTGAACTGTATTAAATAACTGAAAATACCCTGCACCTTGCTTTGAGTAGGGTATACTCCTCTATAAAGTTATAAGTAAAAAACACAAAAGATGAAATTTTCTAAAACAAAAGACGAATAAATAGCGTCGGCAAAGTGAAGTGGAAGCGGCGGTGGCGTATACCGCAAACGATGAATACAACAAAACTTAGCGCAGCGGACTGCTAGAATTTGCCTTTAGCAGGTGGGCGTGTCAAGCACACAGGGTGCAGCATTAAGAGTGTTGTATAGTGCAGCCTGTTTAACACATGTTTAAAGCAATGACTGTTCGCACCGCACTAAAAATCCATAAATATTGCGCGAGCGAGAATGCACTATGCAATGCCGCCTGCGTGTAACAGAGACAGCGGATATATGCCGCTGCGGCCATTTTGGTTAGAGCGAGAGCAAAATAGCCAACGCGAGAAACAAAATATATGTTTATTCCATTGCTGACTTCGCTGCCATTGTTGGCGACTGCGACAGTGTCGTCGACGTCAACGTTGCGATGACTGCGCAGCGACTGCAAAATTCTTTCTCACTCTCCGTGAACTGAGCAAAGCATAGGAATTTATTTTTCTTTTGCATTAAATCATACAAGAAAAAATGCAGATTCTGAGTTTCGCTTTGAGTCTAAATCAGAATCTGTGAATCTGTTCTATCCGCGCTGGGTGTACAACGCTGCTCAATTGATGTCTGCGTCCCACAAAAGCGCTCAAAAGGAAAAGCGCGAGTAAAGTGGCAAAAATAATTTGTTATTTCGAATAATTTTCAAATTTCTTGCTTCAAAGTTAGTTTAGCATATTCTTGAAATTAGCATTGTTAAAAAAAAAAAAAAAAAATTAGACCAATATTCATAATTTTCTCAACGAAATTGCTTTTCGAAGCCAATTTTGAGGTTTTATTAAAAATCTAAATTGCCTCGGCAAATCCCATTCGAAACACCTGCTAACTGAAAATGGCAAGAGGCGGTAAGAGCAGATGCGTTTTATTAAATGGGATTTTCTTGGATTGCAGGAGACTTTAAAGCACTTCGAAAAAGTTAAACTAGTAACAAGAAGGATAATATTTTAGCATTGAAGCTTAGTAAAAAGAGAGAAGAAGTAGCTTTATATCTCTCTAAGACATCTTATTTCTATAAAATAAAGAATAATTTCATTAAGTTCGTTTATTTAATTATTTTATCTTCTTCATATTTCAGATTATTCAAAATGTGGATTATGTAGCTGTAGAATACATATTTCTTATACACCTAAAGGTTCGTAGACTATTTAACTTATTCACTTTCAATCCCTTGACATATCATTCCGTTTAAAGAACGCGCTTAAGTTTTTATTGCCACATAATTTCAATAACAAAAGTTATAAATCACAAAAAAAAAACAAGATTTTGATTTGGACAAAGCCAGAGATCATTCATACGCCCATCCCAATTTCATTCACTCAAAACCCATAAAAACGGAACGCCATACACCAAAATCTACATAAAATATAATTACATAATGATTTAATCCCGATACGTAAGCTAATCGCGCACCGCTGCTCGAATCTGATGTGACACAAAGCCAAAAGCGAAAGAATTCAAAGCGTTTTCGCATGAATCAATCATAATTTTATGTGGCACCATAAAACGGAGCACGGCCGGTGAACGGACCGACAGCGAACGGACTACGAACGGCAAAGCGTGGCAGCGAAATAAATGAAAAACAATTCGCGCTTTAATCGTTTTAAAATGTCATTAACATGACAATAAAAAAACGTTAAAAACGCTCTCGAAATTGGACAGAAGTAGACATAAAACGTAGGGTGAGAGAGCATTGTCGACCCGTCGGACGGTCGCTGTATTTATTTATTTGATTTGGTAGCTGTCCAAAGATAATCACCGCCATTGTTCACCAACCGCATAAAGCACATTTTAGGTGTTCACATTTTATGTTAATCAAATGAAACGAATTCCAAAAGCATTTTTGAGATCAATTTATTCAATTTGAAATATAAATTTTAGCTATTTTCGAAATTCATTCAGTTAGGTTTATGCCGTTCGGAGCAGATTGGATTTATGAATTTCTTATTATTTAATTTGTCAGCCGAGTTCATTTCATTTCGACTCTGCGGCCATTAAAACGTGAGACTTTTTTAACAAAAACGGCCCTCGCATTCGCTTATTGCTCAGTTTCCAATTTCCGGCTGACTGAGTGGAGCACATTAAGCCACAAAATGGCGCAGTGAACATGTTTGGCAGCTCATTCCGAGGCAGTAATTAACAGAATTCATTAATTTCAAAATCATAAATTTGATAAAGATTTGCTTGATCGCGCTTTTGTTTTAAGCCAAAAATAAACACAGATACGCATACATTTTTTAATCAAATGCAGCAGCAAATGCATTTAAATTATTTTCGATCTTGTTGCAATTTTTAGTGTAATCCAATGTGATTCGGCTTGGCTCGATTGTCTTTAGAATTATTTATTGTACAATAAAATATATTCATTATTGCCATTAGTCGCTCGTAAATTGGTAAATAAATGTCCAACGTCATTCGCCGTTGCCGTGCCGCCGTCTCGATGACATTGCCACCAGCTCTGCTCTGCTAACGCTGTAGCCCTCTACCCACGAAGAAGTTAGCAACAAGTTGTCCGTACCGTCGAGTCAAGCGGTACGCGCAGTGCAGAGGCGTTTCTGTTGGTGATGGAGGAGACGGAGACGGAGCATGTGCAACTTTGTTTGCCTGCAAACAAGAAAGACTTTATACCAACTTTTAATACCTAAATACTCGTAAAATTTGATTCGATGGCGTTGCATGCATAAAACCGCATTAAGCAGCCATTTGCACATGAAAATTAATATTCGTTGCTCTTCGAACCATTTTCTTGGACATACAAAACGAGTGTAGACTACTTCTAAATTCTAAAACTTAAATCCGTCTTTCTTCGCTAATCGGTTGCTCTGCATTAGGCTGCGATAACTGCCATGAATCGCTTTTGTTTCGTTTATTTGCAAATTATTTATTTAGTCAGTTTCGAGCGAGATTTCATTGTATTCATGTCGTGCATTCCTCTACATTTTTTAGCTTATCGGCAAATTTTTATACGATTGTTTATTGTCACTTAAATACAGATTTAAATAATTTAATGACTTCATTTAATGTCTGCAGCACTCGCTGTTGTCGCTGTTGTCGCATCAACGCTACTCTCAGCTACTTTTCCGCTCAGCTTCTGTCTGAGCGCCTTCGAATTGAACAGCGAAAAACAATAAAACAAAAAATTGTCAATAATATAAAATAAATGATGACTTTTCACCCGCATATGACTTAATTAAATGCAATAATTACAAAACGATAATTTATGATGGAGCTGACCAAAGCGATAATGATTCGAAAAAAACAACAACAACAGCAAAACAAAACCAATACAACTTGCTAATGAGATACTTTGGTGCATTCTTTAACTATTGTATGCTGCGGAGCTGCATTTAAATTGAATTCTTACTCCACAATCGATAACCTCATCCAGTTTTTTACGCAATTAAAAGTTATATTGAGGCACATTAACTTCAGTCGAATTAAGTACTCCATAAATTAGAAATTTGAACGGAAACTTTCAAAATTATTTGAGTTTTAAAGCATTACCGTATACACAGTTCAAACTGTTATGTACTATCAGTCGTCAGTGCAATCTTAACGCATTTATTTTCGCATTTATTCCAAGCCTGATAGACATTGTAATACTCGCAATTGAACAAAGCTTTGTAATTAAAGTCTCTATCTCTAAATCCAGTAATCCGCCTGGCGAAAGATGTTCTTCAAACAGAGATATTATTGAGCGTGTCCCACCTAGTGCCGTATTTGTAAAATGAATCTCAAGTTGATATTGCCTCGAATACATATTTGTATATTTTCCATAAAAAATACAGATGTGGTGTGCTTGTGGGTATGACATAATACTATCTTAATGCTGAGGGATTAGTTCTGAAAGTTAACGCGTAGGGAGACGGATTGATGTTCAGACAGACTCACATGATAAAATGTTGGTACTATTCACACTATGCGTAGAGAGTATATAACATTAGAACCAGAAAAAAAAATAACCTTGGCTTAAATTCTTTAGTTTTAAAATTTTAGAAAGGTAACATTTTTCAATAAATCTATACACTTAAGAAAGCTTTACTTAAGGTAAAAGCCGAAACTGCTTATGCTAGAGATATTATTTGTGGATAGTATTCTTGTACTGAAAAGGATGGTGTCATGATATATGGGGAAAATATGGCATATGAAATGGTATTTCATTTGGGTCACATTACAGACTTAGATTTTTTTTCATCAAATCTTTTTTTTTATATGAAACAAAACTGTATTAAGATTTTACTTCCGTAATACTTCTTAAATTAGGCATTTGTGAGCAAGAAATTCTTTTGAGGATGTATTTTAAATCGCCTGACCGCATTCAGGAAGGGGCACCAGTTGCTGTAGTCTTGCTGGCGCCAGTTGTTGTACGAGTATATGCCAAGTACGGAGAGCTCTCTCCATACATGGTCATTCAAACGCGTATCCGGTCGTCCTCTACTTCGTCGTCGACCAATCAAGTTTGGGTCCCCATACAAACCATGCGTGTTAGAGCTCTTTCATCCATTCGAATGAGTTCATACAGCTCACGGTTCATACGGGACCTAAATTCGTCGCTGACTCTAATAATTGATGTTTTCTACAACAGTGAAGTTGAAATTTTCCAACTCCAAGACGCGATGACGGAGTGCGAGAGGTCACCAAGTTCTTCTTGTTCACATACACCGTTAGACCCATGAACTGAGTCTGTTTTTCAATCTTTAAAACGCCTTGCTGACTCGCATACCTGCACACCAATGATATCAATATGAGCATTACTTCCTTTTGAAAGATCGAGCCCGACATACTCTGTTTGTACGGGCACTGGCATAGGATGTATTCCATCAGAAGATTGAAAAAATCACACGACAGAGCATCACCCTGCCTGAAACCTTCTTGGTATCATAGTGGTCGGAGAGGTTGGTGCATACTTCTAATAAACACTTCTCCGCTGGTCTTGATAACTGAATCGACATCGTTATAGTACGGTGGCTCTACAAGAAAAATGACTCCTCCAGTGATTCCTGTGCATCTGTAACCAGATTTCCACTTTCGTCTTTACAGAAAGTTACTCAGGGCTTTAAACCTTCGGTCAGACTCTTGACCTTCTAGTAAAATTTTCGAGCTTCAATTTTGTCACATAACCTTTCAACATCCTCAAACTCAAGCCTTTATTGATCCTTTTTCTTGCGTCTGAAAAGGCGCTTCACTTCTCTCCGTTTTTCTCGATATCGCGTTATTCCCATCTGCAGAGTTCGGTGAGAGAAAGCCTTTTTCTCTGCAGTTGCATGGCAACACTCCTCGCCGTTCCAATTACCGCCTTGGCAGCCCAATCGATGGAGTGGGTGATATGTTTCCACTGCTCGCATATGTCTTGAGAAGACGTAAAGATTTCCCGGAGCAGTCGGGAGATCGTGTTTGAGAAGCCGGCAGCAGTTTGTTGTGACTGCAGCTGGCCGACATCTAGCTTTTAGTGCACCACGACGTGCGGAGTGCACCAAGGTAGACCTAGTGCATACCTTGACTGCGACAAGATAGTGGTCCGAGTCGAAGTTGGGACCACGTTACGTTCTCAAGTTGCCTTCCGTCAATCATACGATGATCAATTTGGTTGCATGTAACTTGTTAATGTGTTGAAATCTGGTGATGCTAACTACCATGTTCCGACCTGCTGCGAAATCGATTAGCCTCTCTCCATTATTATAGGTAGTGTTTGGAACAACTCTCGTATAGACGTTCCAAGCGCTCATGGAAGCCGTGTTTATCATCGTCGTTTTTCTCTTGCGTCGCAGTGTGCGCACAAATCAGGTTTATATCAAATTATTTAGACTTGATGCGTATCACGGCTAGACGCACGTCAACAGGCGTGAACCTAGAGACGAGGCTACGTAGTTTTCTACTCTCCACGAAATTGCATCCAAATTCGTGGAAGCTATATTAGATGTTTTAGGATGCTTTTTTAAACTCTACCCTATCCGTCATATTTCCTGGATTGCAGTGATATCAGTCTTGTATATTTTGAGGACATCAACAATGAAATACATGGGATACATAAATGGGACTTTATATTATTTGTAGACCAACTACACCTCTCTGTATCGTTATTGAGTCTGCCACACCGCTTTTGAATATTCGCAATGAAAATTTGTTTATTCTGATTTCGTATTCTTTTTGAACTTGTGTCTCGCCAGGATTGTACTGATATTTGCAGTTGAAGTCAATCATTGACTTTCATCAATTGTTGCTCTGTAGATTCAAATACATTTCGTAAAGCACTTTTTTATTTACATATTTACCCATCAATCACTATCAAATTAAAAATTTCAATTTGCGTCAATATTATCTCTGCGCTCCTCTGCGGTGGGCACAAGTAATTTACTTTCGGGTATGTAGCTAAAAAGTACATAGTTGAATGCTAATTCGATATCCACTTAGAAACCCTTGCTCATTACTCTCGGCCGAATAATTATTTCAATAAACAATCGGAAAAACTTTTCGTCGATTATGAACTGCTTTGGAAACACATAATACAATATTTCAAATTTCAATTAAGACCATGTGCTGAGAAAAATAGCTGAGAGCACCGAACATGATTTCAGTTCGAATTGACAGCGAACCAGCCAGCGCAAACAGCTTGCCTACACTTCAGTTCGGATGCGATTGGATTGGATTAGTTCCTTACGAAATATACAAGTAAATCGATTCATATACTTGTACAATGTTGTGGAATTTCTTCGAAGAAGAACGGTTCCGAGTGCGAAGTGTTTTGCCGTTCCTTGACTCTGCTGATGCTGCTGCTGAACTCTTTTCCATGACTCTTTTCGAATGTTGCGTATTTGACTTCTGACTTTTGAAATATAAACATTTTGTTTTATGACTTTCAATTGATTTCGTGGATCGTTAAATCGCATGAAACAACAAAATCAATCGAAAACGAATGAACGAACCAATGATTTAAAATGCCTCAAGTGCATGAATAGAGTCGATTGAAAGAAATATGTCTTCGAAAGAATGGAGAATGGCGAGCACTTTGGAAAATGTCTTTTAAAGTTAAAATCAACTTATTTGATTTAATATTTCATTTTACAGACAATGTATTGTAGTTAAAGGTGTGTGTTGAAACACAAAATAACTCCATTTTTATATACAAAAAAAAAAACTAATTTTTAATTAAAAACCCGTTTTTGAAACCATTTTAAAATATTCAAAGGCAAAATCAAAGGCATTTCAACGCAGCGAATCACATCGAATATTCATTTAATAAACAATAAAATCTTTTTTTAAAGTGTCATACTCAAAATTTAACTTGTCAAATAAATTTGCTTGTCTAAAAACAAATTCCGTTGATAAAATCTAAAATTATACATTTTCGTTGGTATTAGCGGACAGACAAGTAGAGAAGCGGGCGGACGGACGAATTGGACAGACGAATTGGATTAAAATGGATTGGTCATTTGCCTGATTGAAAATAGAAATGGAAACAAACACAACAAATACTAAAATTCAACATGAAAAAAGAAATGTTCATTCGAATTCGAATACAGCGATTGGAGACTGAGTCAATTTGAGCTGTTCATAATGATGGGCAGACCAAAAAAATGAAAGAGATACGTAAAACCAAAACCAAGATGTTTTTTAAAACTTGTCTAATTTTTTGTGGTAAATGTTTTTAGTTTGAGAGCTAAGAGCTAAGAGCTAGAAGAAAAAAAACAATAAACAAAAATGTCCAACCACAAAAAGAACTCAGAGCCATGGACAAAGTCCCAACTTTATTATACCCTACACAGCCATATTCCGTATATTGGATGTGAACAAATGAGAGCTGGTGTCTTAATTAAAAGTATTTTTTATATCATCACATCAATCCATTACAAATGTTTACCTTAATTCAAAGTTATATGTATGGTGGGAGTTTATCTTTAATATTGAGGGAGTTATAGACCACACACCACTGCGATAATTCAGTTGCGTTGTAATATGTCATATAGAAAATAATAGAGAAGAGCGAATAAAGGAAGCTATTTCTTTCACGCTTACAGTTTCTTATCAACTGGTACCTCCTGAACATGACTACTTCATGCTCTTATACCATTGGAATGACTAATTGTATCATAAATGTTTGAATACTTTATACGTTCTAAAATTTCTCGTTCGCTACATTTTAAATTTAAACAAATGCAAAAAAGTCCGTTCGCGTATATTTGTTTGCAGGGTATCAAAGCAAACAGCTTAAAATATTCAAAAGAAGAAAACCTAAAATTTAATAAAACATTTCGAGTGAGTTAGATAGCAAAGTCAACTCAACTGGGAACGTGTCCGAAAGAGTTTGTCATTCCCTTTCAGTTCTGACTATTCCAAATTGTGTGCTTGTACACTGTTTGTATTCGCAAAGGACAACACATTTGCGCCATAAGCGATAGAAATCTGTTAATAACCAACCTTAAATATGCATTTATGGCCATACTTTGCTTTCGTTACTCGGTGTTGACATAGTCGAAAAGCTTTTCATTGTGGACTCTTGGGGCCGTTTCGGTTCAACTTGGCTCGCCTCGTACGAGCTGCGATCTGCGTCAGCTCCAAACGCTCTTACAATATTTTACACGTTTTATTGATTTTTCGCAAACTCGCAGCGCATTGCTCGATGTCTGCGCATAATGAGCAAAATGAAGCGCAGCAGCGGCGAACGAAAGCGAAAGACATTCATACAACTACAAGAGGATGGCGGCACGCAAAGACGTGATGGGAAATGTGTGTACGGCGTTTAAGCTTTGAAGGAGAGAAGAGATAGAGACAAGTGTCTCCCACGTGTGCTCTTCGCTCGCAGGCTGGGCGTGTCACCAGGAAATGTGTCGCCAAAGTGCCAAGGCAACCCGCCAATTTATTATCGATTTGGCAGGGTTTCGCATTTGTTTAAACATTTTCCACGAATCTAACTCCAAAGCGCCCATTCGATTGCGGTGTGGCTAAACGCAAATAAATCTCGTTTATTTATTAACAGTGCGTGCGAATAGTTCACAAACTACTACTTGAGTTTTTTTCCTCCAAGTCCGCCCCAGCTGCACACTCCGCCATTGTCTATTTGTTCGTCTTCAGTTGGTTTTTGCTTTAGTCACGCAAATCTTATGAATGCATCGCGGTTGTTCAATATTTCAATGCAATAGTTCTGACAGTTCCCGATTTATTTAATTGATGATTCTCTGCGTTTCGCTTATTGCTGAGTTTCAGTTTTAAGTCACTGTTTCTCGTTCAGATTTAACTTGAATACGATAGTCATTTAATAAGTCGTAGTTGTTGTCATTAAATTTTATATTTTGTTCTTTAAAAACAATATTGTAGACTATTTTAAATTGCACGACTTGTTCTTTAATTTGTATACCCTACGCTGGAGTGCCTAGGGTATGCGAAGTTTATATAAATGTATGCTACGAGCAATGTGTGGCGTGGCAGATGCAAAAAGTGAAAATATTTTATATGAAAGGTTTTACAACATTTGAACTCGATATCTCTGCATCCAGTCAACCAAATGTCAAATCCAATAAGGAAAAGCATTAAACATTGGTGAAAATATGAGAGTAATAAAAATGGTAACGTAACTTCGATTGAATCGAAGCTCAATTATAACTTTTAAATAGCAGAAGAAAACCTTTTTTTAATAGACACTCAGTATATACATATATCTCTTTTAACTATATATAAATCAGTCAGGTTTATTCAGTTTATAAGTTGATCGAACTGAAACTTTTTGGTATATTTTAAGAGGATTGATGTATGAAATAGCAGATTTGGTGGGGGATGGTTTGAATGCTGTCTCCATGTAAGCAGTGACGATAGAGAATTTCATCCATCTTGGATCCGAGAAACCAGCAACAACAACGACAGCCTGGAGATCAGGCGAAGAATCAAGCTTGCAAACAGATGCTTTTTTGGGTTGAGCAAGCAAATTAGAAGTATGTACTGCAAGCTGTTCGATGAGGTTGACATAGACACCTTATTCGAATGGATGTAAGAGCTCCAGCACGCATAGATTACATGGGATCCAAACTTGATTGGATGACGCTATAATAAAGAGTGTCCGGGCACGCGTTGGAATGAACAGGTATGGAGAGATCTCTCAGTACTTGGCATTCAGAGCAACTGGCGCCAGCGCGCTCAAGATTGCAGAAGCTGGCGCGCCTGCCCAAATACGGCCATGACCGAAAGACGGTTGACGGCCATTTAAGTTTGTATGGTAATGATGCGAGAAAAGGGAAAGTGTGTTGGAAAGGTGAATGTAATGGGCAGAGAGTAATGTAGATTGTCTGAGCAGGAAATACAAGAGGAGAGTGCTGGGATAGATATTGTACTGTGGCGAAGAGTGTTTCTGATCGGACAGAGCATTATCAGCACAGAGTGTGGTCGGGGATAGCTGTTCTTGGCTTTTTCTAAAATTCAATAAATAGTCGGCTAAAGGTTCATAAACCTTAAAGCCTACCTTATGCGTTGAAGGTTACAGCAGATATCAGGGAATCTATAGTCACTAAATATATGTTGTGACATAGTCTCATAAAATAAGTAGCACAAAGGGATGCATAGCAGAGCTTGTCGGGTCAATTAAGAATCGTAGCATGCCATGATATATCAAATATTTTAAAATTAAACTTGAAAAATTTTATTCTCGGTGATGGAACACGTATACAAAAGTAGGAGGAGTAGAGAATAGCTCCAAATTCTATTTATTCATATGAACAGCCACATTGAAGGACGGATATTTTAATATTGATATTCTATAGGGTCTGTTCTGGCTCACACAACCTTAATATATCCGCTGAACCTATGGGTAAAGAGCATAAAAACTACATTTTATATTAATGTACATTTATTTCAATGAAGATTTGAGTATACGATAGCTCAACTGTCCAGCGTGCTTGCTAAGCAACACTAAAATTCATCGATGTCGAGAAAACCAGAAGTGTGAAGACTATTTAAGCTTCGGTGTCAACGTAGTAATCGATATCTTTTATTTTGTATTAGATTACGTAGTAGTAGCATGGTGGGCCTTGTGCGATGTGATAGCACTCTTATCTCTTTAATCTTTTGAAGGTGTTAATAACCTCATTTTGGAAAATATCTCATATATGTATGTTTCAGGAAATAAGTCTCCAGGTATTCGAATCTAGTACCAGGCAGTCCGGGTTTGTGAAATCTTTCCAATTCCTTATATATATAACTACTCACAGTAACCTGTGGTAACTCCTTTTAAGATCTACATATCAACGTTTTTCATCCTCAGTTTCTTAAGACATTTAAGAATGAGATATTGGAGATACTTCATGTGAATAGTGCAGATCACTGTTTGTAATATTTTTTTTCGAATTTGGTGTGCAAGACCGATCCCCTGTAGGCATTCAACAAGACTTCTAAGTGCTGCTTGATTATTTGAGTACAAGTGAACCTATTTGCACTTGATGGTATGCAGTCTTAGGCGCATCATTAGTTCCAGAATAGCCGCGAATTTCGCTTTCTTGTCCGGACCTGCTATTAAGGCATGGCTTTTTCCCAATTAATTCTAGGGAAACAAGTAAGAAAATTACAGTCGTAGTAGGGCGTAGCGGACTGTAAGACATGAAAAGAAAAGAGAGGACGGATGTTTCATAGGTCGTTCAAGCTAGCAAGGGGGGATGGTCAACATTTTAAGATAAACTTGAAAAAATTCCGGAGAAGTCCTAGTCGAATGCAAAGAGAACGAAGACTCTATCTATTATCGATTCCGATATCCATTCGTTCAGACGGACAGACGGACATGGGTATTTCGACTTCTCTATAACCCCAGACCATAATGGGGGTTACTTTGGGGGTCTCCGAACATTATTTCTACCTGTTACATACATTTGCACAAAATTAATAGGCTCTTGTACCTTCGGTACAGGGACTAAAATGATGTACCAATGTATTCATTGTTTATGACGACGTGGTACGTAGTACTATTATTCATTCATGCCCTTTCCGGATTGTAAATTGAGCTTTCAGTCAGAAGTCATATAGACGACGAATTCCAAAAAAAATTTTTTTAATATTTCATGCATTCATATGGATGGATTTCGATAGAATATGTTCGACAATCGATAATGAATTTGTATGAAATCGAATAGTTTTCCCCTTCAAATTAGCTGCTCCTGTTTTTATTACAGTTCTGCAATACTATGTCTAAAATGCCGTTCACAAATTTATTGAGAATTGCAAATTTTATTTATTTAAAAATAAATACAATTAATAAAAATAGAAATTTTGCTTTATTAATATAATTTTTTTTTTGAATGATCTGTCAACACTTTACTAAAAATTTATAATTAAAATTAGTTTTCCAAACAAAAATGTTAATAAACTTGAAAAATTCTGAGCACAGCCAAGAACAGAAAATTTTTCACATCTCTTTTGAATTGGATGTAGAAACAAAAATGCCTTCACATCTGCTAAGTTAAATATTTTATAAATCAAAATAAAAAAGAAATGCTGAGCAAATTGCATTGCGAAATATTTTTCATGAGTTCAATTTTAAAATGTTTAAACACAAAAAATAGAATGAAGAAAAAAAAACTCAAACAAAAAGTTATATGATAATTTAATTGTATTTTTATTGATAGTAAAAACATTTTATGTGACATACAAAATTAATTATGAATGAAGACAGCTCGAGTTGAAATTGAATACGGCGAGGGCGACTAACATGATTTCAAATTTCAGCGAAATTTTAAGCGAGACGATTTGATTTATGTTAGAGGAGCTCTGGGTAGAGTAAGGTCGCAAAAAAATTAGTGCGGTCTACGAAATAAACAGTGAAAATATTCTTACAGAACAAGTGCTCTTGGAGTATCTTCCATACTTCAACGCATTACAGTGTATGCTGCGAAACATATATTTTTTAACTTGTTCATTTTATTCGTTAGGTGTTAATATTTTTAAAAACATTTTTCATTTCTCTTTAACCATTGCCACTAACTCATGTACATCGCTTAGATAATCTTTCAAGGACATTTTTTTATGGCGTATTTTCACTGTTAATTGCCTTCGTAAAAAAACGAAAGGTGCATTCGCACACCTGAAGGGTTGCACTAAGATTCATTTGATATTGCATCAAGTAGGCAGTTATCCTGCAATGTCCTTGAATTTCACATATTCGTTTTTTATGCATTACAGTTAAGCGATGCATGCAAAATTACGCGAACCTCTTCTACCTGTTGAATGCAAAATGTGCAGGCATTTTTATGATCTCTTCAAGGAAATCCTTTGAAAAAAGTTTCCTTTGCATTTTTTAAAGTAAGTCCTTGACTACAACCGAATATGAAACGGAGTTAAAATTAATAATTGCGTAAAAAATATTATTGTCAAGGTTATGAATTCATAACTGACGGAAATATTTAAGAACATTTTTAGGGTTAGTATATGGCTGCATCTTGCGAAAATTAATGTGTACCTAATTGATGAAAAATACCATGAAGCCTGGTGAAAATGTAAAGACCTGAGAAGAATGTAGAGAGGTGTACGTTATCATTGTTTCATCAACTGTTTGTAAGCATACAAAATTACCCAATTTGTAAACGGGTTCTGTTGGAAGTAATGGTTTGGATTGTAAAGTTTACAGAATTGTACAGAAATTCATCTAAGATGACAACTAAGGGCTTGATATCTCCAAAATTGAAAGAGTAAAATGCATTACGAAGCGTAATGTCAGAAATGTATTGACTATATCGACTTGTGCTTACATAATGAATCCACGTTAATAAATGGAAACTAAAAATTCATAGTATATGAAAGAAATGGAATTATAGGATTATAAAACTAATGTAGTCTTGCTTAAAATTATACTTTTTAGATGGATGATAATCTATATTCAATATAAACTCGCTCGAAATAAAATATAGTTACTTGTATATTTCTATCTGTAAGCATAGAAAATAATATTCGAGGTTTATTAAACAAGGTGACTTGTTTTTTTTTTTTTTCGAAAAACAATTCATTATTTATTTTGACTTTTTAAAAGTAATCGCCTTCAGGTATAAGCTTTCTGCCAAGAACTCACGATGCACCGCAGCGATCCGGTATTGTCGTTGATGCCATTGAACATCATCTGATTAATGCTCATGTGAAAATTTACGAAATTCGGAATTTCGATGACACACTTTTTAAGCCCAAAACAACCGAAAAATAGCAAGGCATGAGCTAACTGATTCGCCTACAATCTCAGCAATTTCTCGAATAATGGCTCCACTAGTCTCCATAATAGTTTTTTCACTGTTTTCATAGGTTGTTCTGGAGCTTCTTTGAAGAGCTTGTTTTTGGAACGGTTATTTTTTAATTTTCATTATTTAATACAGATTTTTAGATCCATTTTTTCTCGTTAGCATAAATTGTCAAACATACCAAAACATGAACGATTACTTCAACATATGTACTTATATAAAGAAATTATATTTTTATGAATATGTAATACATATTTGAGGTTTTTTTTAAAGAAATATTATGAACATGCAGCCCTCGAATTTTGAAAAGTTACCTTCGTTATAATTGTTTGCCATTTATTATAATCTTCCTCGCTTTACCAATTCGGAATATGTATGGTCAAATGCTGTCAATTAATACAGTCCCAGTAATTTTTCATTGATGCAATGAAACAGAGTCTTGATAAACATTTCGAAGCTCGAAAAACTATTTTTTATAATAATTTTTAACATTTTCAACCTTTTTTTAAATATTGTATCGCTCCTTGGAAATGGTGAATATGGCAGAACACAAACAATGATGCATAATAAGCTACCAAAGCTCCGAAATATTTATTGAAAATCCCTTTACAAAACTTTTGTCTCGGAATTTTTAAATCAGTAAAGCATAAATCATGTTCAATATATTCTTGATCTCCTTGATGAGACAAATGGATAAAGTATTGTTCGTCTGTCTTTCCAGCTGGTTTTTTATATTTTGGTTTTTTTGTGTATTCATATGAATGGGGATTTTCTGGCACCTCCTGAATAACATTTTGTTTTGTAAATGGTGAAAAATTATTCGTTAAATGCTTCATCTCGTAAAAACTTTTCATAATACATCTTGTATACTCAGCGCTTGAGAACAAAATAAATGCCGATGGACATACATATGCAATATAGGACTCATTTGAAAACTCTGAATCGCATTTTTTGAGATACGACTATCTTGGGAGATGTATTTAATGGATGATACATTTTTTTTGTTCTTCTCGATTCAGTATACGCTATCAATTTCCTTCTTCAAGTAGTGGTTGGCCGTTGGTTTGTATGCATAAACCTTAGACTTCAAAGAAACCCAAACGATATGATCCAACGGTATGGAGTCTTGAAGTGTACCACGGCCTATATGGTATGTGTCACATTTTAATTAAACCCGTGTAAGCTCCAGAACTGGTCTATATCGCATTAGCGAGCACTGTTATTGCTTGATTAGCCACATTTTCAAAGAGAAGGTCTGATGATGAAATCATCACTTAATATCCTCATAAAAACTGTGAAAAGTTCTGGAGTCATTTCGCAAGCTAGCGAAGGCATAAACTTCAAAATTAGATTTATAAGTGAATAGGTTTTGTACAATAATACACATAAAACTGTTTTATAATTAAAATTTAATATAATAAATTTTAATATAATACTTCTTGCGTGATATTCAGCACCCAATTTAGCTGCTAAGCAAATTAAAATTTAGTTTGAATGGTTTTAAAGTTTCGGTGCCCTCAAACAAAACGATTTGGTTTTTCTATTGTAGTTTTTTTATTGCAACTGCACAACTTCAGTGAATTTGCTTTGTCTATTTATTTTGCCGGAAAATTGATTTTAAGATAAACCAACATACACAGACAGACAAACATTTTAATTGTCAAAATAAAACTTTTTCCAAAATTGCAGCATTTTTTTTTCATAAATTTGCACAAACTGTTAGCTTGAGAATTTTTTAAGTGCAAGAAGTCGAGTATCTTTTCTTACCAGCTGCCAAGCATTCTCAAGAATATTTTTGTACATATAAACCTTTTCACTTAAGACTAGCTAACAAAGTGAAGCAGTTAAGCGCGATAAACAGGAGTGAGGCTCAAGCAGCCATAAACTTGGGAAACAAAAGGTTTGAGTCTGCATAAAACGCGACAACATGGTGTGATATTTTGCCGCGACAGCCTTCACTTCATCTGGCTTTGTTCGCTACTTTTTCGGTCGCTCATGCTCGGCAAGAATTCAGTCTTAAACATGGAAGCCAGCAGCTATAGCAACGACATGGAAACTGGTTGTCGCATATGCGCGACTTTTTGTTTGCAATTTTATTATCTTCACTGAGAAAGGATTTCCTGAATTTCTTTCGTTCGTTTTCCATAAAAAAACTAAAAAACGAAATCCTGCATTTTATGGCATTCATTGTTGGACAGTTTAACCCTTCAATATGGACGACAACAACGCGAGAACAATTGCACCGCGTGAAAAGAAGCAGCAGCAGCAGGCCAATCGCCATAGAAGTCATCTGGTTAAATCTGACGTCGCCCATCGGCATTTGCGCGTCTTTTGTTGCTGCTTGAAAATAAAGCGTAAAATTTTTGGACATTTCTTTGATTTATGGGACCAGAAAAACCAGAAATAAAAATTTCAATGGAAGAGAAATTGAACCCTTTCTTGAGAAAAAAAAAACAAAAAATAACAGAGTTAAAGCATTGTGAATGGAATTCAGAAATTTAAACTTTCAAATACATTGCAACTGCAAATAGCTTTAAATTATAACACAGCGCAATTACTTCTAATCTAATCTATTTACTTAATATACAGCAATGCGAATAATTGTTATGCCATTAATTAAACGCATAATTCATATTCTTCAAACAAACAAACAACAAAAGAGAAAGCAACAGCCATCCACAACACCTCCATACACCCAGCGAACCCATAAATATTACTTTTCTGCATGGCTGCCAGGCAGACCCCTTGCTCGATGGAATGGAGTTGGTCACGCCGACACGGACAGCGTCGCGCTGCTATGGGCGGGATTATTGTATGACAGTGGTGTGGTGGCGCATAATTGGCGTGCGCTCGTTTTAAAGTCGACGTTCTGTGGTGCAAATGACATCGATCCCACTAAAACTTACTTTTAATGGCCATTTGCGATGATAAGCTTACCGAGTTTATGGCTCCAGATAGCAAGTGTCGGTGTCACGTAAATTCGCCGACACAGGCGAAATTAAAGGCTCTCCGCTGTGCCGATGATTATGTATAAGTGCAACCGCGACAAGTGGCTGCGTCGAAAGGGCCAATACTGTGTAGTGCGGATATATAATTTCTGCACATATAACTGACAAAATAGATAAGAATAAGTAATAAGAGGCATCATATATAGTATATAATATAGTATTATGTATTCTTATCTAGACAAAAGCTATGAAGGAGTCCAGCTTAAAACAACGTTCAGTTTCAAACTTAGTAAAATAATAAAACAAAAAAGTTTTAACTTTTCTGTATTATGCACCTGTAACACTATGTGGTCAATAAATATAAAAAATTAAATTGTTTTCGAAATATTTTTAACAAATTGCATTTTAAAAAAATTTAGCTACATGCAAATGTAATGATGAGAAAAAGTCTTGCATCGCGAAAGGAAAAACGAGTAAAAAAATATATTTTATGAACGTTTTCCAAACCAAAACTTCATTGCATAAGCGTTCAAATAACAAAGTCAGTTGCGAGATAAGAAGCTAGCCATGAAATCCCTACTTGCAGCTCAACAATTTTAGGCCACTCCGAGCTGTATCGATCAAGTCACATTCATTTCCAACAGTTATTATAATCGTTTAATTAGCTAAAAGTATATACCACCATTTCTACTAGTTGAATTGAGCTTAAATTGAATATTCATGTGTGGACTCTCACGATTTTAATATGAATAGAATAAACAATTTAACCATAAATAATGCAACTTCTTAAAGGCACAAGGTGAATAGTTCTTCATAAACCTTTCCCTCTTTGTGTAACTATGAATCTTAAGCAACATTCTTATGAAGATCATCGTGATGGTGAATAATGTAAATCTTTCGGTCAGCATCAGAAAGCCTCCAGGTGCAGAGCAAACCACAATATTTATTTAAAATACCTCCCAAAAACTGCTCTGGAATTATTACCAATGATTCCCTATTGCTTATTTTGCACGCAATTGGAAATTCCCAAATCAGGCAAACCTCCCGACTCTCCGGAGAAAAAATTTTGGAGCGCATTATTATCGCTAGTATCCACATATCTCCGTTTTCCAGTACGGTTTTAGGAACCCTTTCAGCTGTATCCATCCACTCATGTAGCTCAAAACATTTGTTAAACATGAGCTATAAATGAAAAAATGGCTCAGATGTTTAAGCCGGTTTTGATACCGTAAGGCACAAAGATCCATAATTTCATAAAAACTGCAAAATCCTTTCATCTAATTTTTTTTTTCTGCTTTCGTTTCGAAAGATTCGTTTGGGTAGAAATGGATGATAAAAAATGAAGTAGAAAACTAATTTAAGCTGATGTAGGACCAATCTATATTTATACCAGATTGAGCTGAACTTCACAGATGATCTTTAGTTAGGGAAAGAAAGTTATCTTGTTAAGTTTGGTTAAAACCGGAGAGGGCTATGCCCCGGTCAATTATGAACAAAATTCAAAATATCTTTGCATCAATTTGAGGTACAGAAAATGTATTTGGGATACATATTAATGGAATCGGGAAAAGTAAGATCCATTGGAAAAGTCAATTACATTGTCTTATACTTATAATACGGTATCAAAACCAAATTGTTGAAAAACTTGATTAAATATCTAGATCGACCAATAAGTCTCCTACCTCGTCTCGAAGGTATGGGAACGTCTTTTTGCGTCACCAGTTACTAAGCTGGTAGGCTATCAAACAGCTATGCCTGACCCCCAATTCGTATTTAGATCTGGTCATGGCACCATTGAGCAAATCCACAGGGTAGTGAACCACGTACTTCGACGACAAGGAATATTGCAATGCGGTATTTGTTGACGTCCAGGAAGAGTTCGACAGAGTGTGGCATGCCGGACTCTTGGCAAAAATAAAGGCTTCTCCCAGCACCCTCCTTCCTTATGCTCCAGTCATATCTGAATGAACGCCATTTCCCGGTGAAAGTCAGAGATAAGAATGAAATCTGGTGTTCCCCAAGGAAGCGTGTTGGGCCCGCTACTATACTCGCTTTTCACAGCCACACTCCCTGTGCCCTGTGCAGACATAATGGCAACCGACAAAGTACTGCTGACATCATACGCAGACGATGTTGCATTTTTGAACAACTCAAAATGGGAGTACGAAGCGGCAGATGGTGTGCAGGAGTATTTGCACATGATTGAACATTGAATTTGAACCCGAATGTGGAATATTAAATTAAATCCAACCAAATGCATCACTAAGGTGAAGGATCCCTTCTTATGTCTGGTTGAATAATGCCGATCTCACGCAAGCTAATGAAATTAGATACCTTATGCTGACGCTGGATAAGAGGCTAACGTATGTGCGGCCCACCAGAACTAGGCCCACTAGTCAGCCGTTGTCACCTCAGAATGAGGTAACTCTACTGGCTCGTAAATAGACGAAGTAAACTGGCCCTGCGCTGCAAGAGAGCGGTTTACAACTCTGCTGTTGCCCCCATTTGGAGGTATGGAGTCCAGCTATGGGGCATTTGTTTTAAGACACATCGAATGCGCATTCAGGTGTTGCAAAATAAAGCCCTGCGGATGATCAGTGATTGCCCATGGTTCGTCCGAAACAGCACACGTGGAAACGATAGAGGAGTAAATTAGCCGCCATACCAGTCGGTACAACGCAAGGCTGACCGCACACTGCAACAGACTAGCTCGCATTCTACCAAACATGCGGCCGATCAACAGACTGAGGAGGCATAATGTCTTCCTCTAATCGAACGACGCAAGCGGCCCCAATCTTGCTACCCTCCAAGGAATCGGCGATGCTTCATCCCTTATTGTTAAAATTTAAATGTGAATTAATTCAATAAACTTAAATTAAAAAAAATAAAAAAAAAAATATCTTCGTCTATATTTAGACAATAAACTTATTTTCAATCAATAGTACCAATAACGCTATATGGTTCACCGAGCTAAGCTACAAACCTTGTAAAACCAGATTTTTAAATTTCTTTCTTCCACTCCCCTTTCAGTCTACATGAAAAAGCAGCTTAATTAAAAAATAAATCATGCCAAAACTAACATACTAAATCTGCATACTAAACAACTTATGTTTTTTATGCTTACTCAAATTATATTAATGTACCGATCCTTAGTAACTAATCATTAGATTAATAATCAAATTAAACTCTTGAAAAATTAATGTGAATAAACTGTCTTAGCTTAACTCTACACAATAAACGTATTTTAAAATATATTTAAGATATTAAGGACAATAAAGAATGAATGAATGAAAATTGATATAAACCCAATCTTCTAACAATTACATCAAATATTTTAGATTTGGCTGCAGCGATTAACTCAATCCATAGAGCTTATATGTCCCTAAAATGATGCAATACAGCACTAAAAGAAACGGCAAATGATTACTCAAAGAAAATTGATACCTTAGGCGAGAACATTAAGTAGATAGATTATCAAAAGCGATTCGCGATCGTGTAGAATGCGAATATATATATACTTTATCAAGACTACGTTGCTTTTTTCGCTTTTTTTTACGCTTTTTCGTTATATACAGTTAAACATTTCAACAATCCCAAACACAAGTCCCTGCTACAAATATCAAATATCAAAGCCTGGAAAGGTCATCATACAATCATATTTAAATTGTTACAAAAAATGTTGCAACAGAAACTAATATCACTTGGGAAACTCATAACACTATCTCTACTCATAAGTTGGATTTCTGGGTAGCCAAACTTATGGACTTTGGGCTAAAGGGTTCATATTCAAAATAAAACTCTTACTCCCACAAAATATGGACTTATTATGAAAATTTTACTTGTAAGGAAATCAGAATATTCATAGTCAGGCTCCAGAACTCAAGTGCATTACTATTCCATGTTCGTGGTCCCAATTGATTGGTCTAACCTTAACTTAAGGAAGTGAGGGTCTCAAATGTTCCACAAAGTAATAGCCTATACTAAGTATTTCCGCAGTCGATTGATACATATTTAGTCCAGCGAATTACCTATCAACGAACAGAAAGGCAAGGCAATTTTTAAACTCTCCTATTTCTTTTTCAGATAACTTGTAATCGTCCTTAGGGAAGGACGATGTCACTTCTGTCTGAGTTTTTTTTTTAATAGTTGTTTTTTTTGAATTTAGCTAGAAACTTTAATCTTCATATACTATTCCATATAGATCCAGATCGTGCCATTAAAAGGGGGTAATTTCAACATAAATTTGGACCCTCTATCAGTGATATTCTATCAGTGCTATTCTATCTGGGAATGCCAAATTTGTTGAATCTTGTATTAATTAAAATAAAATATTTTCAGGAGGAATATATTCCTATACAAATTTTGGTTCAAGGGGTTATAGAAAAATGGTCATTCTTATTTTTCTTAAAATTTATTTTTTCTATTCGAAAGAGTTACAAATGGTTCTTAATTTCTCCGTCATATTGGTTAAGGCGGAATTTTTCCCGTATTATGAATTGTTGAGGGAGCTGTAAGGACATCTTTCAAAATCGTCAGGCGCATACTTGTTAATAACAATTTAAGGCCTCGATAGTTCAACTTGCTAGGCTCCTGGATAAATTAACAATACTTAATTCTCATTGATCTGATCACTCATTCCCAATAATTTGCCTTTAGTTAGTTAAAAGTGATTCCAAAAAATCTTTATACCAAAAAAAGAAAAGAAATACTAATCCCGAACGCTCTAACAGTTCGGCTGAAAAGTTCGTAGGCTGACACATTGGTGGCGCTACTAGCCCTATCCATCAAAGGACTTGTGTATAAATTTGGCAGCTGTCGTACTATTAGCTTGTCAGATATATGATTTCGAGGGAGGCACCGGTTAGCTACCCCTGCTCTATACCATCCGAAACCACCAAAATGCCGCCAAATTCAGATAAATTATTTTATAAAAAATTATTAAATCTGACACTTTTGTAGGTGAAAAGAATTTAAACTGCAGTTCCAACGAATTTTACGTTTTCTCTTGCTATTTTTTTTTAGGCCCTGTACCGAAGGTACAAGAGCCTATTGGGTTTGTGCAAATGTATGTAACAGGTAGAAATAATGGTCGGAGACCCCCCAAAGTTACCACCATTATGGTCAGGAATGAAAGAGGAGTCGATATAGCCATGTCCGTCTGTCCGTCCGTCCGTCTGTATGAACGAAAGGATCTCGGAAACGGTAATAGATAGAGACTTCGTGTTTTTTGCATTCGACTAGGATTGCTCCGGAATTTCACAAGTTTATTTTGAAATTTTGCCCCTCCCCCCCCTTCCCTATAAAATCACCCCTTAGGGTGAAAATTTCTTCGGCACAAAAAAAATTGAGTGTACCAATATAGAGATAACGTCTCTCTAAGCAAAAATCCAAAAAGTTCATCAAAATCGGATAATAAATGGCGATTTTATAAGCAATTGAATTTGAACGACCCCCTTTTCTTTTCATTCATATTCGCGCAGTGAGAAGTGTTCATGTGTTTGGTCATAAGCTCGGGAAACATTTAATATGTTTGTTAGGCGACCTGAACTGGTACAGGGCCTCTTACAGTCGGTTACGCCCGACTGTATTTCCTTACTTGTTTCATTTAGCTTTCTTGCAACGATCTAAAAGAAATTTTATTCTCAGTCAGAGCTTCAAACTTAAGTCCAGACAGACTAATTGCATACATGACTTCATTTGAAAAACCAAGCATGGAAAAGAAGAAACAAGTCATAACCCTTCATAATCATCGCAAGTCGCCGGCTGCATTGAACACGCATGTCTAAAACGCTGGCGAAACTCAGTGAGTTTACCATCAAACCATTCGTCTGGTGCTCATTGGACGCGATTCGTAAGTGCTGTCACGTAAAAAGGCCGTTTTAAAACTGGACAAATGGCATATGTCTGGTGACAACGACTTGACGACTTCATTAGACGCGGACATATATCAGAAAAGTGTCCGATTGATGGCCGTTGAGATTTATTTGGCTGGGTAAAAGGATTTCCTACAATTTCCAGCACTTCCCGAAACGACTTCTTAGATAAATCAAATTCGAATTGGTGGAAGTGGTTGGACGTCTGTCCGTCCACGACCGTGCCAGCAAACAAAGCCCAGAGGAAATGCGGTAAGAAATTATCAACAGAATGTAAGCAACGAAGCCATAAATTATAAGTCAGAAACTTTTTCGAAATAAATCACGAAGTCATCTCGGCAGTCAGCAAGGAAGACAAGCGTTCGCTGCTCATAAAATGCTGCTCTAGACTGACTCGCCAAATGTTCGCTAATTATTGTTTTTTGCGTAATACTTAAGGATTTCAGCCACAACAACACTTGTCGTCATCTCTGGAACAGCTGCAGAGCAGGGCATAGGGGACTGAGCGCCAATTTGAACATTTCGCAAACAATTTATATTTAAAGTTGCCAACAAAAAAGAATTTCAAAATGTGAGCCAAGACAATTATCGAAATACTTATTCCTCATCATGCATCTTGGAACACGAATATGCAACGACACAAAGTCTCATTTGGGCGTCACACACACTCAAAATAGTTTCGAGTTAATAATACGTTTTTGAAATTCTGCTAAAAATGGCACGTTCCGAACAAAATAGAACATAACAATGCAATTCAAATACAATTTGCAACAATTTAAGCAAATTTTGCAATTCCATTCGGCGCTCGCCAGCGCCATCTCCTCCAATTTCGATTCGTTGAAATTAATTCTCCTTCGCATTGTGAGAAGCGCCACTCAATGTAATTCAACTGATTCCAATGCGAATTGCGCGAAATTAGATGCAAACTTTAATTGTTTGTTTCGGCGCAGTTTAATGGGCGCACAAAGTGCTTTGGGCCGCTCGTAAAATGCTCACAATCATGAGTTATAAAGCATCGCAGGGAGAAGGAATGCCCAGCTAGCTAGCCAACGTTTGAGTATGTGAGGGAATGCGATTTCAAATGTCGAACGTTTAGCTGCGAGAATCAAGACCCATTCTCATGTGCAAAATGATGCGCTATGCTCTTCTGGCGCTGTCGGTCGAGTTGTCAGATTCAATTGCATCGCAGCGCACATTTTTCCTCGGAACAGACGAGTAAGTGTTCGCAGTGCGTATAAATGAAGTATGAAGAAATATGAACGCCTTTTTTAATTATGGAGTAACGCGTTATATCTCAAGAAGTTGAGGAGGAATGTGGCTTTTATTAAACGAAAGATTTATTGCTTGACTTTATTGTATTTCATAGTTTTTTGTTACTTTAACTGCATGGAAAAAATCTAGCGTGCTTACTTTGTATATTGAAATTGATTTGTATAACCATGAGGAACAATGCAGTAAAGATTGGACCTGGACACTATTTTATTTATCTTAAACAATAGTTGTATATCACCCAAAAACAAAAGAAGTTATTCTTGATTTTCTCGATTAAGCTAGTCAAGCTAGTTATTGGATTCTAACTTGACTGCAATCCTAAGAACATATTAGAAAAAGAAATTAAACAATTTATGCCTATTAGATTTAAATTCTCATATTTTTTATACCAACACTTCTGAATTTGAAGATAATATGCAATACAAGTTTGGTATCTCTCTGGATTATCATCCAATGAAATTATTTCATTTCTAGACTTTTGGGAAGATCAAGGCTCCCCTTATCACTCATATACACATACTACTTAGAAGAATCTTTTTTGTTATGTATAAAGATATAGTCTATTCATTTCCAGTGGCTTTATATGAACATGTGTGGAAAACTTTATTGGAATTAAAGGAAGATACATCAAAAAAATAAAAAATATAAAAACAGCAAAAAAAGAGAGGGGTTGGAAATAAAATAGAGAAAGTAAATACTGTAAATAGAACTCTTTGTATTTTAAAGTCTCCAAAATCTTGATGTTCATACAGACATCCAGCTAGTCGAACATGTCTATATCGACTCGATTTTTCGTGGGTGGACTACGATTTTAACCTTAATAGATTACCTTATTAGAATTCTCGTAAAATATATTCAATTTGACGAGATGGAGAATCTAAATATCCAAATTCAAGTCTCCAAGTTTTTGTTGGTCGTACGGACAGACGGAAACGTCTATATAGGCTCGAGTTTTGTTGTTCATTAAGAGTAAATATTCCTTATGGAATCGGCCTCGCCTCTGTCTGTTACATACATTTGCACAAACTTAATATACACTTTTACCCTATGGATGTAGGGTATATACAGGGTGAAATTTAACATATACTCGACTTGGTTTGTTATTATTTTATGGGGTTTTCTTTAAGAAATGCAGCCCTGATTTTATGATGTTGCCCAAATGATGTTTCTGAATAGAAAAAAATGTTCATTTTGAGGCGAGAACCACGATCACAAGTCACATGTCCCACTAAATATTGCTGTGAGCTATCAAACATCGTAAAAGTTTCTTTTGCTATATAGCTAAATTTAATTTGATATTCTGCGGAATGAATAAGTAGAGTATAAAGTGGTGGTATACATTGCATGTTATTCCTACAAAGTAAACGGTGTCGTATCCCACAGAATTAAATAGTGTAAATGCAAGACATTTGTTTGGCCTAGAGAGTCTACCTTCAGAACAATGTCAGCGCTCTCGGTACCATTTTTCATACCTGCTTTGAAATAAATATGAGCAATAATTTCCAGAATTTATGGGTCCTCAGGTACTCCAAAGGTACGAAAAAAGCTGAATGAACTACATTGTTCATATACCTTGACAGCGGCTATTTGTGTAGTTAAACGAAATATGGGAGTCAATCATCCATGATTTTGGGGATTTCTTATTCCAACAAGCCGTGTTGCACTGTGACACTTGGAAGATCGCTGCACCAATTCAAAATCGACAAGTCTTCGTCACCAAACTCTGACAAACACAAAAGTGGCAACATCCATTAATATAAAAAATGGATTGGGCTTGCCATATGGTACGATGACCATTATACAAAATGGCGCGCCCAACATTAATTTGGAATCCACGAAAGCATTGTAGTCCAGGTGCGACTGATGTGTAGATGACCATGGATATACATGGATGGTCTTGCCAGCCATGCGCACAACAAGGTTAGACTTAGGCAAATTACTATGATCCACAGAGGGTCAAGGATAATTGTAGTATTGGTAATTGAATGCTCGTTCAAAAATTGAAGTTCTTAGACTGCACAATTTTTGTCGAAGGCTTTTATATTTATGTTTAAGCTATAACTTACCTTTCCAAAATTCCCTTAACATTCCAAAATGGACCGTAAAATCCGACGATCTAACCAAAAACTAAAAAAACAAAAGTGTAAATAGAATGGAATGTAACAATCAACCAATTTGTTGTCCACTCTATAAATTAATTGTCAATTAGTGAAAAATAAGATTGCACAAATAATTTTAGAAACATTAAATTTATAAACAAATTTACTCTGTTTTTCGAACAAGATGCTGGAGCGACGACTACTCTCAATGGTAAGCACTATCGACATATCGACTTCCAAAGAGGTTATTTAAATTCCAAAGTTAACGGCGAAATGGAACATTTTTAGATATCATATTCAACAAGAAAGAATGCTGCAATCGAGTCGCTCGACTTCGAGATACCCTGTATCCCGATTGAACCTTAAGTTTGTATGTAGCATGTATTCCTATCCTTATCCATGTGGGAAATTCTATACAAAATACACCAAATTTGTCGTTTCAAACTAAACTAAGTCACATAAAATGGCTTTTCTTACAATATTTCAGACAGCTAGGACAGATTTTTATGGGGCCTACCCCTTTTAGTGGTCAGATCTGAATCTAAATGGAAAATCTTATAAGATATAAGGTAAAGTGCAAATTTGAAGGCTCTATCTCTTGTAGTCTCCAAAATCTCGATTTTCATTCGAACAGCCAGACAAACAGACAAACTGAAATTTCCATATCGTCTCGACTTTTGTGATATATGTCAAATAATCATGATACATACCAGTGTATTATAATACTGTCGAATCTATCATATTTAATTAAATTGCCGTCAACCGCCTTCCGGTTATAACCGCAATGAGGAAGGCGCATCTGCCTTTCTAATCTTGAGAGCGCTGGCGCCAGTCGTTTTGAATGCCAAGTACGGAGAGATCTCGCCATACCTAATCATTCCAACGCGTTCCCGGGCGTCCTCTATTTCGGAGTTTTCCAATCAAGTTTGGGCACCTATTTAAACCAGTCGCTGGAGCTCTTTCATCCATTCGAATGAGGTCCCCAGCCCAGTGCAGCCGCCGGAATTTTATGCGCTGCACTATATCAACTTCATCGGGTAGCTCATACAACTCTAATAGGATCGAAAATCCTGCGAAAAATCTTCCTTTCGAAGACTTCCAACGCTGATTCATCTGACTCAATCACGGTCCATTCATCTGCGTCATGCAATAGGACCGGGAGTATCATCGTCTTATAGATCTTGATTTTTGTCTTTCGAGAGAGGGCTTTACTTCTCACTTCCGCCCAAAAAAACATCTGTTTTCAAGCGTTATTCTTCGCCTGAACTCCAGACTGACGTTGTTGTTGCTGGTTATCTCGGATCGAAGATAGACGAAGTTGTTGTAGAAAACTTCTCCATCGACACTGACCGTCCAAGACGCGATGACGGAGTGCGAGAAGACACCAAGTACTTCGTCTTGTTCTCATTCACCGCTAGCCCCATGAGCCGAGACTGCTTTTCAATCTCTGAGATCGCCTTGCTGCTTTGCCGTTCATGCGTACCCATGATGAATGTCATCGGCGTACGCGAGCTGCATCACTTCCTTTTGGAAGATCGAGTCCGACATATTCTCTATGTACGGGCACTGGCGTAGGATATATTCCATCAGAAGATTGAAAAAATCGGACAACAACGCATCGCCCTGCCTGAAACCTCTCTTGGTATCAAAGGGGTCGGAGAGGTTTTTCCCCACCCTGACAACGCTTTGTGTGTGAGATGTCTTTGCCAGGATACCTAGTGCAGACAGGGCGTTGAAAAACTTCGCTCTTATCGGCGTGTCGAAAGCGGCTTTATAGTAGACCAATAGGTGGTGAGTGTCTTTGTTGAACTCACGGGTCTTTTTCAAGATTTGGCGTAATATGAATATTTGGTCACTATTCGACCTTTTTGTCTGAAGCCACACTGATAAAGTCCTATCAGAGAATCCGTATATGGCTTCAGCCTATTAAACAATACACGCAACAGAATCTTTTATCCCAAGGCAAGAAGACTTATTCCACGGTTGTTGGCGCAAGCAGCGTGGTGTCCTTTCTTAAAGATAGGACAAACAACACTGAGAATCCAGTCATTGGATATGTGTTCATCGGACCATATTTTGCATAAAAGTTGGTGCATACTTCTAACCAACTCTTCGCCGCCGGTCTTAAAAACCTCAGCTGGCAGCCTATCAAAGCCTGCAGCTTTGTTATTTTTCAACTTTTTAATAGCTGAATCGACCTCGTTATAGTCTGATGGCTCTACAATAGTGCCATCATTAACTGGTGGTTCCGGTGTCATTTCTCTATCGGCGGAATTGTGTGTTTCATCGCCTCCGAGTAGGTTAGAAAAATGACTTCTCCATAATCTTAGTGATTCCTGTTCATCCGTAACCAGATTTCCATTTTATTCCTTACAGAAAGTTACTCCGGGTTAAAAACCCTCAGTCAGGCGCTTGAACTTTTGATAAAATTTTCGAGCTTCATTTCTGTCACGTTACATCTCAACATCCTCAAACTCCCGTCTTTCTTGCTCCATTTTCTTGCGTCTGAAAAGGCGTTTCTCCTCTCTCCGTTTCTCTCGATATCGCTCTTTAACAGAGTTCGCTGAAAGGAACCATTGTTCTCTTCAGTAGCGACACTCCTTGTCGTCCAAGAATTATTCACAGATTTTGTAAAACCAATGACATCTTTGGCAGCCCTATCCATGGAGCGGGTGATATGTTTCCCAATACTTTATTAAAGGCGTTGCAAACATTGTGACTAAATTATAATACTCACACTCTATATGAAGAGTATCAATTATTAATTGTCTTTGAAGGTAAAGAAATAGTTTTTTTTAACTAATTAAATAAAATTTGCAATCTGACAATAAATAAACTGACTAACACGTTTAAACTGAACAGGCTTGATTCTGTTCCACTGAACTCAACCAATATAATTTACTTAAAATTATTTAATTTTAAGCTTTTTAAATTATAATTTGTTAGACTATGAGGCTTATTTAATTCTTACAGCATCTACTTATTTCGTCATTAACAAAAGGGCTGTTTAGGCCTTTGTGGTTATCGATTTGCAGGATTTCAATGTTTGAATTGCTTCCCCATAATTGCGAGGCATATGTCCACACAGGTTTAAGAACTGCCTTGTAGAGCCGAATTTTGTTTTCCAAGCTAAGTTAAGAACGCCGTCCTAATAGCAAGTGCATATTTCTGTTTTCTGCTTTCAGCTGAATTTGCCTTTGAGCCTTGCTAGTAAGTTTCCGGTCGAAGTGCGCTCTGAAATATTTTAGCCTCTTTAACTGGTATGTTACAGCCATTTAAAGTTTGAACTGATTTCTCAGTGTAAACCAGTGTGGAAATATAAAAAAAATATCACACTACCACTTAATTTTATTAAGTTTAGACTTCCCGTGAACATATATCTAAATGTTAGGTCTATATATTCTTCCAACATGCGTTACATGTTTTTTACAAAAATAATAAAATAGTTTTTGGCATAGAAACTTCCAAGTGGCTACAAACACACGTCGATCTCGAACAAATGGTGGCCTCAGAGAATCACTACAATGAAATTTTTAATAATCCAACAAATTCGTGTATTCACATAAATACAGACAGGCAGGGCATGAAGACAAACGAACGTATTTGAAACGATTAATTCGACTTATCGAGCTTGAGTATCTGGCACAATGTTATATATGTAACAAACGTTATGTCAAAACTAATATTATATTCACATTAAGTATGGAAAGTATTAGAAACAAAATTCAATTATTCAAATTAGTTAAAATGCACAATTTAAGTAAAACAATAAAAAAAACGCCCCATTAAGGAACAATTCAATACTATTAATAAACTAATGCATTTTTAATGGAGGGCAAATCGTCGACAAATTGCATGTCAACAAATTATAAACTTCAACTCATTACGCAAAGGTTGCATTCAGAAGTTAATTAAATTACAATACATTACAATTAAATCGAACCGCGACCAATTTATTCACTGAATTATAATGACTGGAAGACAATCAAGAGTGAAGGGTGAAATGTGCCACTGTGGCTAAAATGTGATGAGAAGTTTTAAGGTTCAAAGTTTCTTTAAACTTTCAAGCTTTAATAATTTTTATATTTTAATCTTTAGATAATCAGATTTTAATTTATATCAAATCAAGATGTGTATTGGCTAGGTAGCACATTCAGCATGTTATGAAATGAAAGTTCATAAAACCTACGACACATTCTCAGCCACAAGTGCAGCGTATTATATTATCCTCGATTGCGATAACGATAAAACAAATGACAATAAGTGACCGTATTATGTTCGAAAGGGGAAAAACGATACACATAAGTAAACCAAGACAAATCTTCTTAATTCGAATTCAAGGAGGCTCGCATCATATTGCCGGACGGACTGAGCAATCTATTCGCGCCCGTAAGACAAGCGTATGCCCGGTCAATAATCATAACCAAAGCTATTCCAAAAACAATAACAACAACAATAAAAACAGAACGCATTGACCAACGCTCGGCATTTCTCTTCAATCGCTCCGCTCGAGTTTTCGTAATGGAAAATGTAAGAATTTTCAAATCGTTGAATAAAATAATAAAGAATAAACCTCATCCCTTGTCCTGGAATTTCTTACTCTCTTATCGAGCCATTTGCTATTATGTGTATCTGTATCTGAATTTTCGAATTGTCATGCGCTTTCTTTCTGTCTCTCCCTCCCTGTTTTACACTGCTCTCCTCTAGCATTATCCCCTGTACAGTATTCTCACGGCTGCCATCGTTTGACCTGAAACTTGATTCGCGCCATTGACTCATCGCTTATATGCAATGGTGTTGCGGTCATTCGTTCCCCGTTCGCAGATGTGTATGTGTACGTTTGTATCTGTGTGTACAGATATTTTGCTTTGGCTGAATGTGATTCACACAGTGATGGCATTCAATTCAAATTTAATGGTTTGTTTTTAGGTATTGATGCTGCTGATGTTGTTGTAGTTCTTCGTTATACAATAATAAAAATAAATTGTATCACTTGTCGATTGACCAAAAAATGGTCAAGAAATATATAGATAAAAATAATTTTGAATCGAATATTAAACGGGTTTCGAATTCGTAACGCATTAAGCGAAAGATTATTAGATGCAATAGCAATTAACCGATTAGTTTTTCACTTTCAAATATGTTTATTAGGCGGAAAAATATTTGTAGCAGGCTGTATTGGATGTTTTGAAATGTCGAGATCAACATCTAGCTAATCAATCATACTTATATATGTTTTATGATCTCTGATGGATCTTTTAATGCGGTACAATCCAATAATATCGCATTCACACAATGTATGATATTGTACATATTGCATTAAATTAGAAGGCAACATTAAAAAAAATGCATATACATATATAAATCGTTCCTAGCACATTAATTGGCGAGAAAATGGTATTTTGGGATTAAAACTGTTCGAAAAATTGATGAAGCCCAAACATGTCATAGATGATTCACAAAAAATTTGTTATTGAGTTTACTACGGCCATGTTTGAAACCATCGATTTACAGAATTTGGTAATAGTGGTTCATCAGAATAAAAAATTTGAATACATACTAAATACTGAGATAATTTTGATTCGGCTTTAATTTTCGAAATGGGTAACCTCCGAGTATCATACTAAATGTTGTATCAGAAAAATGTTTTTATTGGAAATGCTATTCAATTGTGGAAGATAAGGCGAATCGATGTAACCAAGTCCATCTGTTGTATCTATGTATGTGAATACAGAGACTTATTTCTAGTCTTTATTAAACTTTCCTATTACAATATTTTATTAGTCAATATTAACATTAAATGCACCAAAAGGCTTGAATTGACCTATGCTCAGAATTTGTATATAAATGACTAGCTGTTCCCGGCACGCTTTGCTGCGCCCACTAAAAATTATTTTCATTACACAATATATTTTCCTCCTACTCGACTCCAAGCACTTCTTTACTTCTTCCAGCAATATTCAAAACCGATAAATCAAAAAACTTTATTGTATCTTTTAAACTATGAAACTTTATTCTCTTTTCTTAACTTGATTACTTAATCCGATCCCATTAACATGTACACCAAATTTCATCCATATACTTCAAATGGATGCAAAAGTATGTTGAATTTTGTTTATCGGGTAAGGCATAGCCCCTTCGATTTTGACCAAACTTAACAGATTACTTTTCCAGATCACATTAACATGTGCAATTTCGTCCCCGTACCTCAAATGGATGCAAAGATATGTTCAGTTTTGTTTACCGCTTGTATGGGGGGGTGGGGCACTGCCCCCTCCGATTTTGACCAAACATAACATGATTACTTATCTCGATCCCATTAACATGTGTAATAAATTTCGTCACCGTACCTCAGATGGATGCAAAGATATGTTGAATTATGTTTACCGCTTGTATGGGGGGTGGGGCATAGCCCCCTCCGATATTGACCAAATATAACCTACAGCATTCCTCGATAAATGTACTATCCAACACTGAAAGAATTTTTCATATCGGACCAGCGGTTCCTGAGATTAGCGCGTTCAAGCAAACAAACAATCTTTTCCGCTTTATATATTAGTATAGATAAGAAAGTATTGTAAATTTAATTAATTTAAATCTCCCAGTTAGTAGTTAGGCAGTTAAATACATTTCCATGTTGGTAACATATGGTTACTTTCCCCAACGATTTCCTTCCTTTGATAGAGTATATTCACCAAAAGTCTAGGGTGTATAAATATTTTTCATATAACTAGACTAGCTGGATATATAATATAGAATATAGATAATATAGGAATACGAAAAAAACTCAAACTAGTATGGTCAATAATCCTCAACACGTCGACGATGCATGACAATGGTTTAAGTGCATTTATATGTAACTCTATACCTCGAATGGTCTTTGAGTTAAATGGCATACTCGGAGCCATTGTTGGTGATTGATACAAATTAACTAAAACCCATGCATAGAGTTATATTTGCGAACGAAAATATGTCATTCGAACTTACCAAACTCCTTTGGTCATTCGTTTTCAATGTCCTCCTCTAACAAGTACCAGCTTTCATCAATTAGGTCTACCAAATCTGAACTACTCTATTCTGATTTTTGTGGTCAACAGTTTGATAATTTTTCTTTCCATTATATTATTGGTAGTCTTTAGAAGTCCAGTGGTTTATTCTTACCGGGCTCACGAAATACTTTTATTTAATCCTTCCTAAAATATATTATAGGGTGATCTAATTGCGTGTTTTTACGTGGATTTTTTTTTAAATTATATTTGCTGCATAGTTTGCTTCTTCAAATTACGCAGCGTAAATATCGCCACATCGACCATCTATGCTTATCCCAGTATTTGTCGGAGCTTTCCTTGTGCCTAGGTATTGCACAGTTGCGGACGTTACAGATGGAGGTTGGCAGCCTTAAGCTCTTAATACATTATTCAAAACCATCTGGATTCCAACTCTCTTCTTCCCACAAAGCCATGCCGAATCGCTATTCCAGACTCTTTCTGGTAATAATGCCCTTTTCCAATCTTGCATACATCCGCAACCATCTCCAATGCAGCAAATTTCATTGTTGGATCTTCTAAAGTGTACATGAATTACTTCTTTTTCACTTTAGTCTCCAGAGTTAATACTTTTGCAATACATCTGGAATTGATTCCATATGGATTTGCCACTCTCATGCCCCATATCCATTAAAAGTGGAGGTCGTATGGGTCACTGAGGCTACTCACAATACCTGCGATGTTCATACTCGGGAATGAGATATTTCACTTGTTGCAACGAGAATGCACCGCCATGCAACTTGTGGTTGTAAATTTCACCATATGTGGATCGATTAAAATTAATCGTTCTTTCTACTCTATCTCCACGTCGGGCTATGCTCGCTATGGGTTTCCATCATAAAATCCTAATTGGAGAAGTTGACTCTCCAATCTTTAATGCTTAATGTGCTTTCTCGTCTCACGCGTAACAAATTATGCCTATCATGACTCAGCAAAGAGACCGCTCTTTGCTATATCTTTAATAACTTCTCATCCATTTTCTTTGGACTCTTCTGTAAACTATATAAAGCATGCTATCCTCACCTCTAATCTATATCTATACTTCTATACTAATATATAAAGCGGAAGAGTTTGTTTGCTTGAACGCGCTAATCTCAGGAACCGCTGGTCCGATTTGAAAAATTCTTTCAGTGTTGGATAGTACATTTATCGAGGAATGCTGTAGGCTATATTTGGTCAAAATCGGAGGGGACTATGCTCCACCCCCATACAAGCGGTAAACAAAATTCACCATATCTTTACATCCATCTGAGGTACGGTGACGAAATTTATTACACATGTTAATGGGATCGTGTTAAGTTTGGTCAAAATCGAAGGGGCTATGCCCCACCCGATTAACAAAATTGAACATACTTTTGCATCCATTTGAAGTATATGGATGAAATTTGGTGTACAAGTTAATGGGATCGGATGAAGTAATCAAGTTAAGAAAAGAGAATAAAGTTTCATTGTTTAAAAGATATAATAATATCTACCTGTTACATACATTTGCACAAATCCAATAGGCTCTTATACCTTTGTTACAGGGCCTAACAATAATATGATTAAATATTTAAGATTTCGTTATTGGACTTCATTTAATTCGATATATCATAGATCTCTCCAAACTTGGTCATTTCAACAAGTGTCGGTCTCCACCAATCAAGTTTAGGCCACTATGTCAATCATACGTTCTGAACCACGCTGGGTCTCATCGAATAGCTTATACAGTTCGTAGTTCATACGGGACCTAAAATCGCCGACTCTAATAGGACCAAAACTCCAACAAATAATCTATTTCTCGAAGACTTCTGCGCCATTCAGTAGCACCGGGAGTATCAAAGTCGTATAGATCTTGACTTTCATCTTTCGAGAGAGGACTTTACTTTTAATTTACTTGCCCATAATAGCATCAATTTACATGCATGATTCTTCGCTTGTACTTCATGCTGCTGGTCATTTCGCATCCAAGATAGACGAAATTTTCTGCAACATTCAAGTTAAAATTCTCCATCGTTACAGAACGTTCACAAAGCGATCATTGCTTGCGAGACCCATAGGCCAAGACTGTTTTTCGATAATTTTAAAGAATATAATATAAATCGTTTCGGCTCACCGATTTGATTAATAAAATGATAACAAGACTTTGATACGCAAGATTATTTAGGATTATCTTATCTTCCTTTTTTATTATTGAAACGAAATGTAAAGGTGGTCTCCTAAACTATAGGTTTAATTCGACATCCGATCATGAAAAATTTTGACGCGCTGCGAATTTTTGAAAAATATGGAAATTAATTCAAATTGTTCGAAATAAAATCATAAAAATAATTGCAGTGATACGAGGGTTGCTACATATATTTCTATACCGAGCAACAAATCATATTGCCATTTGCAATCTGACGTCTCCATCGTAAAGTCAGACATTTTGACATACTGTGAACACTCTGACGCACGAAAGCAATTTGAAAAATTAAAAAATTCATTATTACGATTTCGACGTGGATTATCAATAATTTGACAATCGCTCAAAAGAAGGCTCGTGTCGATTGGTGCAAGCAAATGCTGAAGAAATTCATGCGAGGTGTGTCAAAAGCCGTCTCTTCAATCGTGACAGGTGACAAAACGTGGATATATGCGTATGAGCCCGAAACAAAACAGCAGTCGACCGACCGTCTGGGTCTTTCAAGACGAGCAAAATCCAACTTCGAAACAAATGATCCCATGTTTCTTCTCGAAATCCGAACATATTGCGATCGTGCCGTTTATGGAAAGAAGGACGGTCAATTATGAATGGTATACAGCCATTTCTTTGCTTGAAGTGTTTGATGAACTGAGGAAAACCAACCGACGAAGACGAATCATACTTCATCACGATAATGCGAGCTCTCACACTTCGGCCGTAACAAAGGATTTTTGTGGACGCTAAAAATATTGAATTGATGGGTCAGCCTTGACTTCGCAACAAATGACTTCTTCCTGTTCCCTCACATCAAAAATAGAATATATTAACTTTAAAATATATACAATATACTATACAAAATATTAACTTTAAATGGACGACAAATTCTTGAACCGACATATATACATAACAGTGCGCAGTACGTCTAACACATTTGGAGGCTCCACGGGCCCATTTTAATAAGTTTTCACATAAACAATGGGTTGTTCTACCAGTTTCAAGGGTAGTCATCACACTTTGTATTTTGTAATTGAATCTTTTTATAAGCGCATGTGAAAGGTATTCATAATTCCTTTTGGAGGTATGAACAATCGAAATAGTTATTTTTGGGTATTTTGCATTGAATTTATGTTGAACTTAATTCTGTTAATAACAGATTGTCCTTCTGTTATGGTCCTTCTGTTATGTAACAGAGGGACAATGAATAGTTAAGCGAAAAACAAGCAGTTTTCAAGCAGTTTTCAGTTTGCACTGCTTGTCGTCATTAGTTCATCGTGCGGTGTATAGATGTCGCTGCCTTACACTGTAACGTTTTTAACGAGCTGTGCAAGATTCGCGGTACAGAAGTTGGCCTATTATTGTTAGTTTATTAATTTTGCTTCCTAATTTTGACGAAAGTTATTTGCAATTCGGGTGAGATAATAGTCATTGGTATTTTGCTGAAAGAAAACATCATATCAAACGGATAATTAAGTGTATTTTAAGTATAATACTTTAAAGAATATCGTTCCACTTTGACTCGAAAAGTGGCTCCAGTTCCGTTATTTTTGTAAAACCATTTAGAGGCATTTACAGGCTTCATACAAAAAGAAATCTGTAAGAAGATAATCTGGGAAAATTTTGACTTCCAGACTTTTACGGGTCCCAGAAAACTCCATTTAAATATTTCGACGCAATTAAAAATGCTTAGTATTGCAGTACGTTTAGATAGTTTTCCGCGCGGCCATTATTTGAATTTGTGCTTCTTGAAAACCACATAAAATGGAGCTGCAGCTTATTAATCGACCGGACGAAAATATTTTTAAGAGAAATGCATGCTGTCATTCACTGACGCGTTTATGTGCGATCCGCTTTACTTGTGACGTTCCCGCTACCACCCTCGTCAGTGCAAGGCAACACTTTGCCGGCACGACACTCAGCCTACTCTTAGTTTAGACAGCGCGTAAATACTCCTCCTGAATGCTGAGCGCTGACTGCAAGAGTCCATTAAACGCTCGTAAAAACTTTACGATTCCCAATATGAGATTCTTTTAATACGATTTTTTATGTTATTGGAATCTCCTTTCGCTGTGCGCCCATAATCGCTATTTGGGCCAACCCCTCTCTCTTCCATAGCAACACAGTGATGGAGCAGCAGCTTCCATTTGAACCGCGGCCGCATCAGACCAGCTGAGCACATCCGCGACTGTCGATTGCGCGTTCTAATTTACCGCAACTTGAAAATCATTCCAGGAACAAAATCTTCTTACTCCTCCTCCAGTAACTTTTTCAAATGATGACTGAGGCAGACGAGTGAGTGTATGCTTTTTAATAGCTTGTTGGGATTATACAAAAAGTTCAAATAAAAAAAAAAACAAACCGAAATCGCAATGCGCAAACCAATTCAACTATCTCATCCAAAATAAATAAAAGAAAAACAGCGATTTGCATTTTTGATTGCGTTCGAAATAACTTTTCACAACTGCGGATGTCAATTGCATTTAAAGGCGAACAAACTGCAGTGTGTACAATTGATGAAAGATATAATAATATCTTACATAGAAGTTGCATTAGGCACGAACACGGTAGTATTGTGCATGGAACTTTATTCATAAAATTCGAGCTATTCTGTCGGTATGAGCCGTAATACGAGCTCAACATTAATTACGACCCATTTGGGATAATAAGTTTAAAAAAGTTTATTTGTCCGAACACTAAATTAAACATATATAGTACTCTAAATGTAATAAAAAGAATTTTCATAGCGTGCTATCTTAGTTCCGACGTATGGTACTAGTGGCGAAAACCATCCATACCTTATTTCCGGTAAATATCTCAAAATCTGTCTTCGATTCGTCTCTTTGAGTTAGTTAAGAAATTTCTATAGTAGTCGCTGTTACATACGTTTTGAAGATCAGAAATTTCGACACATTTTATTATTCAAATTACGAAACCAGTACCAGGCTCATTTGAATTGTTATATTGGGATAAGGAGTTTGTTAGTCATTCATATCGTCACGGCATTGCCAGTAGTGGTCTCGGGAAAGTTTGACGCATTGTTTGCTTATTTGTTTACCAATTCGGGTGCACATCAATAAAAATTATTATCGCGCTTAACGCCGAGATGTCAATCATGTTTGAAGACCCAGCTGTCCGCCATCAGTTTGTCTTTCTCTTACAACTGCAACAAGATAATATTTGATCAACTAGACCCACGCCACCTAATGGATAAAAAAACTAGATTGACGAATAGAACCAAAATGGAAAACATTGGTGAAAACCATTGGGTTTGTTATTGAACTTAGATGGCATGTATTGACGGTACTTGCGTCTAATTGCTTGTCAATGGTAACACATTCAAATGGGTTTAGTCTGATTAAAGTGTGGATCATTTATCAAATACTTCGCGTATTGAAGCGTATTGATCGATAGAACTCCAGCCAAAATGAGAATTGCGATATATGAATGCAACAAATTTGTATAGATTTCGATATAACTGCTTCCACATTTTTGTTTTGAATAGGCATTTGCCACTTCAGAATGAGATTTTCAATTGGTGGTGGAAAAACCCAAAGAATGAATCTTTGATGTCATCAACACGTGTTTTGGCATACCATGTTCTGTCTGAACGCAAATTGTTGACATTCGTTATATAACCTTCCAGCTTCCTTTTGCAAAGACTGTATTTCTAAACGATTCCGTCTTTCGAAATGAACAATGGATCTGCGAAATTATCTACTAATTCGATTTCTGTTTATTCTACACCTTCATTTTGTTCCCCTGTATCAAATTATGTTTCACTTATAGTCAAATTCGGCACATTCTTCCGGCAAATACTCTTCATAATAATCGGAAAGAAATTCATCTTCAGAATCATTTAATATTTTCTCTAGCTCTTCATTGGTGAGATATTTTGACCTACCCATGTTGCTTTTTTAAATAACAGGTACTTTTGACGACAGAAACTGATATTACTATCCAAAATACATTGATCTCATCGAAAAACAAATGAACAAAATTTAAAAAAATAAATTGTTTATGTCTGATTTTCCAAACAAGGAGGACATAAGGGTTAAGGAATATATTTGTATCTATTCAAGACGAAAAATATTGTAACTTATTCTATAGATCGACTAAATAGTATACTAAATTAAGTACTTGAGTACTTTTTATTCCATTAAATTCTCATTAATTTCGAGAAGCAACAATAATGAAGTTTAAACTGCAGCACAGATTGAAGTATTGGAAAAATTAGCTAGTGATATTTTAAGCTAAATACATTATAAATCTCTAACTCTGTACGAAAAGGCAGGTTGAGACGGTGACATATATTTGCCATGAAACCGTTTAACAATATTCTATGAGTTTTCTAAAACATTTTTTTTATTTTAAATTTGTAGATATTTAAAAATTTTGCAATATGACAAATATGTAAGACCTTTTTGACTCGTTTATTACCTGGCATTGAAAGTAGTTTTAAAAAGCTATAAATTTCTATTAAAAGTGACAGAAAACTCATTGAACAAAGTTAAATATTCACACTTTTCCATATATGTATATCTCATCGTATAGTCAACAATAGCCATATAGAATATTTTCTATCCAGATTTGTTTGTTTTTGTCATTAATTAGGCATTTTGATATATCTTACGTTATTGCTTATTAAATAGGTCAACTTCAACTTAAGAACCGTCTGGAACATACACAGTTTATCCACGATTTTCGTATTAATGGATGTTGTTGGTCAATAGAATTGTCAAAATCACTGGTTTCACTTCTGGTGTTCCTTTTTTTTTATATATAACCATATCATGTAGCACCCTTTTATTATAATCTCCAAACTTTACAAATTATTGTGATAGTGTTTTCAAAATTTATTAACAGTCATCTCCGTCTATTAGGTGTAGCGCCGACTTTAATAATAGTTCTTCTTAGTCTTCTTATTGAACGCTTATGTGGAAAACTCCTTGCAAGACTATTGGCATGATTTAGCCTGAAGTTGTAGCGGCTTGTGCGTTGGATGATTTGCTGTGTGTTTTGGCTGCGTTACCCCATATTTGTATCGCATATCTCACATTTATGCACTTCCGTGCAATTAGTTTAATATTCCATCGCTTGTTCCAATTCTCAAGCTCGTGGACATTCTCCTGCACGCCGTCTGCTGCATCGTATTCGCATTTGGCGTTGTAGAGAATTGCGTCGTCGTTTTCGTAAGATGCCAATATGACTTTCTCTGGTGGCATTATATCCTCATCGAGGATAGGGAGATCGGCAGTGCATAAGGAGTATTGCAACGGTCCCAGCACACTTCCTTGTGGAACTCCGGCTATCACGGTATTCACAGTTGAGAGCTTCTCTGGTACTTTCATTTGAACATGACGGTCTTCCAAGATAGACTTTATCTTCAAGTAGAAAGGGGATGGAAGAATAGCCTTGATTTTCGCTAAAAGACCATCGTGCCATACTCGGTCAAAGGCTTCATGCATGTCCACAAAATCTCCATTGCAGTACTCCTTTTCATCAAACGCCTTTAAAATGTGGCTAACTAACTTGTGAGCTTGCTCAACGGCGCCATGACCACGACGAAAACCAAATTGGTACTCAGGTATAGCTTTTTGGTAAACTCCCAGCTCTGTTACCCTCGTCACAAAAATTCTATCCCAAACCTTTGAAAGTGAAGGCTTATAGGACGATATGAGCTAGCAACATCTTCAGGCTTGCCATGCCTATGGATCATAGTGATCCTTGCTAGTTTCCATTCATAGCGTTAAATATTAAATAAAGAAACGCACGCATTGGTAGTGCCTTTAGGGTATTATGACAAACTCTGTCGTTACCCAGGGCTTTGTTTCTGGGCAAATGCCGTATGTCTCCCATGACTTCTTCGGGACGGACTGCTCTCATTGAACAGTCCTTTTGAAGCCACGTCCTTCTCTTCAGCAAGTGAAAACCTGGCCTGCAAATTGGTTGCGAAGATGTTAGCCTGATCTTCCTCGATTTAGCCCGCACACCATAGGGAGCCGGAGAGCCTGCCTTTGTTGCTGGTGATGCATTAAGGTAAATTGTCAAAATTATGTCTAAATATATTTATCGAAAAAATATCTTGAAGCTAATCGGGTATCCCAATCGGGTTTAATGATATCTCAAAATGTCAGAGACACACCTTTTAGTATATGTCTTCAAAAGTGGACGGAGAGTTTAATGGGGCTACCTTGACCAGTTCGTATTATCTTGATGAGAGAGTATATAATATATGTAGTCTACGATGCTTATTTGTCTCTGACGATGATATATCAGATTACGTGTGATCTTTCCACATAATTATTTATAAGCAATTTAGATTCGAAATTTTTCTCCAATTTTCATAAACTGTTTCCAAAAAAGTCAGCCCTAAATTGTTAAATAGAAATGCTTCTTTGACACCGTTCAGTAATTTAAATTTATTTACGAAATATATCGATACAACAATGAAAATATATCGGTTATTTTCGATATACCGCCTTCAATATACCGATAATTATCGATATATGTTATTTAAAACTGACAATCAGACATATCGATTAGTTCAAAAAGATACTAAATCATCCGATAAATCGCTCTGCATTATCATTAACGCAGCTTAGTAACTAATCGACTAATCGTTCGTAAATACGACCGACAAAATATACAACCATGTGATGAGTTTCGAATGTACCTCTTTAATTCCTATCTATTTTTAAAAAAGGGTACTCAACGCAACTTCCATACAAATTTCCCATACCGATCTCAATAAAAATTTTATTGTATGCATGCTGAACTCCTTTGGAGTGAGAACACATTATCATATCTCAAAAATCTTTCCGTTTATATTCAGTTTGAATTTCCGAACGATATTTGAGCTAATTTTTATATCACTTTAAAATTATGTATTTTCTTTTGTCTTTTCAGATATCGTAGAATGGATATACGTATTAATGGATTAATTTTCTATTTTATTTTTTTTACGAATTTTAAATAGGTAAGTGGCCAATTCCGTACTTCATTAAGCGGTCCCATTATACGCTTCTCGATACGCAGATGATTTTTATTATGTTTCTTCTGATTTATCATTTTCATTTGCGTAATTTACAAAACGGTTGCATCATTTTGGGCAATTAAAATGCGATAAAAACGAGTAGACATATAATTTTTTATTGAGTAAATTTATAACGAAGACAACAACAGCAGCAACAGCGACATCGACGACGACAAAAAAGCAACAACAATCATCACCATCAGAATAATGATGATGATGATCGTAACAATGACACAGAGACACACATTACGACGGTAGTTAAAACACATTATGGTTCAAAATGAGAAGCAAATTAAGTTTGGCTGTGGTGAAGCAAAGAGGTGCGGTGCGCTCTACGCCGTACATCATAAAACACACTCGTGTGTGACTGACTTAACTAAGAGAAACGGAACGGCGCAAACTTCGCCAAGAACACAAGAAAAAGGAGTGAAATGACGCGGTGTAGTACATCACATCAGAGAAAAAGGATTAAAAAATTATTGCGTGAGAATGAAATTTTATAATCGTCATCCGAATCACTTTAAATCACTTAAAAAACATTTGTATCTCATTTTACATTTCATGCAATTGAGCGGGGAACAACAAATAGCGCCGTCGACCGCAAACAGCCAAACAACAAAAACAAACCATTAAAGTGCGCAATAAAAAGTATCATATTAGGGAATTTCAGTCAGATTGAGTGCATTTACTGGCTTCGCAATTGAGTTCCACTCAAACAGATACTGAGTGAAATGTGTGCGAAAGAGCCAACAGTCAGGATAAACATTTGAGTCCTGCTTTCTTTTTGCAGCCTTTTATGAAACATTGAGCTGTTAAAAATCGATTGTTGCGCTCGGCACATCTTAACATCTCAGACGACAGACTTAAAGAGACACAAAGACGCAGTTTCGTTGTTGTTTTATAGTTTTTATGTGCAACTTTGCAGTTACGACGAAAAGATGTAGGAGCTGAAATCGCCCGGCCAAAGAGAGCGAAATATCTTTAGTGTTAGCAGTCCTTGTCGCTAGACAGTCAATGTACAATAAGCCAAATTTATCGTTTTATTTGTTGTCTATTTCGGGAATTTCACTTTACTGTGCAACATAAAGGCTTAGAATGTAGTTGATTTAATTAAACAGAAATAAAACTGTCCTCTGCGTGTAGTAGCGAAGGAGCGAAGAATGAAACTGAATAATTTTGGCTAAACAGCTATAAATATTTTTGCAATCTCCTGAATTACATATGTACTACGATAGGATGAATCAGAAGTAATATGATAGATTGAAGGCTTTAATAAAATAACCAAAATTTATTTTTTACAGAAAGTTTTTGAATAAGTACAACTTTTTATTGGCTTAACAGAGCTTAAAAATCAATCAAAGTTGCTTTTCTGCACTGATCAACTTTAAGCTAAGGATCATAAGGATCTAAATTATGTGGTATTGGAAGCCCAATATTTGATTCGCCAATCACTGATACAGTTACAATGCTCGTAATACGTTTAGACCGGAAAAAGCTCGATCATTATATTGCTAAGCTTAATGCTTACCCAACAAAGTTACCGAAAACGTGTCAACCAAAACTACTTTCCAGCCCATTAATCTATTCAAAAGGACTGCTGTGATTATTGTTAATTGTCAATTCTAAATATGAGAGGGTATAATAAAATAATTAAAATAAAAAAAAAAACTGACTATTAGAGATATATTCCTTCCATTTTATCAATTCCATAGCGTTTTTAGCTAAATTAATAGCAACAGCACTTTTTTCATATAAAAAATCAGTGAGGTATTGTAAAAGAATTCAAAAATTGAAAAAAGCGGGATAGCTTTTTTATGTCGGTTACCCCTTAAGGAGTGATAGGCACGTTCATTGAATATTAGTTCTCTAAAAAGTCTTCCTCTCAAAGACTTTCAAAGCCGTTTCGTCTGTTTCAATTACGGTTCAAACCTCTGCGTCATACAATAGTACCGGGAGTATAAGCGTCTTGTAGATCTTCATTTTCGACTTTCGAGAAAACACTATACTTTTTATTTGCTTAGCCACAAATAGCATCTGTTTGCAAGCATGATTCTTCGGCTGCTTGTTGCCGGTTATTTCGAATCCAAGATGGGCGACGTTTTCTACAACACTGAAGTTGAAATTCTCCATCGTCACTAACCGTTCAAGACGCGATGAAGGAGTGTGAGAAGACACCAAGTACTTCGTCTTGTTCTCATTCACCGCTAGACCCATGAGCCGAGACTGTTTTTCAATCTCTGAAAACGCCTTGCTTACTTACAAGTTTTACAACTCAACTCAAGAACCTAAAACGAAACTATTTAAAAAATCTTACTTTAGTGATGCTATCTATATGAGACCTAGTGCTTTATAATTTTAATGCAATTCCATACTTTTAGGCTAAACTTCATGACCTTTAGTCCGTTGGAAGCATATATATCACGCTCAGAGTTTTTTGTGTGATCCGTTTGCAAATGACCTTAACAATATGGGTCAAGTCACGAATGAATTTTTGAATATTCGTTTTTATTTTTACTTCTTTTTACTCAAGTCTTTGTTATTTTAAGCTAAAAACGATTTTTCGCCATCGGTACATTCAAACTTCTGGTCCAAATGCGATGAACTGATTTCCTGAACATATTCAGTTTTAACTCCATGTACCCCAATTATGATTCATAATTACTCAGTAAATATGGTCTTCGAAATAGTCGACAATAAATATCGTCCAGTATTTTCCCCGAGCAAATTATAAATTTGTTTCACATTAAACGTTTCAGTAAATGTTTTGCTGTTTCAAAACAGAACTTTCTAATTTTTTTACCGATTTCAAAAATAAATAATGTCTCAGACGATTTTTCGAATGAGTAGTAATGTATATACGGTTAAAAGAAAATTCGAATAGTACCTTTAATTTAAAAACAATTTTTAAGAAATACTTAATTAGAATCGGAGATAATTTCTTTTAATTATGTATGGGCTACATTTTAGTATAAATATTGGAAATATGTATTTGCAAATGGCATCGATCAAAATCGCTATAAAATTGTGTAGCTGAGTCGTAGTCGTATAAGTGCACTCATTAAAAAATGTTTTTGTATTTTCTAAAGAAAAGAATTTCATCTCAACTATTATTATACTGCCTCAAAGGTAGAACACGTTACAGCACAGAACTAACGAATTGAGAATTGACTTTATTTTCGAGACAAATTTAAGTGTTATAAAAGTTGTCTTTGCTTCTGTTTTTCCATGAATGACTTGCAGCCGTTTTGTAGCATTAACCGCATTCGTTCGGCCCACTTAATAACCATTCTATTATTTACATTGAACATTTGCTAGTTTTATTGTTAATTTTTATGATTTTCATATGTTTTCATTTTCATTTTAGCTGCAACCTGTCGCATGTGTTTTTTTCTTCATTGGAACAAAAGAACAGCGTTTCATAGTAGTAGAATAATTTTATGCTTGCTTCCGTTTGGTTGTAGTTGAATTGAAAATAAAAACAGTCGCGCGACCAGCGCTCTTCTATTTCCGACTCATCGCTTAGAACTACTACCTACAACATTTTTAGTATTTTTAAAGCCGTTTTACGATTCTAAGACCGTGTCACTCAATTGCGTGGCTGGTACTGGAACGGAACCATGCCGGAACCATTCGAAGGTGTTTGTAAGTGCAACGGAGATGGAGATAGTTTGAGTGATTGTGCGACTGAGTCAGCTCAACGCAGTTCAGAAAATAGTGTTTTATTATGGTTTTTATGGCCTTTGTGTTCACCCAGTTTCAATTTTATTTGTTTATTATTACGATTATTATCTTTTAATGACCATCGCGATCTCTTCATTTAACGATTTCCCTTCAATGAAGCACTTTGCTTCCATTGTCGACTCGAGTCAAGCCGCCTCGCGTCGAGTTGTAAATCGCAAAGCAAAGCAGCACACCACACAATTTTAATGTGTGAACTTGTTTTATTATTTGTTGTGATTATCAAAACGCTTTTATGTGCTCAATTTTCCGGCTGAGGTTTTGAAGGTGATGCGTTCGCTGTAAATCTTCGTCATTATCGATTTACAAGAAAAGAAACCTCAGCCCGAATGACCCATAAACCGCGCGCTGTTTACCAAGTGTGGCAAAATGTTTAATTTGAAATTTATGAGCAATTAATTTTAAATGTGAAACATTTTAACGCGTTCTGTTTCATACATTCCACGTGTCGTAACTAAATCTGAATGAATTAAACTTAAATGAATGAGCGAGTGGAGAGTATATTATGGCCACATAATTAGAAAATATTAGCGCGCAATTTGTTAAAGCAATTGGCATCCAGTTGAATTATAGACGAATGTACCCTATAAATGTTTAATGGCAAACACAAACAAGTAATTAAAATAAAATACATTTATTTATATGAGAAATGTTGTAAAATTTAATCAAATAGGAAATATTATGCGTAAGCGTTATTCTCACATGCTGTGATTATTTTATACACATCAAGTATTTTTGTAATAAACATTTAATCATAATTATTAAGTTGAACATAATTTAAGAATTGGAAGAAATATATATAAATAAAAAGTGTATACAAATAAAAACATGCAAAATTAATTTATAAAATTCAAATATATTTTTTTTTTGATTTGTAAGGATTCCGTTGTACTAAATAAAACATTTATTTAAAAAAAATGTAGCTTCAAACTAACGTTTAATTTTCTCTAATTTGTATTTAATAGAACATATGATATAATAATTTATTGAGTTTTTTCGGATGGATATCAACCAAAACCAACCAAGATTGCTAAAAATGTTACAGAATTCTGATGACAGTGAAGGAGGCTTACTCCTCCTGTTCCTGTACGTTCGAGATATCCAAACCTAAAAGTGAAAAAAGTTAATAGGAGCAATTTCGAACACGGATTCGAATTCAGCGCATAAAACTCCTTTGAAAAAAATTTGGGTTAAAAATTTTAGGTCTGTGTAATTTTTGAAAATCTGTACAATGTTATAGAAGTGCGTAAAAACAATTAATTTTGGTTAACAAACCCTCTTGGACCATATTTCTTTGTGGAAAAAAATCACCAATGCGTTATGGTGCAAAACTATAAACTGATTTCTGTGGTGTCAGTATTCGGCTCAGATTTATGATGAACATTCCAGCAAGACCCGGCGATTGCTTTGAGCAACAGATAAAGTATTTTCGCATGAATTTATCAAACTGCAAGAACAGCTTCAGTATTAGCCATTTCTTAAAGCAATGGACTGCAATGTTTAGTCCACTAAGACTTGAGGCACTATGAAAAGGCGTATTAAGTTAGGAAAGAATTATATTAATATAAATGGAGAAGTTTGTGATGATGTGTGGATGGATGTAACGCTATTACACATAAACCACCAAACCAATTGGTATGAATTTTGATATAGATAAAGATAGGATGGGCGCTGCCCAACTCCCCAAAAAATACTAATATATCTTTGCATCGATTTGAGGTATAGAGATGAAATTCGATAGATATGTTGATGGGATAATAAACAGTAATCCTGGTAAGTTTGGTTCAAATCGGAGGGGGCGATACACCGTCACCATAAAAGCAATAGACAAAATTCGTCATTGCTTTCAACCCATTTGAGTTACAGAGATGAGATTTTGAATACATTTTGATGGGATAGGAAGAAGCAAGATCCATTGGACAAGTGTGGAAAGATTGGCAATATTATGCGCGGTGGAAGGCACGGGCTTAGCTAGTTAGAAATATTTTTGATATTTATTCTAAAAGCACAGTCGGATGGTGCCATATAAAAGACACAGATATCTTATTACATTGAAAATATTTTCAAATATCTACAATACTAACTCCAGCTAAATATGAAAGCAAACTCAACAGAAATTGTTACAAAAAAATCCAATTCTTTTCATATATCTGGCATTGGTGAATCTGCTTTACGAAACAAATATAATAAATATTTTATTTAAAAAAAAATAGTAATTATGATTCTATTTTTCAAAACATTTATCTTACTTCTGAGGCAATCTCGCAAAAAAGAGGCATCTAAAAATTAATGTTGGCCGATCTTTTTTTGTGCAAATGTATGTAACAGGTAGAAATAATGATCGGAGACCCCCCAATTATGATCAGGAGTGATAGAGGAATCGATATAGACATGTCCGTCTGTCCGTCCGTATGAACGAAAGGATCTCGTGCTTTTGCATTCGACTAGCACTTCTCCGGAATTTTACAACTTTATTTTAAAATTATCCAATTTTTAACTATCTTCCCCTTAGTTCGTCAGCGTTTTACACTTCAAATGGCATTTTGTGACAGCAACATTTGTTAGAACTACGAATGAGTACCACTTTTGACAATTAAGTAACAACTAATGTTATTCTGAGTCTTGATACTTTAATAAAGGAGCTAACAACATGTAATTCAAAAGTTGTTTTCTAAAGTAGGGCGACTGATAGTTGTTATAAAGTTCTACTTAGCTCACTTTTATTACATGTAGAGTACTCTAATACGAATTAAAAATTCTGATAGAGAGATTTATTCTAGACGGCAAGAATAAAATAGTAAAGTATATGTATTAGTATAAGTATATGCCTTCTAATAATTGCTTTAATGCTTTCAAATTCGAATGGCATGGAAAGCGTTAACAAAATAGAGAACTCTGTTCCTATTTCCAAATCCGAGGAACTTACTCGATAGTGATTTTTAGGCCCTGTACCGAAGGTACAAGAGCCTATTGGTTTTGTGCAAATGTATGTAACAGGTAGAAATAATAATCGGAGACCCCCAAAGTTACCCCCATTATGGTCAGGAGCGATAGAGGAGTCCATATAGACATGTCCGTCTGTCCGTCTGCCCGTCTGTCCGTCGGTAATAGATAGAGACTTCGTGTTTTTTGCATTCGACTAGGACTGCTCCGGAATTTCACAAGTTTATTTTAAAAACTTGCCCTTGAATTTGAGCGACCCCCCTTTTCGTTTCATACATAAAAAAATGTTTTAAAAGGCACTTAGTCGTGCAGTGAGAATTTGTCATGTGTTTGGTCATAAGCTAGGGGAACATTTAATGTGTTTGTTAGGCGACCTGCACAGGTACAGGGCATCTTACAGTCGGTTACGCCCGACTGTGATTTTCTTACTTGTTTTTAAAATGGTTTGCCTTTCGCTTTATGATATCACGACATCTTTCTAAAACCGAAAGGCAAAATATTTTAACGAAGTCACTACCGAGTAACTTTTTTTGATGCGGAAAAAGGAACAACTTTTTCCACCTGTTTTGCGCTAAATCAGAGCCGTTCTCTGAACACAAAATTTTGAATTAAAAGGATTTCGATAAAATAGTTTCAGAATATATATAAACAAATTATTTTAATTGTAATTTTTAAAACATATCTGGTCTCGAATCAATTACAATCTTTTGGGGTTAGAATGCAAAACCCTCAGCTATAAAGCGCAAGACATTACTGGAGTAAGGATCACCAATTAATTGCTCTTTAGTTTTATGAGCATTGGGTAGAATCGTTGGAAAAAATGAGTATTGGGTAGAATCGTTGGAAAAAATTATACTTTTGACCGACCTTATCAATAAATAATGTTTAATAGATATACATATTATCTATTGGAAGGAATTTAATTGAATTCAACGCAGTCTCATATAAATATATGTGATAAGACATTGATTATAGCCGGCAGATTATGTAGGATTAAAAAAACAAAGTAAATCTTTATTATATATTTTAAAAACATCGAATCCAATTGGCTTCGCAACTGAAAATGGAACATCATTGCATGACAATTTTATATAAAATAATTACAAGGTTGAAGACCAATGAAAACGATGAGTAAATAATATTTGCTACAGTAAACCACTTTGTTAATAAAGAAAAGTGCTCATTCCATAGCTAAAGGAAAATTTGCTTCAAGATAGTATATCAAACTGAGCAGCCTACAAACATTTTACAATTTCTCTACATTTAACGTAAAAAAAAGTCACCATACTATACTTGTGTATGCAACATTTAGCACTCGTTATTTAAGTATTATTTCTTCCATTATTTATATTAGCTAAAAATTTTTAATAATCCATTCACAAACAACTACAAAGAAAGGATAAAATAATTTTCATTCTATGCAGAATAAAAAGGCGCCGAAAAATACGAAATTTTGAATTTATTTCCGCATAAATTGCAAGAACTAAAAGCCAAAATCGAAGGAAATGCGAGGAAATTCTTTAAATTGCTTGTTGTCCAATCGTAAATTTTGGAAAATTTCATAAAAATGTCATAACAGTAATTTTGAACAGCAATAACAACGAGAACAGCGAGCGATGATGCCAATAAAAGAAGGAACAACAGCAAAATTGACAATGTCGGCACTTTTCATCTCTCACTCTCACCCTTAGTCACGCTCTCTCCTCTTTCGCTCACTCTTTCTCTCAAAATTATGGATTTTTCATTTGTTTCATTTAAGGGTAAAAATTTGGTTTGAGTGAAATTGTAAAAATATAAAATTTTAAACAAAGAAAATCGTTTTGAGAAATATTAAACAATGCAAAAGAATAAATTGTAAACTTACTAATAAATCCGTCTCATTGCAACGAGCATTGAACTGAAGTCGATTTATCCAATTTATTCTATATTGAATAGTATCAATGACACCAATGAAAATTCAATGCTTTTTGGTTTCTACGGCCCACCTTAAACACTCAAGATTCTTATATGCAAATATGTATATATTCGTGAAATTTCTTTAACTTTTAATAATTTTTTTTAACTTTTAATCGAGAAACTTCTTTTGGCTTACTTGCCTTCATCATTTAGCAGTTTAGTAGATAGATTCCGGGCGGTTAAAAATTGGAACCTCATTTTTTAATAATTTATCAAGATTTTCGAAATTAGTTTGGATACAAAACATACCTTGGTATCTTTTATTAAGTTTTTATACCATGTTTCCATAGGGCAAAAAAATGTATGTAACAGATAGACCCCTCAAGGAATGTACATATATTCTTGATCAGATCAGATCACTTGTATACTATGAATATATGAGTTAGGACTTATCATGCAAACCTACTCGGCATTCTGAGTTTTTCATAGAAAATTTGATTGATTTGTGTCAATTTACTAGAAATGCCAAATTTTATCTAACTTATATTAGTCCTACTAAAATATTCTATTTATGTTCAGATCAGTCTAGTAAAAAGGTGTGGCCACCAAATAAATCCGTCCCACCTTTTAGGGGTTTATTTTAAAAAACCTGTTGATTTTGTTGTTAATTGAGCGCGAAATGCCGTTTTTGGTTCATTTTATATCAATCCTAATGAAATATTCCATTAGGGTTCAAATCAGACCATTAAAGGAGGTGGGCTCCACAATAAAAAGTCAATATAAACATAACTTGAAGGTCGTAGATGATAGAGCCTTAAAGTTTGGATATTGAGTGTCTTTTCTTCCCTCCAATCCATAAAAAGATGCCATCATTTCTGAGTTTTTGAGTGAAAAAATTTCGTCTTTTTTAATATTCAAAAACTAAGAAATATTAGCTAAAAAATTTCACTAGACAGACGCACTGATTGACAGTTTCAAAATTATGACACCATTATGAGGTCGTATAAGGATCCTTTATGCTAATTTTATGAAATTGCTTGCCTAACATACTCAAAAAATTCAGTTGTATATATATAAGTGTAAAATAGGGAAATGGATTACATCAAAAGTATGGCGAACTGATATCAAGTTAGGTTAGAAGATATGCACCGTATTGTAATTTACAGAGAAAAGTTTGAATAAAAGGTTTGAAAAATGTAGAAAACATATTATACAAGCCTTTTTGATTTATCTAGTCTCAAGTCTTGTTAAAAAATAATTTTAATTTACTTCTTTGATATTGTTCGCATGTCTGCCAAATATTATATCTGCCCCTGCAAAGATTTGACGAATTTAGTTTATCGTTTGTATGGAGAGCGAGGCATCACCCAACTCCAAACATGCAGACAGATTTTGAAAATTGCTTTATGGATCAGGTACCTTGTAGACATTAAATAATTGGTCATTTAAATCCTGTACCCAGATTTATCTGAGCAGAGAAGATTTAGAAAATAACACTTTCTGTGTGAGTCGCACTGGTGCAAGTTTTCCTCAAAATTTCTCAATTCGCAACCATTTTACAGCAATGGTAATAAAAACATACTCATCGAAGATTTTGAAGAAATGAAAATCAAAGATTACTAAGTAAAAATATGATATCCACATGGTATAAAGAATCAACCGCTTACCTGTTCTTTTTTATAACATTTTTAAAAAATCCATAAAAATTAATCTGGATATAAAGAAACACCTGCCTAATTATTTAGAGCTAATATTGAATGTTAGCTATCTCTTAAAGCTAAAAAAGCATTACAAAAAATAAAACTTTTAAACATTTAAATCTTGAGCAAAAAATAAAAATAGGCCCACAATAATATGTTTATGAATAATTTGTATAAACAAATCAGTCAAAACGAATCCGAATATATAAGTGTTTCGTATGTTTATATAGTTTGTAGTCTATAACAATAGCTCTTCAAACAGTTCAGTTTATGCCATTGTATGCACGGCGTACGCACAAACCGAGCAACAACAAATCATAAATAATACAAAGTAATTTAATGTACAATAACACTTTGCCAAACAAAACATAAAACACTTAAAAAATCATTTCACTCCATATCAAGAGAAAAAAACGCTCATTCGTATTGAGCGAACCGAAACTATTTACAATCCACTCATTCGACTATCTGCGCTGCTCGGCTCGGCTCTTCTTCCGCAAAGTGGGCGCATTCTCACATTATAAACATCAAAATTAAGCATCCATAGAGAGCACTAAAAGAATCATATAAGAAAAGCGCTGACGTTTAATGCGGCAGTTTGAAAAATCACTCAAATGATTGAAATCACTCAAAGCAAATGCTCACGATTTGCACTCAAATGTTGTTCAGCGACGCATGGCGGAAGCAAAGCGACGGCCATCATGCATACACAACACACCACAACACACCACACACATACAACAACGCAATGCATATGCAGCATGCTTATATGAATGACTGAATGAATGAGTGAGAGAGAAAGAGTCACTGTGTGTCTGCTTTTGTTGTTTGTGTTTGTGTTTGTGCTTGTGGGACGCCATAATTCCAACTGCTTAATGCGCCGTTAGTGTGAGTGAGATAACTAGCAGCCATACTGGGATTTTGATGTTTGTTGTTGCTGTTTTTGTTGCTGCTGCTGCAGCTGACTTTGCTCTGTTAACGCCGGCTCCGGCTCCGCTAAGTATGCTAGCAGCGCGCAATTTCAGTTCAGTTCAACTCATTTGAGTTTTTTTTTTACTGCTTGGCGACTATTTTGTATGCGTTGAGAGTCTCGATGAAAAATTGCTGCTTAATCTCAGCCGATACAGCTGAGAAACAAACTCGCAACAGCACCGGGAAAATTGTTACTCGGCGGGGCTCAGCTAAGAGCTACGGCATCTCGGCATCTGGTCTGGCAATAAGAGCTTGCATGGCTTTTGTATTGCGCCATAAACGTTTCGCTGTTCATAACGCCAACAACCGCGGACCAATTCATTCAATTCAAGTTAGCTAGACTCCCTGACAGCCAGCCAGCTAGCCAGCCAGCCAGCCGGGCAGACCTTGCGACCTCGTCTCGCGTTAAACTAATCTCTGAGAGTAGCATAGAGTGATGCGATCTGATGTGAGTGTGGCACCCAGTGCTCAAATTATTTCACTCAATACAAAACCGCCGTTGCTGCTGCCCAAAGCCAAAGCCAAAGTCGTCGTCAACGCCAACTGAACTCGACTGCGTCAATGCTGTGAACTGAACTGAGCTGAAGTCAGCGCCAGACCAGTTGTTGTGGTGGCAGCAGCAAAAATTACCAATTACACGAATTTTTATACTCTTTTAAAAATTTCGTTTTATTATAATATTTATTATCGTAGCGCGCAGTAGTGTCTGCGGAGTGCAAAATCTGCTCGTCGTCGCCGCTGTGTATCGCATCAACCTGCCCGTTTTACGTTCACGTCGCGTATTTTGAATTGAATTTGCCATTAAATAGTGCCGTGCATGGAAATTCTTATTGTCTTTTAACTGTTTCTGATTATTGCTATTTTAGTGGATTATTGTATGAAAGACACCATCGTCGCGCGTCGTACGTCTATTTTATACTCCCATCCACTAGCACGCGCCGCGCTCTGCAACGAACTTGTAGTAAATAGTTGAATGCTCACTAAAAAAGATATAATAACAAAAAATAAAATTACTAATAAAAAAGTTGTAAAACAAAAAACCGAGCAGCGCGCGCGCCTTCAGACTTTGCATACTCTGTGCGTCGACGACACTTTTCGGCGCAAATTGTTGTGAAAGTTCAATAAAACAAAGGCAAGAACAAGCGATTCTTATTAGAATTTGATTTGCTTATTTATTTTTCTAACTTGCTTTAAAGTATCTACGGTTTGTGTGTGGCATTCGTACACGGAACTGTCAAAACAAAATAAAACCGCACATAAAAATTAAAAAGTCATAAAATTAACACATTTTCGTGTAATTACTCGCCATAAAAGCAAAAGTCAACGCAACGGGAAAAACGCATCTTAACTCGACTCAACTCAACTCAACTATTGCCTAACTCCGTCGCTACCTGTGCAAATGACTCAAAGTGTCTAATAGTCTGTGACCAAAATCAACAAGGAAAAATCTTGCCAACTACAAAAAATCATAAAACGTAAAAGTAAACCCAAATAGTTTTCCATTACACTTCGACAAAGAGAGAGAGAGTACGCCATTGGAAAGTGCATTTTTATTGCTTTCTAAACATAAAGTATTTAAAAAACGAAAAAAAATAGAAAAGTAAATGAAAAGAACGTGCAAACACTCAAAAAGTCGTAAAAATTAAAGAAAAACTTCTAACACTCACCCACGGCACCAAACAACGAAACCGCTTAGTAAAGTGTAAGCCAAGAGCATCAAATTTGCGTCTATAAATCACATCCCGACGGCAGCGCAGAAGTGAACGCTTAAACGTACGCAATTTTTACGGCATGCACTCGTTCTGAATCGGTTTGTCTTTACTTTACTTTAAACGCGCGCGTACTTCCTCGAACTTTTGCTCAGTGTATGTGTGTAATTAAATGTCAAAATTTAATTACTTTTACAACAAATAAATGTCACTCATGCAAACACAAGTACAACACTTACACCGCACATACATATACAGCATACAGCAGAACAACAAAAACCAAAACAGCCAACGCCACAAAAAACATTAAAAAAAAAAAAGAAAAGAAGTCTTACTTTTGTTCGAAACAACAATTTAACAAATTTCGTTGTGAATTCCAAATGCTTTCGATTGCGTGAAACACATTAAAGAAACACATCAATTGTCGAAACAAATTGCAGAACTTTTAAAGGTAAAAAAAATATGCATAAAATCACTTTGGATATATTGTCTGCAACTTCTATCTCTAATTCTCTGTAAATCTCTACTCTTTGGGCTACATATTAAAAATACTAATATTTCCATGTGTAGAATCCTTTTTACACTTTTCTTACTAATGTGTTTCCCCTAATTAAAGTTACTAACATTTCAACCGAATACGAAAACTGAAAATGTGGTCTACTAGATACATCGCATATGCAAAAGAAGAAGATTTAAGTTTAGAATTTAGAATATAATAATTTGGAAATATGAAATGTTTGCTTTGCGCCAAAGTTTTTGAAAGTCGCATAATAAAGGGTTTTAAACCATTTGTAACTGAGAATATAAAATAATAGCAATTGATTATGTATTGAATTTTGATAGAATGTTTCTGTAGTCAGCGTTTAATATACAATAGAAGTAGTAGAGTTCTAAGATCTCAGTCAGGCTTCATCGAATTTATAATTTGAAATTGACTTATAGTACTGCATAATCCATAATCTATATCATCGATTCAAGATGTCGATTATTTAATTATTTCTTCACCAACTTCAAGAAAAATTCTATGCATAAGATCTGATACATAGTTAAGACAGAATATAGTATAGGAACATACTATAAAAAAAAATTATTAGCCATTATTCTCTACGGTCCAAAGCCAAATATAGTTTCGTGTTAGGGACCTATCAGACCCAGATCGAAATATTTCAAACCCGGTATAAAATTATAGTCTCACCAATAAAACATTCATTTTTTAAATATTTTTAATGCATTGCGCAGGCAATAATGCCAGCGGAACGAAAATATAAAAATTAATAAATTCAAATTGTTTCAAATCTTTAGTAATTAAATTAAAATTGTGTACTGAAAGTTAACTCTGAATTAAATAATTTATAGATAATTTAGATACTAATTCGTTTAATAAATTTTAAATATCTTAAATTATCAATAAAAGAATTAAATAATTATTAAATATTTGAGCCACTAACATATCAATTTATTTTCAACAAAATCCAGTTTCTCTTATTTTTTTTAATAATTTCGAAACAACGTTAAAGGAAAGATATGCAGACTTTTAATAACCATAAAGAATAATATCATCAAAATGGGCATTATGTGGCCACTAGTCGGTATGGCTCCCACATAATGGCTAAAACAATTATTACATCTTGCAAAAAAATATATGAAGTAGGGAATATTGGCTTTCTTCAATTGGTAACTGTTTGATATTGACCAGATTTTTTCAACATATGCTACTCACTGTTCAATAAGAGTAAGATTTTGAAGGGCAAGTGTGAAGAGTATTTACGATTTAGATCTATTGATTAAATATATCAGCACTTAATAAACAGAACTGAAGGTCAACTATAAAAAATTCTTAATTATCAATTCTGCGAAATAATGAAAATAATATTGGTTAATTTTTATTAGAATAAAAATAAAGAGTAAAAAATTAGAATTTTTCCAAATACAAATTTATTTGAATAAGTTTTTATATTTTTAATTAAATTTTTAACAAACACGATTTAAGCTGCTTTGATATTATAATAAAATGCTTCAAGTCGCCAAGTAAATTATACAAAACAGTTTAAAATGTTTAAAAAGCATCAGAAAAATTTCGAAGTAAATTAGTGAATCTTACTTCATCTCTAAACTATTTTTTACTCATTGAAGTCTAAACCATCTGAACATCTTGCGCCAGAAACTGCATAGTCTGAACAGGCTTTAAGGAAGATTTGTAATTATAAATTTTAGTATTTTTTTTTTCTTAAAAACCTATATTATGCGAAATTCAAAAACCTTTGAGGCATTTAATCAATGACAATCCACTGCAGAACTACTTGAATTCGAACAAAATTTGTTAAAAAAAAAAAATATATGTACACAAAAATTAAATTATTTAATTAATTTTGATTATACAGAAGCAACAATTAATATTTGAAACAAAAAAAATTAATAAAACAATTAAATCCGCATTAACAAACCAAACCAAACCAACTCCAATTGAACCAAATCGATTAAAATATAAAAGAAAACCCCTAATCAGAGAGAACTCAACTCAAACCCAAAACTCAGACAAGTACATATAAGGAATAAAACATAAAAAACAGCAGCAACAGTTCATCAAAATCAAACTATGTGCAATGTCAAAATTTGTTTTCGATAGTATGCTACCAAAGTACCCACAGTTTCAACCATTTATAAGTTCGCATTTAACTACAACAACACAAAATTCATCATCAGCAGCAGTTGCCGCCGCACTCGCAGCCGCAGCAGCATCAACATCGACATCAGCATCGAGCAGCAACAACAACAACAATACCGGCACACAATCTGGTTCACTATCACCGACATCAAGTGTTACGTCCGTCTTGAACATCAATAGCAGCCATTTGAATCAATCATCAAATTCGCCAGTCTCCTCCTCGTCGCCATCATCATCGTCAGCAGCTCCATTCGGTGTGCAACATCAACAGCAGCAACAACAACATCACCATCATCACCAATACTCGACACTATCGGCTGCCTTGCAGTTACAACAACAACAACAACAATTGCATATTAATAAATTAGCCGCTGCCGCCGCTGCCGTTAGTTCACAGAACAACTCCAGCAGCCATCTTCATCATCACCACCACCACCAGTCGCACCAGGGTCAACTTCAGTTGCAACAGCAGCAGCAACAGTTGCTGTTAACACCGCCCTCGGCCGGTAATTCGCAAACGGGCGACAGCTGCTCGCCCACGCCATCGGCTACATCACCTTCGGGTCCGGGTTCTTCTGCTTCGGCTTCCGCCGCCGTAGCCGCTAGCTCCGTTGCAGCCGCTGCAGCAGCAGCCGCCGCCGCAGCCGCCTCCACAACGTTTGCCATACCCACAAGCAAAATGTATCCGTACGTGTCAAATCACCCCTCCACACATGGTGGCCTCTCCGGCATGCCAGGCTTCTCTGGACTCGAGGACAAGTCGTGCGGGTAAGTCAAATCAAAAATCAATCTTAGTTTGGAGGTACAAATCATGCAAAAGCTCTCAAATCGTGAAGAACTGGTTAAACCTCAAAGTATTCTCGAGACATATCTTCACTGAGTTCAGAACATTTTTCATATACACAAGTGGGTGTGCTATGCCAATTTCCAGGGTAAGCCTTAGTCCACTTTTGGAATATTGTATGAGATTATATTCTATTCTTAGATGAAATATCATCTGGAAATGCAGCCTATATAATTTGAATGAACAGATGAGTTAAAGGACGAAGACCACCATCTACACTGTAAACCCCCACTACCCTTTTTTAAAAAATTGTATGTTGTAAGCTCACTTAACTCAAAATACGATCTATAAAAATCCAATTCAAAACCGCGTCTTGAATTTCAGTCTAAAATTTTGAGTTATTCCCTGGTTTTATTATTTAATTCTGAAATTGTTTAAGCCGAAACCACAAATCCGCAACACTTCGCTGCCGCAATTCATATTTATGCGGCAGTATGGAATGCGCAAAAAAGTGACCACAATCTTTAGGAAATTGCCAGAAAATTGTAAAATGGCATTCGCCTGCAGACTTTGTTTATTTCGCTTCGGTTTTGGTTTTATGTAGTACTTCACCGCATGGGTCTCCGTTTTCGAAATTAGAGCACACATGCGGTTTGCCGCTTCTGTTGACGGACCTCGACGTCTGGATTAGCATTAGCCAAACAATTTGTCAAACAACAGCGGACAATGGCGATTAGAACAAATTACATAAAATGAATGAGGCGAAGCACCTCGCCATGGCTCAGGCGACGAAGGCGTTTCGTGCTCATAAAATCTCATCATGATTCGCACGCACATTGACCTTCACACATTTGCATATCAACAGGGGACCAACAAAGTAAACCGAATGACGACCATTCGGTCGAACTGTCCCAAATGAAATGAATGCAGAGTTTCGGACATACTTTGCCTCCGTGTGGGCGATTAGCATTTGTTCGAAATTAGAGCGATTACCGCTGACCGCCAGCAGTTCAATATATAAACTCCGTACGACCGCAAAGGTAGCTCACCTCTCAAGCAGTCAGCGGCGGTTTCTTTACTACGATTTGTTAGCTCATTAGCATTGAACTGCTTTGACTTTTGATTTTGAGTACTTTCACTGACTTCATAACGAAACAGAGTAGAGGGAGTGAATGATCATAATGCACTCTCCTCATGCTTTTTTGTACCTTTTTATGCTAATTTCTTGAATGCGTGGTAATTTATTTTCTTTTTTGTTTCTTTTTCCTTGTCTTTCAAACTTTGCAGCAGGTACACAGACAGCGTCATGAATAGCTATCAATCGATGAGCGTACCTGCTTCGGCCTCGGCTAGCTTTGCACAGTTCTATCAGCACGCCGCTGCAGCCTCGGCTGTTTCGGCGGCTTCCGGTGGCATTGGCGTTGATTCGCTTGGAAATGCCTGCACACAGCCATCGTCGGGCGTGGTGCCCACCGGTGGCGCCGGACAGGGAATTGCCGATTTGCCACGATATCCTTGGATGACATTAACAGGTGAGTGTTGTCGAAATAATTTTGTATTATCTCTAAGAAATTTCCGAGCAACTTAAGCACTTAAGCATATATAATAGTTATGTTAGGGTATTGAATGGAGATATAGTTGCATGAGTACATATGAACATACCAGTCCAACTTTATAGTGAGGTTCCAAACTGAACGAATTATATCTTCGAAAAATGTGTTCGAAAATGTATTCATTCGTGGAAATTATTTTACTACATGTGTCTTGAAAGTGAGCTGCCTATTCAGATAGACCCCAGGGTTCAGAAGCTGTTCCTGGAGGTAGACTTCCGGGCAGTCATTCCTGTGTAGTCACATTGACGCACTTGTCCAGGTTTATACCGATGTTCCAGCGTTTTGCTCATAGTCCTAACTCGCGAAGCTATAGTTGGAGTACATCGATAGCATTGTAGACACATTTATCTCAGGCCAGGATGGCTGTCAAAATCAGGAATTAAAGTGCCTGTGGGCAAGGAGTACACCAGCCTTTATTTCTCTGACTGATGATTCTCTCCCATCCAGAACAACGGAGAAAGTCCAGTCTGTCAAACAATTTTGAATAAGCAAGAACAACTGAGGCGGCAATACACCCTTGAGTTTAAATAAGAGGACATCATGCCACCCTCTATCAAAGGCCTGTCTTATATCAAGATAAGAGGCTACTATGTTCTATTTGGCTTCCTATCCGTCTAGGAGTTCCATGGGACTTGCGGAATCCAAACTGAAAGGGTGGTATTTTTCTCTTTACCTTTTCGATCCCAAGTTTTCGAAGAGCTTTGCTACAATGGAAAGCAGACAATGCTTTTCCTAGCCTTGTTTATAATACAGTTCCTGGCCTTTTTCCAATGTGATGGAACCAAAAAAGAGCAAAGCAATGAGTGTGTTATTAGCAAACCCATCGTCTCCTGGGGCCTTCTTTGTCTTCAAATCTTTTATATTTCTAAGTCAGTGATAGCGGTGACTGGAAGGCATAGCTGACCAGGGTTTTTAAGCGTCGCTTGAACAATGTTACTACTATTGCTTTAAGCAGGCAGTAGAGGAGACTATATTCAAACTTGCCGTTCATAATTCTAAAATACGCTAAATCATTTATTCAGATAGAAGAAATGATGGACGCACACCATTAAAAAAAAAAACGAGTCGTCATTTTAAGCTATTTAAAACTTTTCGTTTGGTTTATTAAATGCCAAAGCAGACCGCATAATCTTAGCATAAACATACAAAATATTCCAAAAATATTAAAAACACTTCGAACCATAAATTTACGCAATGCGTTTCCGTGCCGTGAAAATCTATTACTCGCATATCGTTAAACATAATTGATGAACTCTTTCGACTTTGACTAAATAAACACTATTTCCCGATTTAATTGCTTTCGACAGCCACTTCTTTTCTTTCGTTTTTTTTTTTCTATTCCAACACAAAACGCTGAGAAGAAAAAGCAAAGCGTATACGCAATATATTTCAAAGTAAAATTGGGAAATTCGATGCCACTTCCCGCTTAATGAGAACCAATTGAAAATGCTTATTTATGCCAGAATAAAAGAAAGGAATGTCTTAAAAAGAAATTCTTTAAAAAACGTTTATGGATGCACAAGAATTTTCATTTTTGTGTGTTTAGACGTCTTCAGAAACTTATTTATTTAGCATTAGAACGTATATAAAAAATATATTAAAATCGGCATAAATCAGTTTTAACGCAGCCAACAGTGGTAACGGTGACCCCCGCGGTGTGCTCCAAACCCTGCCCGCTGTTCTTCTCCTTACACTCTGCGTCTCCACCGATAATTGCGCGCTCGGTTTTAATTTATACCTTTATGGATCGTTTCAGTATATAAACAATAGATAAATGTGATCGTTATGGCAATTCGGCGCTCGTTGAACAATTCATAATGAACACTTTTGGGGCCATTCGCCGTGCCGTAGACGTGTTCCCTCAAGCTCCCGCACTGTCAGTCATTGCGTATAATTGTTCATCTTAATAGTAAATAATATTGTGAACAAGCTTATATGAGAGAGAGAGAGAGAGAGGTAAAGCTCTTAAAGCATGAGAGAGAAAGAGCGCAAAAGTGGGCGCGCTATAAATTTAAATGAAAATAGTTTAAAACATTTTTCTTACTTTATATTTTTTTTCTTCGCTCTTCGTTTTTGTGGCGATTTATAATTTAAATAGCCTCAAGGTTGACGTCGCCGCCGCCGCAGTCATTCAAAGCGATTTGAGCGAAAGACAAACGAATCGTATGGAGCGCCGAACCGCATAGATACAGATACAGATACAGTACAACGTTCAGATACATTTCTGTATCTTATTGTATTGTTAAGCCATTTTTCGTCATTTTGTGCCGCTGTGCATGCAGCGATTCTTTATGCGGTGAACGTACTACGTACAAATTGTATGAAAATTTATGTGGGTCACTTTAATTTATGTTCATTTTTAGCGAATTTGAATAGAAGATTTATTTATTTATGTATTTGCATTTGAGATCCCATTCAAAATGGTCGTTTAAGGCAACACGAATGTAGCTGAACCTGCATACAAGTTGATTTTGCATAAAATGAGATATTTACATATATGTAGAGAAAAAAAGATGATAAAAACAAAAACGAGCTGAAACACAAAAGCGATAAAATTGTCAACGAGATCATAGACGACGGCGATGAAAGTAAATATGAGTATGACGCCATTATGGCAGCAAAACAACAACGCAGAAACACACATACACGTGCAGATACAAGCAGTACACACAACACATAGGTACTGCTCAGTATAGAATTGCAATAGCTACCAAAGAACCAAAGACAACAACAAGTGGCAATGCAGCAGCACCAGCAACAGCAACAGCAACAGCAGTGTAGCTATCCTTTCTGTCTAATTTGGACTGTCTGTCTGCATTGCATGGCGCGCTTTGACTTTCTTCGCACTAAAATGCATATGCATGTATCTAGATACTTCTTAGCTCGCAGCCAGCACATTGTGACTTGAGTAAAGGAGCACTGTGTAGCATTGTAGACGACTGACTGTGTTTGCCAAATGCAATTCAACTAATGAATTTTAATATTTTACGCCAAAGCGTCTGAATGAATTTTCATTTTCACATCGTTGCATTCCGTTCTGTGTATCTGCGTATCTGAATATCTTTATCTGTGCATGTATCGGCAGCGACCGCCAGCGACGACATCACCGTCGTTGAAGTTGAAGTCAAGCGAATGCATTGTGCATCTCTGTCTGTGTGTGCCATGTTGATTATGTTGATAAGCAATGGCCATGGAAGAGAGTGCGGAGACAGAGAAATGTTTAAATTTTCTTAATTATTAGGAAAATGCGTTTGCATTACTAAACAATAAAGGCGGAAGGCAGGAGTGTATGAGAGATGATATGCTTGGTATATAAAAATTTGCAAGCGCAGCACGTGCTTTGGTTGTCGTTTAACCCATGCACACCCACTCTTAGTACGACTAACATACACACACAGACACATCTAAACTCATGTATCTTCCTTTTTTGTGCATTGAAAAAGTTGACTCTGCACGCATTTCGCTTTAGTCGCATTCATTCCGATGGCCACTCTCATAGCCAAGTTGAGAATTGTCTCTATATACAAAACGAGTATAGGTAGTACATATCTACATTTAGACGACGTAGCCTGCAATGTTGGCGATAAGAACGCAGGCGCATAAAGTCGACTGATGTCGACAAAGCCGGAAAAAGTCAAAGTGCGCAATGAAGAGGGTGACAGGCATATACTATATATAGAATAAACTATATGTAGAATCAGTAGGAACTACAAGCGTGTTAGTTACTGTGTAGCCAGTGGTACCAGGAAGTGATGTGTTGGCGCATAATGAAAGAAAAAAATCAACATTGACAACAAAATGCAAAGCGCAGAAATTTTGAAATTTGTGTATTTTAATTAAAGCAGAAAAATGCATTCAAAGCATTTTTTTTATTTAATTCTCAGTTATTGTCGCTGTTGCATTTTAACAATTGGTTTTGTCGATTTATTAAGTTGGTGGTCAAAGATCCAAATTATTTATTCGTCAACATAAAGCCAAAACCGATAATGCAAGGCTACTAAAGTCTAAACAGTAGTATCCTTCTATAGTAAAAAGGTGAACTGAAGCAAGGTTTGAGGAAATGGAGGCTTTCAGGTTGTATAAAAAAAATTAATAATTGACTTTTGAATATTTTCACCCCAAAAAATCTAATATTATATAGGCTTAATGTTCGTTTCCAACCGATCGTCTTTAAGTTTGACGCTACACATGCGAGTATTAAGTGCTAGTATTTTAGTAAATATTAATGCGAGTAAGTTGCCTATCCTTTGATCCCTCATTGATCCCTCATTGATCGAAATATGATGATTTGTGTATGATAGTTCGTTAGAATCGTAAACCCAATTAGGATGAATACCAAAAATTAAAAATATTAAAATTTCTCCAAAAACTCTTCCACATTGCGGTTGAACTACATCAATTTACTGCACCGATCTGCTTTCTGTCGTGTATCTTGAATTTTTGATTTCAATAACTTTCAAACCCCATTTTAATGATGCATTTTGCTTCGCATTTGTTAGTACTTTAATAATAGAACTTTCTTTAAAAACTAGAAACCATTTATTAGATTTAGATTTTAGAGTACAATGCAACCTACCATCGTATCTGCTTCGTGTCTATTTTGATGCAAATTCGCTTTTTAGTTTATTAAGTATCGATAAAAATTAAGCAGATCATAATTCAAGAAAGCAGTAGAATACCCACTGGAAGTTCCACCTTCCTGGCAAACAAACAGCCCACCTTTCTGATTTTGTATACAAAATGTTTTCATCTTTACTCGAAACTCTTTACTACACTTAGAAGCATATTTCTGTAAACGAGTTATGCCTGTTAGGCTGAATTCATATTCCAAAATTGTAAATGTATCTGAAGTAGTATCATATGTTTTGTTTGTCTACCTATTAGCGTAATTTAATTGCAAACACTAATTGCAATTTAAAAAAAAAAGATAATTCTCCGCTCATAATTTAATGTCCTTCAAGCTCAAAGTTAATGACAAACACATTAGCAACATACACTCTAAAAAAAATTCTCTTTAAAAACAATAAAAAATTAATATTCAAACATTTTACTCTTTTTTTTCAGACTGGATGGGAAGTCCTTTCGAACGAGTCGTTTGTGGTGATTTCAATGGTAAGTAAACAATTTAAAAGGCAAAAAACACACATATCCCGCTAGCAATCCTTCAAAGTTAATGCGCTGAATGACATTGAAGAGTCACTAACTAGATAGGCGTGCAATATGGCAACATTGTAAGCAAGGCGCGAGCAATGGGTTACAGCTGAAACCGCTGAGGAATATCCCTTTCGTTTTGAATGTTTTATTGCAAATGACCAAAAAATATTTTAAATTCATAACTCAGCGCATTTGTAACGGCCTTGAGTTGTCGAACAGTGTACAACTGTCTACGCTGAGGACAACCCGCTGCGTGTGTCTGGCCGGTTAGCTAATATTAACCCGCACAGCACCGAGAACTCTTACAACGGCGTTACAGCGCAGACGAAACGAATTTTAAACTCAAATCAACTCAAAACGGCTGCGTTGCGTCCGATTCCTGATTCTTTCTTTTTTTTTTTTCTGAACACCTTTTCTCAACTTTCACCCAGTCATAAATCCTTTGAGGCATTCTTTCATTGAATTCAACTGCGTTCGTCTCTTTTTGTTTATTTGTTGCGCTTTGTTTGAATGAATTTCTTTTCGTTATGTATTTCTTATATCGAATTGTTTATCGAAATCATTTTCTGGTATATATCTTTGACACTACAATAAGTTCAGGTTTTAGTTTTGGTGATTGAAGTCATTTTCTCTTTGTTACATTTGAAGTGAAAGCAGCTAGTCTAGCTGATCTTGGCAAACGAGAAATATTTGAAATGTGTTTGCAACTCCTACACTGTTTCTACACAAAAAATAAAAAGGAACAGAAGAAACAGAAATAAATAACGAATTCCAAATTTAAAACAAAATCAAAAAAATTAGTATTCCAAATGTGGCAAAAACTGCCAAAATCGTAAATCACTTTGATAGACTCCAAAAACGCATGGCTTTGCTTAGACTGAGCTTCGCATGTCTTCTTTGTTTCTTTCTTTTTTTTATTCTTCCCATTGATATTTTGTTTTTGTATTATTAATGCCACACATATTACACCAAAAACAATTGTTGAAAGCATTAAAAAACAAGTAAGAAAATACAGTCAGGCGTAACCGACTGTAAGAGGCCCTGTACCAGTTCAGGTCTCCTAACAAACACATTAAACGTTTCCCGAGCATATGACCAAACACATGACCACTTCTCACTGCTCGAATATGAATGAAGAGGAAAGGGGGGTCATTCAACTTCAATTGGTTATAAAATCGTTATTTATTATCCGATTTTGATGAACTTTTTGGATTTTGACTAAGAGGGACGTTAACTTTATACTGGCATACTCAATTTTTCTTGTGCCGAAGAAATATTTCTCCTTGGGGGTGATTTTATGGGGAAGGGGGGGAGGGGCAAAATTTCAAAATAAACTTGTGAAATTCCGGAGCAGTCCTAGACGAATGCAAAAAACACGAAGTCTCTATCTATTACCGTTTCCGAGATCCTTTCGTTCATACGGACGGACGGACGGACGGACGGACAGACGGACAGACGGACAGACGGACAGACGGACATGGCTATATCGACTCCTCTATCACTCCTGACCATAATGGGGGTAACTTTGGGGGGTCTCCGACCATTATTTCTACCTGTTACATACATTTGCACAAACCCAATAGGCTCTTGTACCTTCGGTACAGGGCCTAAATATATTTAAACATTTAATAGCAGAATCAAACATTCAAACAAAAATATCACAGCGAGTGCACATGGATCGAAGAAGGCCGTACGGCTCAAGCGAAGCACGATCCAGCAAGCTTGATTACAATCACTCCGAGCAATCTTACGCGACCACTTGGGAACACTCAATGAAATAAAAAGAAATATATACATTTCTCAAATTTTAACACTAGTCTGCAGCGGCTTGCAAAATTTTTTTGATAAGCTTGAAGAAGCTTATAGAGATTATATAGAACGATTTTTAATTTTCCTGAAGTATTGATAAACTGAGAAACTTGGTCAGATAGGTAAAATGCTTCTCGGTGTGAATGAGCTGTAAATAGAACCGAAAACCAGTGTAGAAAATTTCTAATGATTTCTTTTGTTGAAACCGAATTCGAGTTTGGAGTTTTCTATTTTTTAATAGATAGTTTAATAGATTTAGTTTTTTTTTTTATTTTATTTATTGTATATTTTATTTTCTATAAAAAAGACACAAACAAATAGTTTTGTGAGGCCATTTTAAGATAGATTTATAGACTTCGAAGATATGTGCACCTCGGCTGGATTGACAGGATATAATCTGGTAGATCAATTTTGGTTCTGTTGAAAGTTTATTCATATTGAAATTGCAGATGACACTGCATAGAAATAAACCATCTAAAAGTTTTTCACGAGCAATTGTGTTGTCAAAAAAAAAAAAACCGAATACTCTTTCATTTTTGTGTTATTTTATATTTTGTTGACCAGTGTAATAATAATTTTTTTACAAAATTAAGCTTTCGAGTACTAAGTAGTAAAAGCAACAGACGAATATCACAAAAAAAAAAAAAAAAAAAAAAGAATATATATATATAAATTTTTATTTCCAGACAGCAAGAGCGACAGATATAGATAGAATATTGCCTTAGATCAGTTCGGCGTATCCGGGGGCGTACTTGAATATCAATTCGTGCTGACATAGATGTGCGCTTGAGTGCTTGGTTGGATAGTTTGTTTGGTTCGTGCCACATGATATCATTTCTCGTATGGTCACTGACCGAGAGACCACACGAAATCCATGCTTTTGGAACTTTTACACTTGTACCTCGATCACTCGAGTCACTCAATTCGCCAGTTTCGTTTTTCGATGTCGTTAAAATTGTTTTTACGATTGTTTTATGATCTATTTACGATTTTACGCGTCGTCTTGCGCTTCGAATAATGATGTCGATGACAAACGTGGAACAGTTGGTGCCTTTCGATTTTTAGTAATTGTTTTTACTTCTGAATCTGCACTGCATGGTAATACGCTTCTAATTAGCGCAGCGACAAATTCTGCAAAACTTTAAACAATAAAAATTGCACGCAACACTGGAAAAAAGCAAAGCGCATCGTGAGAACGTCATGAAAAGAATTCGAACAGTAGTCGTCGCCAAAATTTTATGTGCCGCAATTTTAATTTTAATGGGAAAAAATAAAAACAAATATTGAGAGTCTGGTCCATATAGTAGTTTGTTTGGTTAGCATAAACTGACTCGATCTCAGGAACGACGTGTTTGCAGCTCGAAGCTCAAATACGTGCCTACGCTTCAAGTAGATTCAACTCCATGTTGACTGGCGAATTTTTTTCTCGGTTGATTTGGAATTTTAGCTTTAGCATATATATTTTTTTTGCATTATTTGTGTGCGCCCCTTTAACTTTAACTTAAGTTTTTCAGTTTTTGCACACATTCGCATTTGCCTTTCATAATTTGTTTGTTTTGCCAGTAAATCATGCAGCGAGCGAGTCATTTGAGCAATTTACAACACTTACAAAGCTGTTTGACAAGTAATTAACTCCAAGTTACTTAGTTTTCTGTAGTGTTTTTTACACGTACTAGCCCTTGCACCCTCTTTTGCCACTGTGAACTTGGACGTATTCGATTTCGAGTAACAAAAACAACATCAACGCATATTGGCAGCTGATGAAGTTATTGGAATATTTTTCTGTGCCTGGGAAACGTCACAGTTCGACTCGAATCGGCAGCTATTTACGAGCTGAAAAGATTCTTATTTTCGGTTTTTAGTTGCATTTCGAACGAGTTTATTTCAACACAGACCCAATAATGCGTTTTAAACTGAAACAATTAAATTAAATATATTTACAATACAAATAAGTATTTAAGATCTCAAATTTTTATAGATTTCGTCTCGCCTTGTATTCAAAATATTATTAACAATCCACAGAGATTAACGCCAAATAAACAATTACGAAGTGCAGCAGGTTTTCCGCTGATGTTGTGCATAAATTCGTAATAAAATTAATATTAATGAGTACTTAGACTAATTAGAAAAACTCTTAATGTGTCTAACAATGATTAAAGCGTCGTGCAGGGTAGCGAACAGCCTGCGACTGCGTTGGAAAATGCACGCGAAACACGCAAAGCGTGAAAAGTGCTCATTCGCCGACAAAAGTTTAAATAAAATAATAAAGTAGGAGTATAAAAAACTCGTATGTACAATGTATGAATATCGTTAAGATAAAATTGCACTGCATATTTAAACAACAAGAACAACAACAACACCAGTTAAAAAACAAGCAGAAGAATTTAAATTAATGAAATGCCAAAAGTCTTAAGTAAAGCTTAGAAAACTGAACTCAAAGATGCGCGCAAACAACAATTTGTGCAAAGGATGAATAAACTTTTAATTGTGCGACAGCTTAAATGTACAAGGAACGTTTTATAAGTTTCAAGATGTGAATTCGTAAAATTTGTTCATTCAAAAATAGCTCATACAGAAGCAATTTTTCCCTGCATTGCCTCTCATGTAGCAGCGGAATCAACCAATTTTCTCGTGGGTTTGATTTTCTCGTCTTTTTCTAATGTATTAAATATCATCTATCTGCATCATAAAGTTGATGATATATGACTCAGTTCATGCCACCCAATTTCCCTCTTGGTGCGCTTTATATATAAACTACAAATGTGATTCATCTGCTTCAATATAGGTTCAGAACGGATCAATATAGAATACAAAATCCTTAGACAAGTTATAGCGTATCTGGAAGTGGAGCTAACTCTACTGTGTTGATGTTTTTTTTCACAATGTTTGTCTGCAACCATACCGAAGCAACGACCAAAACTCCACCATTTAACAAAGGAAAAATGAGCGTGAGGTACAGAGAAGTGCGAAGGAAATGTACATTTGAAAGCAGAATGTTTGCAGTCTGCAACAATTTAACTTTCTCCGTCGTCGTCATGCGAGTAACTCCCTTTCACTCTCTCCATAAAACATTTATTTTGTAATTTGTAAAACCCTTTCGGCGGCGTCGTCGTCATTATTGTACGGCGTTGTCGTTGCCAATTTGCGCCACTCTAACGAATTAAAACCGCAGATTAATAACAGCAACTCATGTGACCTTTTATCTGCAAGCCACGTCAATGCGGCCCACTTCACTTCGCACTTCCCTCCACACCACTTAAATACGCTACGCTCCGGTAGCGTTGGCGGCGACACGGAAACGTGTCATTTTTGGTTTTCCGCAGCCGCAAAAAGCGACACGAAACGTGCCGATAACAGGGTGTCGCACATTCTGTTTATTAATAACTTCGAGTAAAAAAATGAAAAAAAAATAAAAATGAAGTCGAAAATGTGCTGCAAAAATGAATAAGAAGAAGCTGAAGCACAAAACGAGAAAAACGCATACAGAAAATCGGAAATGAAGCAAACAAAAAAGAAAAAACCAAAACGAAACGAAATGGAATTCGCTTATCGCGCCTCATAAATTAACCCTTTGTGCTCTGTTATGCTGCCAACGCACGCCCAAAACGCTGCCAACAACAGCAACAACATCATCGAGGACAGCAGGCAAAGTAAGATGCTCCGAATTCGTATATCAGAGACAAAGTACAGCCATACAATATTATTCTATGCGTGCGTGAAAGGGCAACGCGGTCGACGGGATTGACTCTTCGGCGAGCGTTATCAAATGCTCGCGCCCCCGGACCAAATATTTAGAGCGGCGTGAAGTGTGCGCGCCTCCGGGTCTATAACTGCATTGGAGTCTCTACTCCCGCTGCCGCCAACGCCTGTCAATGACATTGGCATCCGTTGCCCGCTCTGCTATCACTTCGCTGCTCTCTACACTACTCTGTCATTGGAATGTTTTCTTTTTCTTTTTTTCTGTTGTTGCAGCTATCGCTGACAGATCGCTCAACCTCCCTATTACTTCCTGCCCCGATTTAATTCTCACTCATAGAACAAACGTTTTTGTAATTAATTTTTTTCTCCTTTTTGTGTTTCCCTTCTCATCTTCATCGGCTGCGCTTTGCTTGCGCGGCAAGTTGCCATCAACAGAAATTATTGTTTCCATTTTATTTCTTACTTCTATCTTTTAATACACTTCACATATTTATAAGTAGGTAGTATAAAAATGGGAATTATCAGTTGTTCGAACAGTTTGTAACATTCAGTTAGAGCTTGAAGAACCGCCCATAACTTCTAAAGATAAACGCCAAGTTCTGGCACCGCGTCAGTAGCAAACATAACCTTGAAAAATACATATGTTGGGATATTGTGGATCAAATGTCTCCACATCAGATCCTCCATTATTAGGCAAGAGCTCAAATAAAATTTCTAATGAATTCACTTAAAATCTTGCTAAAAGTCAAAACCGGAACAGAGAACAAAGAAGTAAAATAAGTTTTTATCTTATGGGCAGCCATACCTGTGCAGTCATACAAACTAATAATTGTGCAGGTTTATTTATTTATTTATTATTAAATTTGTACATAATTAAAATTACATATAAATTAGAAATTAATGCTATAGCGACAAGGCCTTAAGCTTAAGCAGGTATAGGGTGTTAATGCTTCGGTTTAGCTTTTTTATTTGGTTTCTTTTGCTCATTTACTTTATTGTTTTAATTGTTTTATTTTTTCATTAGTTTCTTTTCGCTCCTAACTGCAAGCTGCAATAATTTCCATCGGTTTCGTGGCGCTTATCATGAATTATTGCATGTAAAATTAATAAAAATAATGAATATTATTGTTCGGCTTTTGCCTACTGAAGGTACTCATATAAGCATGTGATATACTTATATTTCTGTAGGCAGATGTGTACATTTCAATACATGAGAATAAATGAGGGTTAATTGAAAAGTCTGTTCGTTTTCTATTAATTGGAAATGTTATTAATAATGGTAAGCTATAGGCTTTCAAAGCACCGAATTCAGTTCTTTTTACCCGACCTTAGTTCACCTAAAAGCTATCAACTCTTTAAAAACTAGACATAACACATTAAAAAATAGAGTTCGGTAGTAACTAGTATGTCCTTTATTGTATTTGATGTACACGACTGGAAGGGTTTTATCGATTAGTCTCTTCAAGTCTATACTCTCAATGTTCTGTGAGTTATAGACTGGAGCGACTGTAGCACCTTTGATGTCTCTAACTCTTAAATTCACAGAGAAATACTCATTCGGGTCGACACCTTTTTTCTTAATTTTTCCTTGATTTTAATAGAAACATTTCTGCTTGATATAAATACTCTAAAATAACTTTATACAGCATTTGTGAAAAATACATTTACAATAAAGGGTTGATTTATTTATTTTTTTTTTTTTATAAATAAAAAGACCCAAAAGAACCCAAAGTACAATTTAAAATAACTTGAATGGAGTGCGTAGTTCGCTTTCATATTTTTAAACAGTGATGAAGCCATTGATAAAAATTTATAAAAGGCAAACAAACAAAGCACAAACTGGTTTCAATTGAAAGACTTTCTTTGTAAAAGGATACACTTACACGTACAGAGTTTCTTGGGAAAATCGAATTTTAGCCGCCAAGCATTTGTAATGACTTCTTTAAAGTTTTCTCATGTGTATTGGGTTTTCTTAGCGGAGCCGCCATTTTGCAGCATACACAAAGGATTTCCTGGTTGGCAAGCATATTGCTGGAGGCGCACATCAATCATGTTGCCGAACACAAAGGGCACATTTCAGCCATTTGCTAGTCATTGAATTTTAAATGAATCTACAGACGAAACCATATGCGGCATTTCGTGTAGGGGATGGAGCAGAAGAGTTGTACGCCATGCAGTCGATGTTTGTGGTCTTTGCGGTACGTCAGCCGTCGACTGTTGCGCATGTAGCGAAGGTTTCTCCTCAACATATACAATTTTCTTTGCCTTCAGCCTAACTTGATTATGTATATAGTCGTGTCTGAGAGCATTAATTTTCATTTTTCTCGACTCCTCAGCGCACCTCGTCCTCAAGTTATTCATTGGCTGACTCTTGCATTCTTTTGTATGCAGTTTGTCTGGTTCCTAGGTGTTTTGTATTTATATCTACCCATTTTGCCGGCCGGCGTCATCGTAGACCACACCTTAACAATAGCTGTGTGGCAATGGCTCCAAGTGCGGGGATGTAAGACATGTAAGACAATGTGCTGGACACACACAGCGGGGAATATTGAATATTTAAATATGAGTTAAAGAAGTTCATTCTTTTCCGCTGCAGTTTGCCCGCCCGCAGGTAATTTTCAACGCGTTTTCGGGCGAAGTACATTGCAGTCGAATATTTTTAAATGAGGAATTTTATTTTTAATCCGCCATTTGAATGTCACGTATGTCACACGTTGCTGCTCCATTCGAAACACATTGCAGGGCCATAAATAGCATTTAGTTCGAAATCTTTAAATTATTGGCGACATCTGCGTACAAATTGTAGGCACACATGCTCACCTTCATATACCGACTTATACACATAACTCACCCAAAAGTTTCAGTTTCAATTAAATAGTCCTCACGGCATTGCTGGCTTCTTTTTTTATACCAAATAAAGCTAAATGCATGCGCAGTCAAGTGTGAATTTGTTTTTTTTTTTTATTTTTTTTCTTCGGTTGTTCGGTAAATAGCAATGCTAAGAAAAACTTTTATAGATTTTGGGACAATCGAACTAAAATTCAATAAACCGAAATAAATGTTGCCAAGGTTCATCGCACGCACAAATGAACTCAACGCCAGCAAAGAGAAGTGCGTTGGAAAATGTGTTTGAAATTGCCTTCATGTCGATTCGATGGCGTATGAAAGTTCAATGAGGCATTTTGATAATTCGTTCAACAGCGGAGAATTCGAGTAGCCAATGAACTTAATTTAATTCAATTCAATAAAGCAGATCATTTTCAAATAAATGTAGGTAAAATATTTTTCAAAAACATTGCTAAGAATAGATACTATCCATTTTTTTTAAGTATTTTAATTTTCTTGAGGAGATGAGTCCCATTTTAAAAAGATTTTGTACACAAAATTGTGATTAAAATTGCTTTTCGATTTTCCGAAATTTTCGAAAGTAAATCTGAAAAGTATGTCTCCAAAATTTTTAATATCAAACAATTTAAACAATTTAAGATAAGGTCATTGTCTACAATGTTCGTCGCGCTTTAGAACTACACAAAGGTGTATCTCACTATTTGTCTACACTTTATCTGAGTATGCATCTAAAAATCTATGTTTGGAGGTTCTATCTTTTATAGCCTCCGAGATTTCGATGATGAAATGAAAATTACTAAATGGCACGTAAAATATGCAATTTTCGTTGAATTTCAAATCACCCATGTACAAGTATAATGCGTATCTGTAAGCTTGCTCGATTTGTATCAGAAACAAATCACTTGCGCGACTATCACTGGCAAACTGTCTATCTCCATCGCCATCGTCGACGCCATCAAACTAATGACAATGGCATCTCTCGAATCTACTAAATCGCTGGCAAGCAAAGTTTCTTAACGCTCGCTGGGCGCATTAAACGCCTTTCATTTGCAATTAAATTAAAACAGACAAACAAAGTAGAATGGAACTGTATGGCAGGGAAAAGTTAGCAAAAAAAAAAAAAAAGAAACAAACAAAAAAAAGTGTAGCAACAATGTACAAACAAACATTTGCGGTCGATCATCGCGTGAGTGTTTATATTGTGTATGTGTATTAGTGTGCCCCCTGGCAACAAATGCGCGCCCTTGTTTTATCATAGTGGAGTGTGCAGCAGAGAAGGGGTGTGGTGGCACAACGAAAGCCCACTGTCATCCGCACGCATCCGTCGCAGTCGCAGCCGGTCACTTTGAAAATCTTGCGGATTACCAATTCTAGACGCCTAATGCCATTTATGGACCATCGTTACAAATGTTTCACAGTCCGTCCTTCTGTCTGTCTGTCTGTCTACATATTTGACCAAACGACATCAGGCACAGCTTTTGAACACAACTGTGCACGGCCAACAATCGTTCAAGAGACCAGGCCAAGAAATTGCCATAGTAAGTTTGGCCTTCCGTTCTGTCCAGGGAAGGGAATTAGCTTTTCTTTACATTTTTGTGTTGCTCATCGTCGTTGTTTCTCGCTGTTTCTGTGGGGGCTTGACTTGTGCAAAATTGATTGAACCTACTTTCGATTGTGCCCCTTCCGTTGCAACACGTTTTCCGGTTTCGAAACATACATGTATGCTCGTTTCCGTTTTTCTTGTTCAGATTTTTCTTCGTTTCCTTTTTTTTTTTTTGCACAGCGTTTTTCTAACTTGTGCTCTTGCTCTTTCCGATTTCCTTACTTCGTTACTCCTTGTACTTGGGTTTCCCTTTTAACTTTTTTGGTCATATATTTTTCACATTTATTGCGGGTATTTTGTCTTATCACACCCTCGCTCCTCATCCTTTGCACGATTTGGTCCGCTTGTGTTTGCAGTGAGTGCAAAAAGTGCGCCACCCCACCCGTCTGCGGCTCATTGCTAAAATATATGTTCACCACCAACCGCTCATGTGGTGGAAGGGGTGGTGCCGGAACGGAAAGAAAGGAAAGTTGTGCAAAGAAAGGCAGAGCACGAACGAGAGAGAGGGAGAAAGCACTTACCACCCACGAGATTAAAAATACCATAAAGACAGTAAGGGTGAATGGCTCTAATGGCTGCCGTTAGTTTGTGTTTTTTTTTTTTGTCTTTGCTTACTTTCTTTGTGTAGTTGTGTGTGTGTGTGTCTGTATCTGTGTGCGTGTACGACTAGTTAGATTGTGTGTGTTTATATTTAAATGTGTCTGCATTGTTCCCTTAAATGCTGGTAAAAACGCTTTAAAGAACAATTTTTTTAGTTAAAATTATTTGGATTTTGGGCTGAAGTAAATCGGTGACGAATTTTGTTCTATTGGAACGGACTTCAAGCCGAAATTTTGGCATATTATGCCGTCTTACATTATTTGGCTGACATTAAGAAATATTGCAAATCATTTAAAAAAGTTCGAATATTTTTTTGATCTACCGAGAGTGACAAAAAATTTACAAATTTGAAATGAAGCAAATATAATTCACAAAACACTTTATTTCTGTCGTTTTGTTTTTGGTTACATAGCACCAGGGCACCAAGTATCATCGGCTACATATCTCTGATTAAGAATTTGTTAAAATCATGATCTGTGCCTATTAGACAGCATCCGCAGAATTATTTGAACCATTTCAGAATTAAGTTCTGAAGAATATTGAATTCATATCAACACAACTTCGCATCTAACAGAACATTTATTCAAAGAACCTTGACAATATTTTTATGGCCATCATAATTATAGATAATTCACAGCTTCAAAAAAAAAAAAAAGGAACATATGCATCGAACAGCCGATAATGTAAATCAGTGATGTCGTGTACATCCCTTTAAATCCAATTCGTAGAAATTTCTGTAAACTATTCTGCTATACTTCGTATCTATCGTACTCAAGCGTCTCCCAACCGGCGCTTGAATCATTGTTCACTGCACTATATGAAACACAAACAAACAATTCCAATAATGGCGCGAAAATTCTGCTGATGAGAATTTATGTATCCCCAAAGACACTGCGCAGCATAAGACTATTGTAACATATTTGCAAATCTAGAATGACTAAGCCGCCTTCCACGAAGTCGCTGTGTCTGAGACAGTAGCGTGTATACATTTCCAAAGATTAAGCGCACAATTAGCAATTTATGTGGCGTAAGCCCAACTGAGGGTGAAGGCTTAAAACAGCCACCACCACATAAATAATAGAAACAAGATACCTTGCATGCACCCTTCTTATACGAAACAGCAGACAAATACCACTTTCCATATTTTGTTCTTGCAACAATGTGAATTTAATATGGCGCTAGGAGCTGCTTTGCAGCGCGCCTGATTAAATTTAAATAAATTTAATAAACATAAATTATTTGCACGCATTCCCCTGCCCTGAAAATAAAACAATGTAAGAGCAGCAGCAGCATCATCCCCATGCGGCCCTGCCGCCCTAAGCGCTTCCTAATGGAAGAATGTGCTTGCGACGCTAAAAGCCTGCGAAAAATGCCAGATGTTGCCCGGCCGGCAGCCATTCAGCAGATCCAACGTGTATTAGCGTAATTTTCTACACTCAGGCAACAGCAGCGGCGGAAATTACCTTCACAAACTTTAATTAGTCAGCAAGCAATTTGCATACTTTTAGCATTTAAAATTGCGTTTCAATGAAGTCCCTGCGGAGCTTGTGCTAAAAGTATGCGTTAAATCGTTTTTGAAATCTCCTTTGCTCGCTTAATACAAGAAAAATTTGTCACAAAACTTCAAGCGCAGCATTTCAAGAATTTCGATTCGTTGCGAACATGAACAACAATAATTTCTAAGTACTACAACAATTCGAAAGAAAGAAAACATGGAATATATGTGTACAAAATGTATGGCAGTACATGCTTCATGTTCTTCTCTGGCAACCATTTTTTGTTTATATTTGGATATCTTTCAGCATGCCATCCGGGGGAAGTACGGTTGGTTCATTCATTCATTCGTTTTTTTTTTTTTCGTTAAAAAAAATATAAACAAATCAGTATTACTAAGCAAACAAAAAGAAAAAAAAAACAAAAAAGCAAAAATGCCGAAAATCAAAAAATCAAACCACTAGAAAGGAACTCAGGCAAAACACTTCTTTTGCTTCCGCTTTGCGCATAAATTATTTCCCAAATATTTTACTTGGATTTGTTTAAATTGTTTCTTAACATGCAGCACTGCTTATCAGCACATTTGCAATTGAAGTAAATGGAAAGTCGTCTTGAATCGGAACTATATATAATTGATCTATAAAAGTCTTCTTATTGGAAGGGTCTAACAACTTTTTACTTTGTCTCAAGCCTTCACATTCCTCCCAGAAAAAATCACTTGCATTATTTTCCTTCTCTTCTTGCCAAGTCATCTGCTTCTTTGTTTCCTGGTGTACCCGCATGACCAAGTACCCAGTACAGACAAATTTTCCTAAGCTGTTTAGTTTACCCGTGCATTCCATGACTAGTTTAGATGAGTGTCTCTCGAAGAAAATGGCGATGTCATGGTTCTTGTAACCTCTTTTTAGGTTAAAATATGCACATCTTTCTATCGCCTATCACTTTCTGCCTGAATGATTGGCTGCACATGAGCGTATGCAACGACTTAAAAGCTGTTCACAGATGCTCGAAAAGCGCCAATAAAGTGATCTTCCATAACTGTCAAGCTAAAATGGAACTATGGAATATATATTCTCAAAGTCAAATATTTCCGAAGAATATTTAAACATTCATTTTTATAAGTTATTCAGAACGTTGGTCCTATTTTCTAATACATTTCGTTACACCCCTCAAGATTAATTTATTACACTTTATCACATATTACATAATTTCAACTCTATCAAGCAAGAACCTTACTAATATCTTACATACAACGAGTAGAATAAAGTTTTTTAATATACAAAAAGAATGTTAAACATGCTTGACTTCCCACACATGCTCCCACTTGAAAATATTTCTTATACTATATATAAATTATTTATAGAAAACCAAAATATAATCCACGCTTCTTTGAAATTCTCAAAAGCAGCTTACACAAGCAAATCCATGAAATCGAGGTTTCCCGCCAAAACTTAACACTCAGCTCAAGACAACGTCATAGGCGCAAGCATGTTTATTCTTGTTTGGCATAAAGTTTATTTCGCTGCAAGAAATGCGGTCAACAAAGTCGCAGAATTTATAAGACACCAACTGAAGCGGTATCGAATAACTGCGAATCGCATAAAAACACTTCACACAGATACAATTGTATCTACACATGTTGTCAGCGTTGTACCAATGTGTGTACGTATGAGCCAAGCAAGCGGCCAATGCGGCAACAATGTTTCAAACTTTGTCAAACGATATGTAAATTTGTTTATTATTATTTTTCGAAACAAAAAGCCGAAAAAAAAACCAAAACTTGATAAAATTTATTTACACAAATAGTTTGTAGTGGCTGCAGCAAAGGGTGAGGCGCCTGGCAGCGAGAATGAATGTTTATTTATTGTACGATTTTGTGTCGTTTTTATAAACATTTGCTCAGTGCCTCGCCCCTCCTTCGACACTGCTATAAGCGAATCCATATGCCGCTGGACGTTATATTTACTTTTTTTTATTTAACGCTTAGAATTGTTTTTATGATTTTTATGTCATCATAAGTTTTTTTTTTTTTTTCATTCAGCTTGTTGGATTCGCTCAAATTTGTGGTTACTGTTTGTTTGTTTGTCTGGTTCGCATTTTATTTATTGTATGCGCCGCTCTTGTGTTTATTGAACAATTACGTTTATTGTTATTCATATTTTTAATTGTTAATGACATTATCGTAGATATTTACTGCGTCTACTGCGGCAGCGTGTCTGCTTTTCACCTTATTTTTTTTTATTTTATTTTTGTGAAGCGGCTCGTTTAATTGCTGGCGTTTGTTCGAGCCAAACAGAAGCCGCTACCGCCACTTTCATTTTAGTTTTCACAGTTGTTTGCTTGCGTTTGGGGATGCCGCCACCAAGCGATACAGGCGCTCCACGTGCAATTGTAGCTGTATCTGTCTGCGCCATTGTTGTATCTATAGACGTACGTATCTGTACACAATCGATACAAGCGGCTTTTCTGGCTGTGATGTCTCGATGACTACACGATTTAGCTAATCATATGGCTGTTGTTGTTGTTGTTGCTACTGCTTTACAATGCGTTTCGTTTATTTTCGTTTAGCTCCATCTGCTTCTGGCTTCGCTTAGCCATAAAATCACTTTACTTATTGGCAGTGAATCATTTTTATTATATCATGGGAAAATAATCAATTCATGCAATGAAGCGATAATTGCCATCGATTTACGGCTAGGTAATAGATTTTTAATTGCAAATGCAGATCAACGGTGCAGCAACTTTGCGTAGCGTTTTACAAAAACCGGAAAAACTTCGACGAATTGTGCAATGGAAAAAACCTGTTTCTGCTTTTCAGAAACAAGTCGTCGAAGACGTCGTCTTCGTCATCATTAAAGTAGACAATTTGCTTGGAAATGAGACGACGTTTAACTTAGTTTGCTTTGAAATTAATGTGAGCTTAGCTGCATTTAATGGGTCATCAATTTTGCAGAATGATTCGTTTACCTGAATTCGTCTACCTTTCATCCGGCTTTATGTAGGTGGAGTTATGCAGCAGTCAAAGCGCATTAAACGAAGACGATTAATCTTATTTATATTCCAACAATGGCAGTTTGACTGCTGCACTGCAATGGCTGCCGTACGGTGTGACTCAAGCGCGCAGCATGAGGTCCTTGAGTGAGTTTTTTTTTTTTGTGCGCTGAAAGATTGTTTAGTGAACTTTTTGTTTAATATTTAAGTCTTTTTGTTTTATAGAAATATTTCTTATATCTACCAAGCAACCAATATTAGTTCCGACACAACTATGAAATAATACAAAATCTTACAACAAATCCTTTCTGCAACTGTACCATATAAACCTTAAAGTTTAATGTAAAATGCAGGAGAAATAAATATATCGATTCTAAAATCAATTGAAGACATAACTTAACGAAAAATCATCACAATATAGACTACTCATGGTTATACATTCTTAATGAACAGCAAGTTTTACCTTTAGAAAACTTTAAATCGGAAGATGAGACATGCAACACGAAGTTATCAAACTGTTTATCATACATTGAAGCCCCCATTGTGCATTTCAAGTTAAATTGACTGTAAGACGAATTGAGTATTCTGAACAAATGTCGTTCATAGAGAATTTTCATACCGGAACCTAGAAATATTCGACGCATAGCCAGACGAATCGATCAAGAATATATCTAAAGCACTTACTTCTGTTTGGTACAAGCTTCGTCATTAAGTCAACTTTATTATAAATTACTTTACTATAAATTATAAGCAGGATACTAAAGCTTCGGTTCCACATAATCTATATTTATTTTGCATAACTGCAATTTAGAATACTTAAATGCATTTTTTTATTTTTCAAAACAAAATATTCAAATCAAAAATAAAAAAAATCTCAATCAATAAAATTTTGTGCAACTCATTTTTGAGAGAAGTAGAAAAAACTCGTTTGTGCACTCAATTCCGGTTAACGCTCAGCTCATGCTCTCAATGTCTACATACAACTCTGTCCTTATTACACTAACTTGTGACAACGCGTTTTGTTCATTGCTATCTTCCTCTAACGCATACGAACCATTCTATTCCATTTCGTTTCATTACCATGGCAACGCACAAATGTCTCTTTTTTACCTGTTCAACAAGAGAGCGCGTACGGAATGAAACACAGTAGCAACGGCAGACATTGCGGCAGCCATATTGGATTCCATCACTGCTCCTGGACTGACATAGTGCTATCTCGCTTGCGCTCAGCATTGCTGGTTGTGCTGCAATAAATCTATGCACGCGCAGGCGCTGCGCTTCCATCATGTCCTGCATATAAAGTTCAGTTGCCTTGTTCAGATTTACGATATATTTTGTTATGTCATTGAAATCGTTCGGTCTGCAGGAGAATTATTCACCTTACCCACCATGCCACCACCAACGTCATACACCGACACACGTTCAGAGCAGAGCAAAATAAAAAGAATGAAAAGATTTATTGGCTAGAATTACCTGCAAATGTTTGTCGAAACTACAAAAAAAAAGTAGTGAGTGAGAATTGAGCATATTTTTGTTTTTGGGAAAATATGCGAAGATTTGTTTGCACATTTAACGTGTTTGCCTTGCGTTTTATTCAATTAATTAAGTGTACATATGTGTTGTATGTATGCATATGTATTAAATAGCATTTCTGGAGAACGTTGTTGCTGACATCTTCAATACATCCTGCTTTTTTAACGGACTAAAATCATTTAACCTGAAATTATAGTAGAACTGCGCTTATATATGACCTTATAATGCGGTAATATTTTTTAGCTAGTAAAGTTAAAAACAAAAAAATTGTTTTGACTTATTCCGAGTTAAAATAATGTACCAGGCTGTTAGTATTATTTACGTACTTTCAGTATATAAACCTTTTGACGATAGCAGTCACAACAGCTTTCTGCGTCCAGCACAAATGCTTTATTCTAATCTATAAAGAATGAAGCTAGACAATATTCAAAACTATTTCTTTAAGCTGCTAGCCATAATCGGATATGCATAAATTATACAAGAATTTAAAGGGCATCCCTCCACGTCTTAGCTATAACTTTAAAAAAAAAAAGAACATATGTTTGTATTAGTTATTAAATCCGCACATTTAATACGCATCTGCATATTAATTCCGCAACGGATTAAATTAAACTCATAAAATATATTCGGAACACTCCGACTTTGCAGTATTTTATTTTATAGTTAGGCCATGCAATAATTCGCTTCTTCTAATGTCATATTTGGAAACTTAAATAAATTCTTTATACTTTAGAAGATTCATTAAACATTTCATTCCTCTAGTGAAACATATTTAATCTCCAAGAAGTGCATTATATTTAATAACTTCAAGACGACACAAATGCGCATTTTCTATTTCAGTTTACTTTTTCAATGTTTTCAAAAATGTTTCTTCGTTTCCGCCGTCGTCTGATGTACTATGATATCTATTTATGATTTACAGCTTCAACCCAAAACTAATTTACGAATGCACCTTTCAAAATATTACGCAAAATTCGCAACGTTTCTTGCTTTGTTTACACGCTTAAAAAAAGAAACCATAAAAAATTCCAACGAACGCAAAACCTTTTCCGCATTTTTTTATTTTATTTTTTTCTTAACTCTCCGACAAGAGTCAATAAAACAGCAGCAGTGCAAATTTACAGCGCTTTTTTGTCTCCGTCTTGTGCACTGGCAAAGCCGTGGCTGTCTAAAAAACCAATTTGCAGATAGTGAATTTTTGATTTCCGAAACATAAACACTGCCGCACAAAAAATTAGCACAGGTAGCGTGCTAAATTGCTAAAAAGAGAAGAGTCTAAAAAAATATAATAATAAAGTTGAAAAAGGCAGCAGTTGATGTTTTTTCGTTTCTGCTTGTTTTGTGAAAGATTTACAAGCTCAAACAAATAAACAGCCAGCAAACGCTTCGAGTATGTCTGTCCGTCTCGTTTCGGAACCTGCTGGGATGTTGCTGCTGATTTTTCTCTTGTCTCACCTTGCGTCACTTTGAGTTTGGCAGCTTTACCCTTTACGAATTGTATCGGCCACATCGGGAAATCTAGCAGTCAGTTGCGCGCGTCGGCGACCCCCTGGATGTTAGTGAGACATGGCAAATTTCTATGCATTTGATGTCCTGGGGCGCGCTTCTGCGTCTGCAACTGACGTCAGTGGTGTTGTTTTTTACCCTTTGGTCAACTGCGTGAAAATTGTCTAAAAAAAGAAAGTAAATAGAGAAATGGCAAAGTGGCAGAAAGTGATGCGACGGAACGAACGTAGAAAACTGGCCAAGATAAAGTGTTGTCTATGATCGATACTAATAGGGTGTATTTGAAAGTATCTGCTATTTCTATAATTTATATACATATGTGTATTATTCACTGTTTTGGACATCATTAGTTATGATATAATAATTCCTAGTTCTTGAAAGTCAGTTCCATTGAATGTCTGTTTCAGTCTCTGTAACAAACATTCCCCAATGATTTTGATGTCCAATTTTTCATAGCATCACCAGGATTACAGCATGCCAAAATATAAATAGCAGCCCTCGTCTTCAGTATAGTTCAATTGAGATGAGATACTTGTTCAAGTGCATTCACCCGCGCCAAATGGCAAAACGAACAGTGTTGCATGTTGTGCTTCTACTCACAGTTTTCTCGGCAATTAAACAAACGAGCAGAAATTCATTGTTTCTGTTCTTTTTATATTCGGCTAATGCATTTGCACAAATCATCTTTTGTGCATTAGCGCGACGTTTTAATGGCCAAAAGACGCGCCGCCGCACAAAAAACAAAGCGCTAAAATAAGCGTATGAGGAGCTGCTGAGACCGCCGAACCGGTGGTCGTGGGGATACGTCATTCACACGCTGCCTTTTTTGTCTTTGTCGAAATGTCTTCGCAGCTAATTAAACAGCTCCAAAACGCGAATTGAAAACGCTTTACTCATACTCAGATACACAACTAAATATTTCTTTGTTCTTTTCTTTATATTGCAGGTCCAAACGGTTGCCCACGTCGCCGCGGTCGTCAGACCTACACACGCTTCCAGACGCTCGAACTGGAGAAAGAGTTCCACTTCAATCATTACTTAACGCGGCGGCGACGCATCGAGATTGCACATGCGCTCTGCCTCACCGAACGTCAGATTAAAATCTGGTTCCAGAATCGTCGCATGAAATTAAAGAAGGAGCTGCGCGCGGTGAAGGAAATAAACGAGCAGGTGGGTAACGAAAATGAAAAATTAAATAAAGAAAAGAAAAACAAAGAAATAGATCAATGATAAAGCTGCTACACAAATCAATTGCATTAGTTCTCTTGTCTTAACTTCGGCTTTACTTCAACATTTTCAGGCTCGTCGCGATCGTGAGGAGCAAGAGAAAATGAAGGCTCAGGAGTCCATGAAATCCGCCCATCAAGCACAGAAGCAAGCACAACAGCAAGCACAGCAGCAACAACAACAGCAGCAACAACATGCACAACAGCAGCAACAACAGCAACAGGATCATCACTCGATTATTGCACACAATCCGGGCCATTTGCATCACTCCGTCGTCGGTCAGAATGATCTGAAACTCGGTCTTGGCATGGGCGTCGGTGCCGGCATCGGTGTTGGCGTAGGCGGTGGACTTGGTGGAAATCTGGGCATGATGAGCGCGCTGGATAAGAGTAATCACGATCTGCTCAAAGCTGTCAGTAAGGTGAATACATAAATCCGAGGTCCATGGTTCAACATGGAGTACAAGTAGAATAGATAAGAAACTTCTACTGCTTTGAGAGCGAAACAAAAGTTGATAACTTAAATACGTAAAGAACTTTACATAGTAAATAGTGACATAAGTCGATATAAAATAAAATAAAATAAAAATAAAAAAGAAATACTAAAATTATGCATAAAAATTAAAACTAAATTTATATATACAAAATACATATATACCTACATAGCGTTATTTACAGCATGTATTTTAAATATATATTGAGTACATTATATATACATTATATATATATATGCATAACTGCAGCAGAAATTGAAAAAAGAAGAAGAAATTAATTAATTAATTTAAGAGAACAATTGTATTTATAGTAATCACAGCTGACGAGAATATGAAAACATGATAGTCACATTGCGAAGCGGACAGTTGGAGTAGAAGGACGCTCCAATGCTCCAGGAAATAAACTTTTGCTAGCGAGAACTCTATAATAAAATTATTTACGACTGCTACACGTAGAAATTTTAGCATTAAACATTTCTATTAATGAAAACTATTCGAATTTTATTGTTTTGTTTTAGTTTCGTTTCGTTTAGGGCACCAAACGCCTTAAGTCTCAATTCTGTGAATTATTTGTTTGCAAAATTATCGAAAATTCATTTTCTCGATTTGCTTCGACTTAGATGTGTGTGTATAAAATTAGTAACTAAAATTAGAGTGGATCGTCATTAATGCCATATAATTAATAATTAATTAATTAATTAATTACCATTAAAAAAGAAAAACTTAAAGCATTAATTTTTATTTAAATGAAAAATTATTATCTTTATGAGCATATTTACACTACATAAATCGGTATGAAACATACCCAAAAGCATAATCAACAACATTTCAAAATACGTAATTGATAATATTAAACATAAAAACAAAACAAACAAAAAAAACAACAACAACACGTGAATAAAAATAAATATTTAAATGAAAATGTCGTTTGCCAGTGACTAAAATTTTAAATTAAATTTGCTATTAAGTGAAAGAAAAATGTGCGTAAAAAAATTATTATTAAATTAAAATAAATAAAAAAAAAACAAAATATATATTGAGCTGGCTTAAAAATTTACAAGAGTAAAAAAGATAAATACAGCATATAAGAAAAAAAATCTCAAAATACGTATTAGACTTAGTTACAAGCATATGCAACTATTGTATATGACTAAATCCTTTAAAGGCATACTTAAGAAAAACAAAACAAGAGAAAACGAAGCATACAATAAAAGAAAATGAAGATGGTTATGAGTTATGTATCTGCATAATATTAAAATGTAGCTAAAGATACAATAGAATCAAAGAAAAAACCACCACCAACATGGAAACAAGCCAAGCCTAGCCATTTTGAGTTCGTGCAGCTAGCGAACGCTGAATAGCAAACGTTATACGTAGTTGTACAACTTCCCCAAAAATATAAATTTTCTACAATATTTTGCCACACTTCAAATTAAATTAGAATATTATAAACAGTGCTACTTCCATTTTTTATATGTTAAATTATTTTCAAGTGATATACATGAAGCCCTGTGTTCTCCTTTTAAACACTTTGTTTTTGTTTCTGCAGTCCTCGAAAGCATAAACCTTTAAGTATACAAACTATTTTGTTGCCTTTATTCAAATTGTATTGAAGAAAATATATTTAATTTCGTTTTTGAATTGTTTTATTTGGTTTAAGCATTTTTACTTTCGAATTAGTTAAATGTTTTTTTATTGCGCAATTAATTAAATTATTATTAATTTTTTTCTGTTAATTGAGCAATTAATTATACTTGGTAGTGCTAAGCTTAGATGTGTGAAAACTGTATTATATAATAACATGCAGCGATTTTAATGATACATAAAAGATAAATGAAAATAATTAAAAATTTAATGGACTTTTTATTATTTTTTTTTTTGATTGTTTGTTTATAAATTTCAGCTTTTATTTTCAAGTTTTATTAGTCGAAATTGATAAAAATAAAAATGAAATATTTAATGAAAGAAACAAACCCAAGAAACGTAATTCAACCAAATCCCATCCAAATTTGAATGAAAGATAATTCAAATTAATACAGTTAATAACGAATTAATCGAGTAAACCTATATACGTAGCGAACTAATACAAAGATTAAACTAAAAATATCTTGCATACTTTACATATACACATAAAAAAAACTATCGAATCAAGTGCATGCAACAACAATAATAAAAACATAAAAGAAAAATCAAATTGAGCGAGAAGAATTAAAGAAGAAAAAATAAAAATTATATAGATTTACACCGATATATACGTAATTGAATTATATTCAACATAAATGAAGAAAATATTTAACAAAAAATAATTGTATTTAAAATTAAAAAAAAAAACGAATTAAGAACTTAAGTGTAAATACAAAGAAAAGTTTAATTAAAAAGAAATATAGTTTTGTCTGAGCAAGTCAACCGAAGAAACTTACTTGCAATCAGACTCCTAAACAAGTATTTGCAACTAAAATATAATATTATATGCTATATGCAGTGAGCAGAAGAACCTAAATTGTTTAAAACGAACTTTAAACGACTAAATTTAAAAAAAAAGATGAAAATCAATGACAGTGAAACCTAAATAAATATTGGAAAATACAAACCATTTCTTTAAATATTAGTTTAAACAGAACGAGAAGTGAATTATAGGCAGAAATTATCTGTTTTACAATATTTATGGCCTTTACACATATGAATGAGGGTCTTATTAGTTTCTCGAAGAACTTGAATCGCATTAGGAGTCCGAGTACACATTTACTCGTACACACTTACTCGTCTCTATAGCTTCCTCTTAAACCAACACTTCATATAAAGCGTACATATTTAAAATTTATTAAAAATCCAATGAACTTTTTATTTTTTATATTTCATCTATAAACTACCTTCTGGTCTCTAATAGCACACAACTCTTTTACATCAAAACTAAATGCAGCAGATTTGTTACGCTTGTCAAGACTATCAACCCACATTATGTAACTTAAACTTATCCGAATTGAAGCACCATATTATAGATCCTATACAGACCATAATTAATGACTTAAGAAGAAACATTAACTTTAGTACAACCAAAGCGTTAATACTTGCTTACGAGTTTTTATTGGTTGACTCACTAAATAAAAAAGTTTTGCTTTAAAAATCTAGAAAACTTTCGATATAGAAGATGTGCCACGCATAGGCCCATTGAAGCCAGCAAGATACAATTAACCTTTAAAATTACTATGCTTAAAGTTTGTACGGTTGCTATCCTAAGAAGTGGGCGTGGCATACCGACTTGAGCGTACGGAACAATTGTTATAAATCAATTTCTAGTAAGATTGCATGAAAAGTGAGAGCTTAAATACCGCATTTAAATACACACGTACATGGTTAGATCTCGACTCGTCTTATTAAGCTGATCAATTATTTTTTTTTTTTCATATATTTTATTTACTATCAGTCCGATAATAGATTAAATTACTAACATTTTTTAAATTACATTAAATTTTAAAATTCTAAATACAGAATCTGAAAGTCAACAATAGGCATTATTCAGAAATTGCGAGAGGAAAAATCGATAGAATGAAGTCGCTTAAATCGGCGCAGTGCTGATGCTACGTCAAGAAGGTTGGCAGCTAGAATATGACAGTTGAGTCTTTCTAAGTACTTTGTGCTCTGTTTCCTTATTTTATCTAATATCGTTGGTATTTCTAAATCTTTGTGGATGTTGTTGTTACTTACGAACCATGGAGCTCCGTTGATTTTTCTCAGAGTGAAATATTTTTAACGCTGTAAAATATTAATATTTCACGCTGCTGATGTGCCCCACAACTGTATGCCATGCGTCCATACTGGTTTTACTATCGCTTTGTACAGAAGAACTTTGTTTTCTAAACTTAGTCTGGATCTACGAGCTAAAAGCCAATTCATGCAGTGTTATTAGTAAGCCAATAAATCTAACTCGATCTCCCTCCTTACACAGGGTGAACATTATGTGGGCTGATTTTTCCGCATTGACTAATATGTTCCATTTGTTCATCCAATCTTGAAGTTTGTCCATGTATTCTTGCAATTTTAATGTTGCAGCTCTCGCAGAAGAATCTTTTAAAATAATTGCTGTATCATACGCGTATGTTGCACTTGTAACTCCTTCACATTTTGGGGTAGGCATATCTGAAGTGTATAGAGTGTATAGAAATGGATCCAACACACTTCCTTGCGTTACTTCAAACTGTATGTTTTTTAAAAACGCATTTGACGTAAAAACGTCGCTCCTGTAGATACGATCTGAAAAATAAGTATTGTGATGCAGGTAAAAGTTTATTTATTTTATGGGGAAGACCTTTATGCCATACGCGATCGAAGACCTGTTTCACATCAAGAAAAGCTGCAGAACAATATTGTTTGTTTTCAAAACCTGCAATTATTTCTTTCACATCTCTATGAACCTGTTCGAAACCCAAATTGATTTTGCGGAAGTATATTTTGATCGATTTGTGGAAGCAGCCTTCGAAGAAATATTTGCTCTAATATTTTGAAGAGTGAAGTCAACAAACTGATAGGGCGATACGAAGACATTTCATTTTCTGGCTTACCAGGCTTGGGAATAAGAATTATTTTCACACATTTCCATTGATTTGGAAATTGGCCAAGCCTGAAGCATGTATTAAAAAGGAGAACAAGCATTAGTGGGCATTTTTGTGGAAGTACTTTAATTGTTGCTTCATCAATTCCATCATACCCAGACGACTTCTTTACGTCAAGTAATTTTATATCTTCTTTTAGCTCGTCTAATCTTACCAGTGCTACTTTGTGAATTCAGTCCTCAATCTATAATTGATTCTTGAGTATTACTGCAAAGAGAAAACGGTGTGAATTGTTGCTGAAGATGAATAGTGAACGATTCTGTTTTTTCTTTATTGCTGTGACACCAATTTCCGTTTGAATTTTTAATAGGAACTATACGCCGAGCATAGGTTGTGTTCAGGTCCATGAGGTTTCATATTTTGAAGGAAATCTCCAATTGCATTTTATTTTAGATCTATGAGCCTATATTTAAGTTTCTTCGCAACTCTGTTTAGAGGATTTTTATCATCGGAATAACGTATTTGCTGCCGTATTCGCCGCAGTCTTCTTTTTTCCATTACCAGCTTCTTTATCTCTCTAGAGTACAACGAATAGTTTCGGTGTGCTCTAAAGTTATTTGTTCTCGTCAAAGGTGTAGCAATGTCAGCGGCTTCGTACATTTTTTTGCTGATCAATAATACATTCACTTTATTTGTTCAAGTATAGAGCTGTACTTTTATGATAAAACAGCTTACTGGATCATATATTAATATGAAGAATATATTTTTCTGCGTTTCAAAGAGAGTTTCATTTACTTGAACGTGAATCTAACTAAAAACTGCAAGCGTTTTGGGTTTTTAAAATATTTACTTGAACAGGACATCATGACCTATGAACAATGAGTAAATTTTTTGTTCATTTATTTTTAGATTTTTTTTAACACAGCGCATTTTAGTTGTCTTTTCCATTCCATAAAAATATGCAACATTTTTTAAATCTCGAAATAATAAAATATGTGACGTCGAATGTGCTGTTAAATTTTTGGATAAATAGCAATATTTTTTAGTCTACCTAGAAGTTAAATCAGACGGTCTATAAGAAGTCGAAAACATCTGAAAACGAAAAACTGAGCGACCTAGAAGTAACGCACGAATCGAAAATATATTCTGCACAATTGGAAAAATCAAATTAATACATTTTTAGATTGCGCGCACAGAAACTGTTTATAATATTAATAATAAATTAATATATTGCGATAGCAGAATGATTGCTGATTGAACTCGAATTATTAAAGTATTCATATGTAATTTGAATAAAAAGTCGATAGTCAAGACAGTCCCAATATACATGTTCCGACAAAAGTACTTTGAAATAGGACAATTGTATACTTGATGTCTCTATGATCGCTATTAGCCAGAGATTTCAGCATGACTCAACATGCTGAAGTTTGAGGATTTCTGTGAAGATTAGTAAAATTATTGAAGAATGTAATTGATGAATAGGGGCTGAAGAACTTTCATAGTCGAAAGGGAATTTGAAATCAATAAAAGCACTTTTTTTTGTCGGACTATCAATAATTCAGAACGACTGAATTATTCCTTTGGGCTGAAAAAAACAAATGAGAAGTTCTCTTTTTGAATATTTGGATTTCGCTAAGGATTTGGTTGACAATTCCAATACCTTTAGCAAATGGCGAGCGAAATGTTTCTTAGTTAAAGTTAAGTAAGACGTTGATTGACGTTGAGACTATGATTAACTATGAGCCCAGAAAATATAATGATTTGGCTCATTAATAATTTCACCGAATTTTAGATTTCTTAGTGTTACTCAGTATCTAGCAAACTATATCTTTTTTTGTTATATAGTTTGATATATTATTTCTTAAAACAAGAATACATTTTATTAAACAGCATAAGTAATACTAAATAGTTCAATAAACATGTGACGACGTCTCTGGCTGGGGTATCATCAGTGTGTACCTACGCCTAAATTGTTAGCTAAGTAAAACTCAGACAATTAAGAATTGATTAACAAGATTTATTCATAACATGACTAAAACTTAAGTTTACGGAAAATACCTTAATATTACGCTTGAAAAGAGCGCCCCGATCCAGAAGGCATCTATTATAATGTACTATAATATCTACGCTTCGATCCCGAAAGCATCTACGGTTGTCCCGAACCCGTGGACACTAGCTACTCCTAAGCTCCTATTCCGTGAGCTACTATGCTATCCCGTTCCCGTGGACACTAGCTACTTCAAGCTCCGATCCCGTGAGTAGCTACGGTTGTCCCGATCCCGTGGACAATAACTATTTTAAGCTCCGATCCCGTGAGTTGCTACGTTTGTCCCGATCCCGTGGACACTAACTACTTTAATACTATTTACTTAACAACTTAACTACGGCTGCAACGAGACAAGAAGCAATTAATATATTCCGCCGAGTGTCTCTTACTACCTCCAATGCTGGTATAGCCTCAAACGCTGTTTCCGCCGCTACCGCTGTTACTGCTTCCGCTGTTACTGCTTCCGCTGTTACTCCGCAGGAGTTTACTGACCCAGCTAGTACTGCTGCTGCTCCTTTACTGGAGCTGACCGACAACTTTCCCAGTTCCAGACTGACTATGCCCAGCTAGTGCTGTTGTTACCAGCTGTATTTGTTATTGTTGTTGTATTTCTTTGTTGTTGGATTGCAGTTTTTTGCGTATTGTTATTACAAACTACAAACTACAAACTTATTCCCTACAAAATTTATTACTATGTATATCCTACGTGCTTATAAACTTATAAGTCCACAAAAATATTTGTGCGCCCTTTGATATGAGCGTCACAAACATTTTGTTTTAATTCAATTAAATATTGTGGATTTTTTTTTTAAACTAAGTTTATATAGTCTACACAACAAATAATTTAACACTCAAAAATTTCATTAGTGTGTTGCAGCCATATTAGTTAATATTTTCTAACATCAATTAAAATCAAGCATTTTATCCAAAATTAATAAGAAAAAACTTTAATTTATACATAATATCATTCAAAGGACCACCGTGGCTCTTCTCGCTCAAACTGACTTGGGCAGTTGATGTGGTTTTACGTAACCGCAAAGAAATGGATTCCTTGGTTTCAAATGTAAAGAATTTGCGGCCAATTGTAAGGGTCACTTCTGGAAAAGAAGGAGTCACCGAACTATTCGCTCAATAAATGAATAAATAACGTGTGCTGTGTGTCAAGTTGCATCATGTTGCGGAAAATAAGAGCTGTCGTCTGTCGTTGATGATTAGTAACCTCTGAACAGTTGTTCGGGGGCGAGTTAATTGTGATAAAAGGAAATAACTAGCAACAGCGTTAGTCTGGTAGCATCTCTTATCAAGCATTCTGTAACCAAATTTGAAGTAAAGCTTCTTCTCGAATGATGAAAATTAAAATCTACCGGTCCTGCTGTATGACGCATAAGCAAGGAGCCTGTTAGAAAGTTTTAGACAGAAAATCTTTTCGCTCAGTTGCAGTATCTAAGCGGTAAACATAATCCAGCGCAAAAAACTTTCAGTGGTAACGAATAGATGATATAGGCATATATGGAGAGCCTTTCTTGTTGTGCAATTTTTGGAGACCTTGTCTTCAGTGATGTAGTTTAGCAGGTTTACTCGAAATAAAACAGTGTTCGTACAGTGCGCCGCAAGTGCTGTTTTATGGTCTTTAATGAGCGGAAAGCCTTGTTTTTTATTTTAATTTCTTTGTACCAACATATTCTTGATTGCATTTGTTGGACCACAGACGGTCGTCTGTCTGTGTTGCATTTTTTATATTGGTGAATAATGACTAATTTGTGAAATAAGTCTTACTATTCGGACTTTTTCTTCCATATTTGATCTTGTGAACCTATAAGATAGTTGGAATATATATTAACTACTTATTTTGTGTTCTGACAATTTGCATTCGTCCTGATCCCTTGTTGTAATATCTTTGCATGAGATTCTCAATTATCGGAAAATTATTTTTTAGCAAGATTTCTTTTATAATAGCATAATAGTATACCCTTGGTAGACTCTTTACCTCGTGAGCTAGACAATTTTAAAATAAAGCGTTCCATTTAGTGCCGTGGTTATAGATTTTTTAGTTGACATTTTACATCGAAATCAACGAGCCTTTCTAATTCGATGGTAAAAAAACGCAATATGAGTATAATTATAGTAAAAAAAATTTAGTCGAAATTGCCAATCTGTGCTTCTGTTTGAAGTACCAAGGACGAACAGACCACTGTGTAAATATTAGTACTATGCGTGAAGCCGAATCACCTAGATTTTCAGCCCTCATCATGGGTAATTTAGACAACTTTTCTGCACCGAACTTTAATATCCAATGCGTAGGATGAGTATCTCTGTTTTAAGCGGTTTATGAACGAGTGACATTATTGAATCTTGAAAAAAAAAATCACAGAACTGATTGATGTTGAAGCAAAAGCATTGGATGGCTTGTTGTTCAAAAATCTTCACATCTTTTTTCGGAAGAGGTGTTTAAGATCGAAGTAGACCATAACATAGTATTTTGAGTCTTAGACAAAGATATATTCGCCTCATATTTCACAAATTTGGCATTTATTTCGATGCATATAAGTAGGCGTTTGTACCATATTAAAATGATTTGCAGCACGGAATAATAAGCTTATAAAAACGGTTAAAATCTTTGAAAAAGGCATATAACAAGCTTTTGAGTTTGATATTTGAGGTCACCAAAAATTAAACAAAATTTAATACATTAACTAATCGGATATTCTCATGGATTTATATTTTAGAAAAAAAAAAAAAAGAAATGAAATAAATAACTTAAATCTGATGTCCAACAAAGAAAAGAAATCAATTTAATTTTTGTTACAATATAATTTATTGAGTTCGCACCATAACAGAAATTAATTTCATGTCTCGCAATGCAATAAGCAAAAAGAACATTAACCAAGGCGATTCACGATTATACCACGTAGTAGCATGCCGAATGCTAAGAGAATGTTGCAAAATATTCTTAATTAAATTTAATTATTGCAGCACGGAGCGCAGCTCGTCGGATTATGATAATAAGCGCAAAAGCGCACACACTCACATATGCGCAGACATAATGGCGGTCATAATAAATACACCCAAATACAAATACACACACACACACACATACAGACATTCTCGCGCATAGTACAATAAGTGCGAAAAATGATGGAGGCCAATTTTCTTGGGGAATGAGTATAAAGGGCAACAGCGAGGGCCAACGATGTCTTCAACGGAAACGGAAGCACGAAATGGAATGGCTCATGTATGCAATAAAAGAAACTTTTTGGAAAACGTCAAAATGGCGTTCCATAGATTGGTTGGCATTTAGCAATGTGGCGCAAGGAGGAATAGCTGCAGCAGGGAAGTGGCATTATAAATATATATATATATAGCCAGACATCGTCGGCTATGCTGAGCACGTAGCAAATGCCGAGCACTAACGCACATTTGGCTTACGTTATTGGAAAAGTTTCGTCTAAACGGCTCGATCATTGGTGCGATAAGGCATTTGCTGAAGCTTCTCAATGGCAGCGGCGATGACTATGATGACGATGACGACCAAGATGATGCTGATGATGTTTATGCGAATAAACAGATAGATTCAAAACGATGGATATTAATTTCATGCGGGAATATTTCGTTTCGTTCCATCTCTTGGTATTGCTGGCACGGACCGCATTCGAGCGTGTAATTCTAACTGCACGCCGAAAACGCATAAACTAGACAAATTTATGGCAGGTTAGTTCAACCCAAACAAACCAAAAAAAAAAGAAAAAAAAAAGGAAATCCGAATGGAAAATATTTTGACACGATAAACAAAGCCGCGATTTGATCCTACTTTAAATTCAGCGCCGCCAGCGAACCCCTGCATACATATGTCTGCATAATTACAACGAATCGCAGATGTTTTCGCTCCCGTAATACAATCACATCAGAGTCCTTTCGCGCAATCTCGCTCTCCAGCCATTGTCCAAAACGCTGCGAATTAGCATTCGATGTCAGTTTCGATACCCAAACTCACCATCGTCTTCACATTTAAATGATTCAGCGCCTGTAATACCTCCAACACAACAGCCGCAGTCATATTCGCTACCGCGATGTGATTTTCGCCTGGTAACAGCAGTGGCAAATGGCTTTTGGGCTTTGTAATTTCATGCAATTACGTCTGCGTGTTTCGTTTAATTGAAACATAATTTTGCATAAATAAAACAAGGCATAAAACACCCTGCTCGACTCTCTGCACATCTAGTCACCCTACAGCGCATTATGCTATTTGTAAAGGCATTGAGACGGCAGCCATTAATGCAAAAAGGGTGTTTTAAAAATGCAATCATTCGCGCCCATTTTTCTGACGCTTTCTCGCATCATTGTGCTGCTCTCATTCGGTTTTGTCCTTCAGCTTTTCGTGCTCCCATGAGTCCCTCTGTGTGTATGCATGTTTGCGAATTTTTGTGTTTGCAAAAAAGGTCCTGCAACATTTGCTGCAAATGGCAACCTGTGCGCATACTATCGCTTGCCTTACTGCCAACCAATGTATGACAGCTCATTGCAAATGCACAGGTTGGATTTTTTTTTTTTTTTGCTCTTGTGTGTCTTTTTTCTTTTAAGAGAGTAGCACCGATTGTTCCTGGAAAATTTGTAAAATAGGAGCATAACACATTTTGATTCCATAAAATCTTCTCGTAAACTTTTAATATGGGGTATCAGTCAACCTTCCTCAAGGCGAACGCAGCTTAAACTATATAAAGAAGCCAAGTATTTTGAACTCAGGGAAAAGAATGAAAGAAAAAAAACATTAGTCGCTTTCTACATTTGAAAAAATATGAACTACATATAACCGTATATCATTCATTGATTTTATACTGCAACCTTGCTCTGCTAGGAAGATACGAAGAGCAGTATGTGTGGCCATAGGTGGGTCCTTGCGAGCTACATACTGTATGTGGAACCTCAGGTTAGCTTTCTAAAGCATATGGATAAACTTCAAGAGTTAAATCTGCTCATGTCAAGTTCTGCGGATGACACCGACTTAGATCAACGCAGGTAGATAGTGAGTTTTAGAGCTCAAATAGAATGGCAAATGCGTTATAAGGTTGCCGCATATGAAAAACTGAATGCAAGGAACCTTCACAAAGTGAGCTCTGCCGTAGCTTTTCCAATAAAAAGAATATTTCGAAAGTATCCAACATAACTCATGTGGATATCCAGCACTTTTCAGAGCTAAAGTCGCTTATATACAAATCAGAAAATAGGAAAATGGCTACGAAATATTAAAACAATCCAAAGAAATTAAGAACAGAAGAAATAATTTAAATTTCTTCTAATTATTTCTTTGGTTTTCCACTTTTCAGATTGTAATAACTTTTAGGGCTACTCACTTACTTCACGCTCTTAAATATTCTGTTTACACACTTTTCGCTTTTCATGATTTTCCCCTTTTATTATTATTATTTTTTTTTTTTTGTTGCGAATTTTTTACATCCCGCTGCGCTGCTATATCATAATTTATTAAAATCCAAAATGGATTTCTGTTTTGCTGCGAAAATGTTTACATTTTAAAGCCCACAGCGCACATTTTTTATAATTTTCAATACAACATTTGCTTTGGCTGTGAAAATTTAAGGGAAAACATTTTGCAAGATGATTCAAAATGAAAATAAATACTCCATCTGAAATATTGTACCTCAAGTTTATTTCATTGCAGTTCTATGCACTCGCCTGGTTAACATTTTGCACACAAGTAAACATTTTATTATTTTTTTAAGACAAAATTTTCATTTTCTATAAATTTTCCGCTGGTAGCTATATGTTACATTGCGAACTAGTGTCTCAGTCTTTCATATATTATTTAATTTTTATTGTTTATTTATTTAAAATTGTGTTGCACTGAAAATTAAAAAATCAGCAAATTAGCAATGCGGTATATAATGAGTATTCAATCTTAAATTTTCTTAAATCTTGTTAAATAATTCAAAGCCGCAGTTCCAACATAAGGCTTTCAATTCGCAAATTGTTAAGTTAAGGATTATATATTGCAATTAAGTAAATATTTTATAAGTTCATATCAAAATCCTAATATTAATCATATACGAAATTGCATACATCAACACTAAAGCTTTAGCAACAACGAATTTAATTCTAAAGCGATCTTCAATATATTATAGTAATCCGGTAGCAAATATAAAACAAGAATCAACAAAACAAAAGCTCATTCACAAAAGTCGAATGGAAACTCACTTTTTTTAATATCCAAACACAGGCAGGCATCCAGGCATCCCATCCACCCTCAATACATGTATTCGCCTCGCCTTCATAGCCGTGCTCCTCACCGCACACCGCTACATAAAAGGGGATGCCATCCGAGCTGCGTCAAGTAGAGTAGATTCGAAAGCATCGAGCGTTGCCAACATTGCAAATTTTTTGTTGATTTAATAAAATTACACCCACGAGACTAATTTATATGGAATGTTGGTAGTCGAAAAACAGTCGAAATTGGTTCAGGTACACTCGACATTAAAACGAAAGAAAAGAGACAGAGAGCTTAGTTTACAGTGGTGCAAAATCAATCAAAGCGAATTCAAATATTTTATTCGACTTGAATTTAAATTGGAAAGAAACAGTTTAAACCTAAAACAAAAGAAATTAGTTATAAATCTTAAGTAGAAGCCGACATACTCTTCATATTTACATCAGTTTAAGTTCTAAATATCATACATGTAAAATTTGCAGTTTGAAATATCAATCATGTTTAATTTAAAGTTTAATCCTATTTTATCAGATGATGCTGCCATGGTAGGAAATAAATATGAACACATTTCACTTAACTATTTAAAAAAAAAAATTGAAGTATGTAAATTTTAATCATATTTATATAACATGAAGAACAATTATTCAATACGAGGGTTGCTACATATATTTCTAGCCTGAGCAACAAAACATGTTGCCAGATGCAATCTGACGTCTCAATCGTGAAGTCTGACATTTTTTAGGCCTTACTTACTGTGAACACTTTGACGTACGAGCGCAATTTGGTTTCTTTACAGGCACCTAAAAAAATGTCAAAAATCGGTCGTTGTGCGAGAAAACATCGATGCTGTGTGTAAACTGATAAAGCAGGATCGTCATGTGACATACCATGAGATTGAAGAATCCCTGTGCATTAGTATGACTTGCGTTAGTGTATGTACGCTTGTCATGAACATTTGGTCATCAGAAAGGTTTGTTCACGTTGGATACCGCATAATTTGACAATCGCTCAAAAGAAGGCTCTTGTCGATTGTTGCAAGCAAATGCTTCTAAAATTCTTTCTAAGGTGTATCAAAAGCCGTCTAAATCGTGACAGGCGACAAAACGTGGATATATTCATTTGAGTCCGAAACAAAACAGCAGTCGACCATCTGGGTCTTTTAAGACGAGCAAAATCCAACAAAAGTTAGTCGCTCGCGCTACAGATGGAAGCATGATCTTCGCGAAATCCAGACATGTTGCTACCGTGCCGCTTGTAGAAAGGAGGATGGTCAATTCTCAATGGTATACATCCATTTGTTTGCCTGAATTGTGCGATGAACTGAGGAAAACCAACCGACGAAGACGAATCATACTTCATCACGATAATGCGAGCTCTCACACTTCGGCCGTAACAAACGAGTTTTTGGATGCTTAAAACATCGCATTGATGGGTCATCCGGCGTACAGCCCTGACTTGGCACCAAATGACTTCTTCCTGTGCCCTCACTTCAGAAATAAACTGCGCGGACAGCGGTTTGCAACTCCCGAACAAGCTGTTGATGCCTTTAAAAGGCAAGCTTTAGAGGTATCTCCTTTGGAGTTGCAAAACTGCTTCATAAAATGATTTGGGCGAATAAATAAATTGCCGTTTTTTTCATGGTTAGGCTAGAAATATATGTAGCAGCCCTCGTATTGTCTAAGTTTATTGCCAGGTTATTATCATGTTTGTATAATCTGCTTATATATATTTCAGAGAGCATCTAATTATTTCGTCTGTCACAAAGTGCATGTTTAAGTCGTTGTATATTTCATTATTGCGCATGTACCAGAGAACACCTATTACCTTTCTTAATGTCATAGACAGATAGCTTTGCAGGATTTCAATGTTTGAATTGCATGCCGTTCCAAAAAATTGCATGGCTTATGTCCAAACAGTTTATAGAATGCCTTGTAGAGCAGAATTTTGTTTTCCAAACTATTCTATTTTTTTTTTTTTTGCTTTTACCAAAATTTGCTTTGATTTGATGTGAGCCTTTTTAGTAGGTCCCAGATTCTTTACAGTTTCTTTAATCTGCACAGAAGAGTCATTTAAAGTTACGAAAGTTAGAGAACGTCACCAGCAAACTAATAGGACGGTATTTTGTTTTGGAATCATAATTATTTGAGCGCATTTTTATTGACCCGGGACGCATAGCACTGACTTAGCAAGTTACTAATTGTGATTATATCAATTACATCATAAACTGGGTTTTTTTTTTTTGGGTTTACTATGCATTTGGTTGATATACTCAGTGTTAGGGTTGCACACACACGTCTGCTTTCTTATCTTTACTTCTGCAACGTTGCCCATTTTTGTTAACTCAAATAGTAGGTTATTTGATAACCCAAATATCTAGTTGGTTTCCGAAGGCTGAACTCTAGGTCAGCTGTAAATGGATCAAGACTTCTTAAGTAATTTCCTGTCGCTTCGTTTTTGATTTCCCAAAACCTTCCATTTTAATCCTTGGCCACCTTATTAAATCTGCGAGTTATTTGCTCAATTTTCCATAGATTCCTATTATCTTTAACTTGGTATCTTAGATTTGTGGATCAAAAGTCAATATTAAATTAAAAATTTAAAATTAGCTTTAATATGTAGTTTATTTGCATTTTCTTTCAGGGTGGTTGCAAACTATCAAATATGTTTTATGATGGTTTAAATCTTCATTCATAAATCTAACTTTCGACCCACTGTGCCTTGTTAAGCAAACAAGCTGCTACATCGCCTCTTTCACGGTTTCTGTCACAATTTTTCTTTCCAAACTTCTGTTATCATTTCGAATTAAACTTGCTGGCTGTGCGGGCTTCACGGGCTGCGATACCTTGCCTTATCGACAGTGCAGAATGGTAAGGGTGCGCAACCCCCACGGCCGCCAGCCACTTGCACAAACAGATACATTTATATATTTTGTTATATACAAACACCCACTGCCGCCGCACAGCTCATGCGACAGTGGGTGCAGAACAGAATTGAGCCCATTTGCTGATTTATATTGCATAATATTGTCGAGCATGGAATTACCTCGGCTACGCTTATCGCCATCTTGGAACACATTTGCTCCTCGCCGCGCTCCTTAGCCATTGCGAATTGCGTGGAATGTAAAGGAGCGCGCAGACATTTCGCATCTCAAACACAATTTGCCAGCTAATAAAAATTATTATTCTACTTTGGTATCGAACATCGAATGGCATCAAAATGAAAATGGCATCATAGATTGCCACTGCATGCATAAGTACATATTGACAAACGAATTGCTCTGACAATGTAAGACGATGTTCATCTAAAGCGTTGCCAACCATCTTCTTCGTTCTCATAATTTTTATATGCGCCGAATGATGCTCGATTGTCTGGAATTGTTATCGATGATGATGATGCTTTGTTCTTCATTTTTTTAACTTATGTACTCAAACAGATGTCAACGCAAAAATTCGCAGCGCATGTTGACTTTCACTCATACAATAATATTTAATACTAATAAGCAGTTCATATTGGCGGTACATAACCTACAAACACGTCAGAAGGTTAGAACAATGATCCCAGTGGCTGCGAGATACACGGACGGACGCACAGAAAGATACAAATGCCGACTGACCGACCGACGGACCGGTCGACAGAAGAAACGAAAAAGAGTCTCAAACTGTGGCCGTGACGTATCTGTCAGATTAAAAGAAAAGCCATAAAATGTCTTGAGCAAGGGTGACATTCAAGCTGACGTATCTCATTGTGTTGATATAGCAGCGCAATATAAACATGGGAGTTCAGATCCGATCAGATCGGCTTGTAACGCCCGTCGCAGTTATAATTTAAATTGCTGCCAATGGGAAAGTTGTACATGTATATGCTGTGCAGGTATGTGTGTCTATCCGGGTTCCAGTGAACATATGTAATACACTTTCTTAAACATATTTCTAACGCGCATCTCGTTCTCGCTCAATTCGTTTCCGCAGTTGACTGCTCTCGGTTTATGTTTTGCAATTAAACAACATTTATTACTGTAAACATCGATAAAACTGTCAGAAGCTGCCGACTGAAGTACTCGTATCTATCTTCTCTTTTACTTTTTTTTTTTTGCTTTTCAATCCTGCACTGAGTCCTGATCCTACTACTTGGAGAAACGGAATCTGAGCTCTTGAGTGCTTTGTGCCACCAAATGCAATCATCTTTCGTCAGCTCTTGTATGTCGATGACATTTATGACACAGCAAGAGAATATTAAACTTGAGTTTAACGGCAGTAAACAGCTCATTTCGAGTTCATTTATGGAAGAGCATGCGAAGTTTTAAATTAAGAAATTGCTGAAAATTTCATTTTAATGCAAATTCGAAACTCGTTTTGCGCTGCTAAACTTAAATTCGTTTTGCTTAAATAAAACAAATACAAACCGAAAACGAAAACAAAAACAAAAACTCGGCGACAGAACCAATTTCATGCTTCAGGCAACAACAAGAACAAGAATGTTTTTCTTTAATTTCCTTTTTATCACAACTCTGCTCACAACTTCCGATACAAGGATATTCACATCCTTCTTCCGCTCAGTCGTCAGTTCGAAGAACACCCGCTCGCCCACTCCAAATGAAATAATGTAGACAGAAAACTTTCAAACACAGTTGCCGCCGCTCTTTGGCTTTTTTGCTTCTACCCCCTTCAGCAGTAATGTCTGAAGGATATAATAAGTTTTATAGGAAAGTTTGTAACGCGTTAAAGAAAAATCACAAAATTTACACATATTTGTCATAGTTTATACTTGGCAAAGCGGATGTTTCTATTCTAAGCATTGGGGTTAAAGAATTATCGAACTATCTGGAAAATTGTCTTAATAGATCATGTGGATATCGCATTGTTGTAGCAGAGTCGATATATCCATCTGTCTATTTGGAGTATGATCAAACATATCACACAAACTATAAAACAAAGAGCTTTCAAGTTCTCTATTTCAGATTTAGTTGCCATACGAAATTGGAGTTTACTACTACACGGATATTTCTACAGTTTATAGGTCTCGGGCCCACCCGGAACAGTTTGTTTTCTTTATATTTTTTTTTATTTTTTACCGAATGGTCAACGTTGAGATAATGTATCTAACATATTTCTTTAACTGCAAGATGAACTCGAACATAAAAACTATTGTTAGACTGAGTGACATCTGCGAAAATTGAAAGAGAAATGGTTTTCTACATTTTGTTATATTACTGAGGGCTTAATGTCTAATAAATTTGAACAAATGAGTTGTCCTGAGCCACGTTTTCATTAGTGGGAGAGCCATAGAATATACATAGCGTTCGCCAATAAAGAAAAAAATGAACACTCTTCATTTGCTTTTTTTTCTACGTTTAATTTTATATGGATTAATGGATTTTAACATATGAGACATCGTTATTAGTATTTTACATCAGCAGAAAAATAAAAAAATAAGAGCTGTCACCTTTTTTAAATTTACTAAACTTAAAAGTACAAGAAAAAATGTATAAATAATAATAATAAGAAAAAAATACTTTTCAAACACACTCAAAAGTATTTTATTTCGAGTCTTAAGTGATCAGCTTATAAAACTTTAAAACGGATCTGTCACGTCTATTTATCTAAGTGATAAGCGTACTAGGTGGAGTGAGATACTTCTCCTTATTGGGAATGAAAAATAGTGTTTTTAAAATTTGTTTTTATTCAATGTCCTCTTTTAGATCTATTTACTTATTCCAGCGATTTTCCAACTTTTTGATCCGGTCCGAAAAGTGATTTTCCTTAAGGTCTGTAAAATACTCCTCCGCGGAGTCGATGATCTCCTCGCGCGAGCTGAATTTTTTATTGAAGAGCTATCCTTTCAGGTTTGTGAAAAGCTACTAGTTCGAGGGAGGCAAATCGGGCGAATAACGTGGATAAGCAATTGTAGCCCTAAATCGTTGATTTTAGCCATGGTTGCGATGCTCTTCTGTGCCGGTGCATTGTCTTGCAATAACAAATTTTTTTTTCGCTTTATGTCAGGCCGTTTTGTCCTTTAATAGCTCCAATAATGGTCAGTAATAAACGTTGTTGATGGTTTTTTTCGATGTAGTCCACGAAGTTTATGCCATGATAATCCCAATAAACGAATGCCATGACCTTTCAGACCCATTCAACCTCCCCCGGCCGTTTCGGAGCACTCTTGCCGGTTTCACCCCATGTTCTCTGTCCTGTAACAGTTGGACTTGGTTTCATTCCCAGTTCACCAAAAGTCCACCCGATTCTGTATCAGCATGGCTAAACACCCTTTCAAAGTGCGCTCGCGTTCGAAATTTTTGGTCCAGAGTCAGCATGCGTGGTACCCAGCGGCAGGATATTTTTTTCATATGCAGAATCTCGCCTAATATATAGCGTATGCGCTCAGTACTAATCGTTTTGGCATCTATTAGCTCGAACACCTTCATTTTATGGTTGGCCAACACCATTTCATGTATTTTTTTGACATTGTCCTGTATAACCGCATCGGAGTGCCTGCTGCTGCGGACTTGGCATTGGAGTTACGGCCACCACTCTCGAAACCAATATTTCACGGTGTAATCTGAAGGAACATTTGCCTCATAATATTTATCAAATTTTTCTTATGTTTCCTTCGCCATTTTGCGTCTCAAATTATGTTTTATGAGAGAATGAATGTCAAACACGTCAAGAAAAACAAAACTAAGATTGCATCGCGCTGAAATTTTACTTTAACTTTAAGGCACCATAATATTTTTTGCTATTGCAGCGCATACTGGGGATCGAGGAGGCAACTTGCACCCCACATAGTAGGTCCATAAATTTTGGAAACGATATCATTATCATATTATCGAATAGTAAATATTATAATTTTTTAACGCATGAAAGGAAGAATCGGAATCCCCATAGTACATACATAGTCTTGATTACATCGACAAGCCATAATGAACTAACCATTTCCGTTTATCTATATATCTGTTCATCTGTCCACAGTCTGTTTGAATCAAACCTAGTCTCTCAATTTTTATGATACCGATATGGATCGATTGAAATTTATAAATCTTCCAACTATGCCTGCAAGGCGATCTATGCTTTTTTACTGGACACGGAAATGAAGGTTGTATGTATATATGTACGTTCCTTATAGGAAGCCAAACCCTCCAACCAATTAAGTTGAAATACACGGACGAACTTCACTTGGGTCAGAAAAAGATTCCTGTTCAGTTTAGTCAAATCAGAGGGGACTATACCACAGTCGGCCAACCAGGCGACCAAACAAAAACACTCCAACGGGTCTAAAGATTCGTGACTTCTATTAAGTATTTAATTTTTAAAAACAATTGTTTTGAAATTTGTCATAGACAAAAGTGAATCCATTAATTTTTATTAAACATTGTTGATATTGAATAAATTGTACAAAGTGGAAGCCTAGGTAGCTCAACTGTCTAGCATACTTGCAAATTATTATTAAATTTCAGCATTGCCAGGTGTAAAAAGTATCAAAGCTTTAGTTCCACCGAAATTAATGTCTTCTCTGCTTTAACAAAAAATTTTATTAGATCATGCAGCACCAATTGAAAGTCTTCATAACGAAGGCAACAGGGTATTGCGAAGTCGTGAACCCACGTTTGCACGATTCTAGTTTTCTAGACTTGTTCTGTTTCAGCTCATGTGGCTAGTTCTGATGCAGGCGCGGGTTGTTTATGCTCTTTCACAATCGTAGTCGCATGAATTTGTTAGAAATTTAACTTTTTTAGCATGGTTGAAAATGTTGTTTTTTCGTTGTCTGCTTCTGGTTACATTTAAACATTTATTTGGCTACGGTCATTTGGCGCAGCTATTTGGGTTTAAGAGCCCACAATGTCCATATCAAATTATGCAACAGCATGCCTCGAGGTATTTAAAGTATAAAGCGGCTGGACTACACCGATTGTAATTATTAAGTAGGAATACTGCTCGTCAGTTTGAGTGGAATCATTTAAATGCAGAATATTTATGGAAAGTTATATATTGACAAAAATTGAGTATACAAAATTATGTGTTTATCATTAAATTACTTTCGAGGTCATCTTCAATCTGAAAATGTTGCCAAAGTGAGCACAGAAACTCCTTTTAGTCACAACAAATCCGTCTGCAACAGCAGGAAAACAAAAATAAATGGTACTACTTAATTTTTAATGCACAAATTATGTAACATATTTTCATTGAATAATTTAGAAAGTAGTCCTTTAAAAAAATCCTTTTTGTTTGCTTCGTAGCCGACTATTACAATTGCACATTAAAGAATGATTTAATTTCATCTGATATATTAAAATCCTCAGAGATCATGCCTCATTTTTATAGACTCGAAAAACATAGCCATTTCTTGGGAAAATTGAGTAAAAACAAAAAGATTTTTAGTTCTAATTGCTCAAAATTTCTGTCCCCAAGTTGTCTGCTATTGTTTAAAAATATGTCACAACTAAACTTAGATACATAGACTCCTTAAAACATCTCTGGATAAAATGATTGAAATGGAAAAATACAATATTTGATGTAGAAACCTCTTATTTTACTGTCTTATAATTAAATATGGATGCAATAAAACTGGTTTCGAAACGGGTAGAACATTTTGATTCAGATGATAAAAATTTCATATAAAATATCCGAAACTGGGTCTAGTTTGTAAAAAATTACTCATATTGTTTGGCACAAGTGTATCTACTTGTTGAATTATTTTCAGTTGTAATAAGGAGGTCCAAAACTTTTTGAATTTATTTGTTTATGAACATTTTAACAGCATTAAATATTTTATACAAATTGTACGCCTTTTCTCCTCAAATAATATGATTATTTCCAAACAAATTTTTAATTTTCGACTTTGTATCAAAATAGATTATTGCTATTTATTCCAATAGTTTATTGTCTAATTTATCACTATTAACTCCACTCAGGTTACACGAAATCGAGAAAGATGCAATAAAACTTCATGCTATCATCATCATCACCATCGTCAGTATCTGAAGTTCATCGCAATGGCAACAAAAATCCAAAAACCCATTCCAACACCAAAAAGTCAGCACAGCACTCAGATCGTCCGTCCGATAGTCTGTCCATGCATTCTCTTGGCTGGTTGCGTCGGCCATTATGTGCATAAATTTATGTATATCTCCCTCTTGTTCCCTCACTATTCGCTGCTTCTTTCATTTTCATTTCAATACTTACACACTTTGGCTTCTTACCTGTGTGATCCAAAAGATGCAATTTATCTTTTTTGTAGCCTTTTTATTGGCAATCGTTGTCTTTGTCTTCTACTTTACTCTTTATCTCGCTCTTATTAAGAAGAGGGTAACCCGTAAAGATTTTCAATTTAAAATATAATAAGACATAATTTTGTAGATTTATACGTGTCGGTAGCGTATCTGTATATTAGAAAGCCTGGAAAAAGTGTCTATATCTGCGTCTGATACTTATTGGATCAAAGTTCCAAAGAGGGAAGCCTGACATACAACACTGGACTCAGTGATGCAATGCACTCAAAAATAAATATCTTTGCAAAGAGAACCAAGCTGCTTGAAAATAGGTCTGTATACAGAAACACAGTGTAGACTCCGTCTTGAAGGTAACGAAATTTGTATTTTAATCAACATTTGGTCAACTTTGTAAGAACTTGTAGTGTTACCGTCGTTCTTTGGTTAAAGACGATTTGTGCCTCATTCGTTTCTTGGCATTTTAATTTAAAATGGAATTCTGATTTTGAAGATACGAGGCCGCATTACATGTTGCGTATCTCTACTCTGACTAAGAGCCATTCACCACACAGTTTCTTCACCTGACTGCGGTTTTCCTTGAACGCGATGCTGTGGCAGATAGTATTTCGTGCTTTAATCTGAGTAAACGCACGAGACTCATCTTCTTCCTCAGAGCGTTTTTCACTCGAAATGGAACGAATGACTTTGTCTTCGGTAATTTATGACTGAATCCCAACCAAACTCTGACTTCGACTGTGCCTCTAACTCTGACTCCAACAGAAACTCAACTTTGTGTCATTGTTCAGTGCCAATCCAATCCATAGAGCGATTCTCCAGAGAGGAGGACAAGCAACAAAGTATCTGCTGTTTCGATATGGTTGCTTTCAAAATTGTTGTTGTTGCTATGTGGTTTTGGGTTTCCATTTAACCCTTTCGCCTTTCGAATGCGGGTAGAGACTGCATATATTCGTAATACTGTATTATAAAAGGCGTGTGAAGGAGAAGGACGGGACAACTGTTGTAGAGGTGAGTTTTGCCGCAGGAAGACAGCACAGCCCATCCCAGCCACAACTTGCTTTGCGATTACAATTTAGAAACATTTAAATTGTTGTTCTTGTTGCTCTGCTGTTGAAAAGTTTCTCTTGTTTGAGTTGGAATTAATTAAAATTGAAATTCTCGCCTTTTGTTCGAAGATGAAGACAACGACGACGTCGATGGAAATAAGATGCTGTAACGCGCCATTTTTAACAATGAACAATGCACAGCGAAGGCAAAAGGCGCGGAATTGTCTCTGTTTTCGGCTTTTCTCTATTTTATTTTCAATTTGAATTAAAATTAATTTAATTCAATCGCATATGCAAATGTTTTGTGTTCGCTTGATTATGTGTTAATTTAGACGCTTATAGGCTTGTAGCCTGCACCGCCCTCTCCTCGTAACAATACCGTTTGACTTCTTTCCGGCGCACATATATACAACGATGTGCCTCCAAATTTATGGATATCATTAATTGCAACATAAATTTATTTTATTTTAACATTTCGCATTGCGATGGCATTTACTCCCTCCGATTCTTCTTTTTTTTATCTATAGCGCATTAAAATTTATATGTCAACGTTTAAACTTAAACACAAAATCGTAAAGTATTCGAAAACTTGTTCCGCTCAGCACACAGACACAGACTCAGCGCAGTCGTTGGCGTCTTGAGCGGAATCGACAATTGAATCACTTTTATGGCTCATTCGGGCCATAGTCGTTTCGACTTTTTGCGCGGTCGGTCGAGCTGTCATCTTGATTGGCCGTTATAATACTTTGAAATCGGACATCGAAGATAAAATGCATTAAAATGGCGGCATTTGCTGTTTGTAGACACAATTTACAATTCGAAAAAAGTTTCATTTCGTTTTGTTTGCGCTCCGGAATTACCATCATAATTTTAGTTATTGACGTTTTTGTGTCAACTCAGACCCCGCCCTCTTTGTTATTTACTAGTCTGTGTCGTCATGTTGATTTATTTATTAGTTTTGGAATAGTTTTAGGGTCAGCTTCTGTTCTGCTTCAATGATTTAAGGTGGCTGAAATGGACGAAAACAAAATCTTCAAACCAACTTTGGCTAATATTCCAAATTAACTTTATTCAACAGTTGGAGAAATCATGAAAAGAAGTAGTATCCATGGAAAATATTTATAAAACCCTTATGTTAACACCTAACATTTTTCTAGCATTCGGGTACCCAGAACACATTATTTGACAGCTAACCAAATCATTTCATTTAATTTAATTTATTTTAAAACTGGTAAACCGCAATTCTAGCATTCACTAAGAATATATTTCGCTAAAAAATTGCGTTATGAGGAAAGAAGCTATTTATAAAAACTATGCCAGCAACAGATTTCAAAAATTTTAGATCTATTCGGTATACGAAATCTCCAACTTAAAATCAAAATAATAAAACCCCAAATATTATGTTCTTATATCGGCATTAATGGCAATTTTCGGGAAGTGATGGCGTCTAACAACATCCTTTTGACCCAATATCCTACAGATTGAGGGAATAGTTAGTAAATACCAAACACATGCATACGGAAATGGCTAGAAAGACGTTGGACCTTGTCCAGTGGACTAGAAAAATTTATTGCTTCGTTTAAATTCCAATTTCTCTGGTTTATTTCCAGAAGATGTTTACTATCTTAAGTGAAAAACGTGATGAAAAATGGGATGAATAAGAGTTCATTCCTTTATTGAATTGACTTATGTTGCCTTTCTATAATTTCAGCAGAAGAAATAAATTTTTTAGACGTGTACTATTTTTTAATGGATGTAATCACTTAATTAAGTTAAAAATTCAAAAGCTTGACCAGATACGCAGCAGCTTGGCGGTTGATAACACCTTCGACTCTTGGTAACTGGAGTTTTTTTTTCAGTATCTCTTTGCGTATGTACCAGGTCACACCAGACATTCTTCGCTAAAATTGAGACTGCACTATCCGTATTTTATTGAGGTTCGACTTTGCTGCTATGGCGTATACCTGGATACCATATCTCCACATGGGTGCCAGAATAACTTTATAGATATTCGTCTTGTTGGTAAGCGATAGCTTATTCCTGGCTTTATGGAGCCAAACCATGCTGCTCGTCTTTGCCTTGAGGCGCCTTACTAGATTCTTTTGAGCCTCTTTCTGGGCTAAGAGCTCTCCATGTAAGAATACCCCAGGAGAGGTGTCTTTTCTAAGTGTGTATGTGACTGATACACACTTGTCAGGGCTTATAGCGATATTCCATCTACAGGCCCAGTTCTCAAATCTATTTAAATACATCTGCAAAGGTAGCAACAAGTAAATTGCTGGGGTCCGAGATTGGTATGGAGTCTGCTGAGGGCATGACATGCGTATACAGGCTGTAAAGAGTTAACTCTAACACGCTACCCTGAGGGACACCAGCTCTGACTCTCTTTACTTGAGAGGACAGGCCGTCTTGAACAACTTTGAAAGAGCGCTCGTGAAGGAAGCTTTTGACAATTAATTAGAGCTGTGAGCTGAGAGTTCCTTTAAGTTTATGCAGCAGTCCTGCATGCCACACTCTGTCAAATGCCTGCTGGATATCCAATAAAGCTCCAACGACAAACTCCTTTCCGTGAAATCCATCAAGTGCAAAGTTTACAACTCGGTGCAGTTGCTCGGGTATGTCGTGTCTGAGCCTGAACCCAAACTGAAACTTTGGGATTGCCTTTTTAACCGCCCTGATCTCAAGAATCCTTCTCAGAATATACCTCTCCAATATTTTGCCAAATACTTATCAGACGATAAGAGTCCAGTTGATCCGATGGCTTCTCAGTTTTGTGCAGCATGATGATGTTGGCCTTCTTCCAGGCGCCTGGGAAGAGCCCGAGTCGAAGAGCAGAGTTGAAAATAAGCACCAGGAATAGCAAAGCTCTGTGAGGGAGCAGCTTGATCAAGCGATTATCAAACTGCTCCTCGTCTGGAGCCTTGTTATTGCGACGAGCCTTAATCTCCTGTTCTACTTCCGTAAGGGTGATAGGGGATATAGAAAGGGAAGGATTTCGGTGATTTCGTCATTGGTTTCTGTTCCTCTACGACTACTAAATATCACAGTTTTGGAAAGCTTTTTAAAGAGTTCATAATGCGACTATGTATCTTTGTTTATACATAGTCGCAGTATGAACTCTTTAATTTGATATAAATGTCCAATTTTCCCAATACCAAAATCAATTATTGAAACTAATGTCAAACTAAATTGTTGAAGGGTCGATTTCAAAGCAATTATTATTATTAAAACATTTTATTATTTTAATTAAATTTCATTGATTGGTTCCATTTAATTGGATGCCTTAGGTTCATATTGGCTTTCACATGTCTTTTTTAAATTAAGAGTCGCTTTTCAATCGTCAGTATGGAACTATTTTAAAGAAACCAATGAAGTTGTTTAAATTTAGGTTTGTACTTTGTGGTACTTTCATAATAAATTTCAGAAAATTGTATAACAACAATTTTTCAAACATTTTAATGTCCTGTTCATAGATTAATGTGAGTGCATTGAATAATAATGTCATTAACAACATTTCTTGAAGATGATATATCTACTATATATAGGCTACACAATAGCGTGTCAAAGACCCTTCATATACGAACTCCTACTAGCAGCATTTTTCGACTTCTGGTTCCGTTGTTGATTTGTATGTTAATCTGTGGATTTGCTGGACAATTGCAAGTTTTCGTTGAAATCCGAGTACAAAAAAAAGGTTGAAACCGATCAAATATATTCAAAAGTTTTGATAGTATAGATAAGAGATTTATAGGTCTGTGGGATGACGGCTTGGTGGAACATAATCTAGCTCTGCGTTCTGTCAACATGTATCCTGTAGACTTTTTGTTCTACTTTTTCATTTTTGGGCAGCTTTTACTTCTGTATACGTCGTCACTTTAAGTTTTTATTATCATTTGGAACAATTGATGAATTGAAAAAGACATCTTCGAAGTAATCTGCTAGTATTGTGACTCTGTTACAAAGGTTTTTCCAAAGAGCCGTCATCTTTTGTTTTGTTTTTGTTTCGAATATTGATTTAAGTTTATTGAGGTATTTCTTCTCTATTGACCTCATTGGTTTCCATATCTTTGGAAGGTGTATTTCTTGTTATATTTGTCATCCAATAGATGGATGCATAGTTTTCGATAAATGTAGAGCTTTCTATTTTGTACGGTGTCTTCGTAGATATGTTTATTTGGCTTTCCAGACTGTTTTTTGTTAAGTCATCTGGAGTTGAGTGGAGGTTTTGAGTACGGATAATAAATAAAGTTTGAATCAATATTTGACTTGAAAGTCATTTAAAATAAAGCACTTTTTTTATTTAATTGTATCCGGTAATTGATTTACGTCTCATGAGCAGTATGTTGGTTCGCCAGTAGAGATATGTATACAAATGTTATACATATCTCTATTTTTTAAGCATTAAATTTTTACCATATTGGTTTGTCAAGCATCACCACAAGGCGTGTGATTGGCGTTGAAGGCCCATATTTTCGAACGAGTCTTACAATTATTAGCGAACGTAAATGTACTTCAGCCGATATTGAATGCGAACTATAATTTAGAGATTTTTCACTCAGACATACATGCGTACAGACGGACGGTTGACCACAGCTGGATCAGATACATTACATATATTTTAATATTTCAACAAACCCAATAGACCCTGCTGAATTATTCAGCAAAACTGAGCCCAAATTGTTGCTTCTTTAAGCCCCTGATAAATCGATAACACAGCCTGTCGAATGAATGCGACCAAGTGTTTCTAATGTGAATTTTTACGCTGAACACGAATGCAGAGTCCAAAAAGGGTCCATTACGCGAAATTTCGAAAAAAGTCAGTGTTTTTGACAACTTTTGGAAAATCGTAGTGCTAAATCTAAATATATGATAAACTTCGCTATTATCAGACATTAAAGCCCTTTCAAATGAGCTAAAGGTAAAATGAATCGCATCATCCCTTAAAGAAGGGGCTGTGGTTTTGTCTAAGGGTGTTTTGAAAATGCTAATTAATTCACATGATAATACTGAAAATCGTTACTCAGGGGTCACTGTTGACGAACATGTCTTACAAATTCAAAATGGCAGATCCCATATTAATTTAAAAATACTTAAAAGATCATCGAATTTGGTTCAAATTGCACTTTTAGGATTTTGCGCTTATCCGGCGAATTTAAAAAAAATATCCGCATAATTGCATCCGTCATTTAGAATTTTTTAAAAACTTATACCAGATTCGTCATATTTCCCGAGTAATAATTTTCAATCTTATCAAGTGAAGTATTTAGTATTTCCAAGAAACGTTTAGACAAAATAAGTAAGAAAATTACAGTCGGGAGTAACCGACCTGGGCCTCTCCTTGTACCAGAACAGGTCGGTGCTCGAATAAGCTCCCGATTATGTAAACTCAAATCGGTATCCAGGGAACACCAAAAAATAATTTTAAAATAAACTCGTTAAATTCCGGGAAAATCCTAGACGAATGCAAAAAGAACGAAGTCTCTATCTATTACCGTTTTCGGTAATTTATGGAGAGTTTCCTCCATATTGGGGGTAACTTTGGGCGGTCAAAAAACAGCCCCTGCTTTGAGGGTTAATGAGATCGTTTTCGCCTATAGCTCATTTCAATGGACATATTTTGCCACAGAACTTTGAAAGATTTTCGCGGTGCGTACCATTCAACAAGTGAAATAGAAATTGTTAGTGCAATAAAACTCGATCTCGATAGACCCTGGGATAGAAGAACTAAGGAAGACAACTCAAAGACCTAAGGAAGACAACTCAAACTTAATTTTACTGATTGTCCTCTTTAATCTTTGAGTTCTTCTTCTTTGCATGAATGCATTTCGCGTCGTGTCCAATTGTTTCATTAAATGCATAAAAAATATCTGCGAATAATAATTAAATTAAACATTTTTAAATTAAATTATTATTATTAGTTGCGATTACAATTAATTATTTCAGCTTTGTTTTAATACAAAAAGCAGCGTGATGTCTTATAAAAATAAGTCGAAGTTCACTTTTAAAACTGTGAGACCACCAGCGAAACGAAACTACAAATTCAACTATATTTTGAAGTATTTTGATGTAGATTAATCATGAATTGAACACTCTTTTTGTAGGAATATGCTTAACAAAATTTTTTAGGAGGTAAATTTAATCAAATCGATGACAAGATTTCAAGAAAATTGCAAATCACTAAGAAACGAGTTCTTTAAATTACGAAGTCTATAAATTCATTAAGCAGAATAACAGACATTACAATAAGAATTTGTTTGTTAGGGCAAATCAAAAAAGGTACAAAGATACAGATAGCTCTGGACCGAAGTCATTTCAGTGTATTTTAATATTGTCGTAACCCTTCGTTCGCGTGTCATGTTGTGATACATTAATGAACTACGATAACATCAAATGTATATGCAAATTAGCTGCATTTAAAGTTTTATATTATGCATTGATTATTAAAACATTTTAATCGATAACTTTTACCTCTTTAAATATAAATACTAACTTTAATTTATTTTCACTTTTATGCTCTTTATATAGAGTAAGAAATGCATTTCGAATGTATATTAAAAAATACCTTCTTTCCAGTCAATTTTATTAATTTAACATTCTATGAAGTGGATTCTATTAAACAATACATTGTTTCTCGAACTGAGTCACCAGATATGCTAATTTTCAATTTTCGCAATTAAGCAGAAATACCAAAATGGATTTCTACTTAATTTTTCCAAGCCTTGTAACCATCACTTTTAAGTCTAATGCGCCTCACATAAAAATATGGTTCAAGAAAATAAAAAAATAAATTATTTTAATATAAAAAAAAACTGGTTTCAAAAGTAATTTTTAAAGTAAAAAGCACAATTTTTGCCCAGCAATGTCAAAGGCTACAAATAGGAGTAACGAGGCAATATTTTTTTATCATTGAAAAATATAAAAATTGCTCGAGCACTTCTAGTGAAATACTTGTTTTCTTTTCTTCAATGCCGCAGCAATACTTTTTTTTTCTGTTAAAACCAGCTTTGGCAGTCAGACGACGATCCGTCAGTCTGTCTATCTGTCTGTGCGTTCGTGAAGAAGTTCAGATCGTATTTAAGTTAATTTATCGAGCTTGTTACTTTTGTTCTGTCCAGAGAATGAATCAATTAGAATGAGTTAAGTTATTGTTGTGCGCGGCGAATTGAGTTGCAAATTATTTCGAATGGGCGTCAATTCATTTTTTTGAGATTTAATTAAATATTCTTTCTGTTAATAATTTTTATCAGTTTGATGTCTTTTTCGGATATATTTATTGACACTGGCAGGGCAAGTAGCGAACATCTCAACAATTAAGATGATGTGATAGCAATTAGATCGGCCACTTCGAACGATTCGCATAGCAATTGAGTTGGCTGTGAAGAAGGCAGTGGCCGAAGCGACATGTGCCATCTTGTTTATCTTTTTTAAAGTTTGTCAAGCAATAAAAACCATGGATTTATTGCGAATGTAAGTACATACCGAAATAGAATTTGAGTTTGGCGCGGGTGTTGGCATAGATCCAGTGACGATCTTCATTTATTATGCGACTCAGACAAGTTATACCACATTGGGTTAGGTTAGCACCGCGAAAAGTTGGAAACAGTTTTTACTGAGTGAGGTGACATGGCTTTGCTTTGGCACACTTCTTGCATATTAATAAGGTATAAACCTGGTACAACTAGAAAGCACACTTCGGTCGAGTGTAGTGTACCCACTTGTAGTGAAACGACATTTTCTGCGGTGTTCACATATTCAATAAGTCAGGATCGGCTGAGTGGATCGAAATCGAATCGAATCAAATATGCTATTTAGTTTACCTAGATTGTGTTTTGATCAGACATTTGGTTTAGCCGTTATTAACTGGATAATCGCGCATTTTGTGTCTAATTTTGCCATTTATTCAAAATTTTCAATTTTTTAGTGCAAATTATGGATTAAAATAAATTTTTTAAAATTCATTTCTCTTTTTGATCTTTAAGTATGATTTATTAGAAATAAAATAAGCCCATGCCCAACCAAATCGGATAAAAATTGTAGAAGTTATTGGCTTTTAAGTAAAAAAGTCAAGAATTGAATCCAGTGCAAGTGATTTTGAACCCGAAGACGATGCACATTCATCTACACCATCTACGCAATCTGCACTTAACGATTTGGTGAGAGATTTAAATCTACAGAAAGAACACTCAGAAATACTGGCATCGCGTTTGCAAGAACGGAACATATTGAACTCTAATGTCAAAGTATCTTACTACAGGCACCGTCATGAGCGTTTCTCTAAATTTTATTTGAGGATATATTCGGATTATTCAACGAGTTTATGCTCCAAATGAGTGGCGTTTGTTTATTGATAGTAGTAAGCTGAGTTTGAAAGCTGTTTTGCTTCATCAGGGAAACAATAAGCCATCAATTCCGCTGGCACATGCTGTTAATATGAGAGTCGTATGAATCTATGGCCCTCTTTCTAGATCTTATTAACTATAAACAGCATAATTGGAAAATTTGTGCAGATCTCAAAGTCGTTGCTATGGTCACTGGCTTGCAACACATGTGCACATGGGATCGTAGAGCACATAAAGAACATTATGTCCGAAAGAATTGGCCAGATCGAATCAACTTTACCGTCGGTAAAGAAAATGTCAAGTTCAAACCACTCGTGAAACAGGAAAAAATCATTATTCCACCTCTGCACATAAAACTTGGTTGTTTTAAAAACTTTGTGAAGGCTTTACGAAAAGATGGAGATTCATTCCTTTACATGAAATCTGTTTTTCCTAATTTATCTGATGCCAAAATAAAAGAAGGTTTGTTTGTCGGGCCACAAATAAATAAACTACTCAATGACTCGAAATTCAGTGCAACATTGTCAGCGGATGAACTAGAAGCTTGGAACTCATTTCGTTCGGTTGTTTCTGGCTTTTTGGGAAACGTTAGAAGCCCGGACTATAAAGAAAACATCAAAAATTTGCTTAACAACTATGCCGAAATAGGTAAGATTAATATTTAATTTTAACTTTATTCATTTTTATAACATTTTATCGCAAATAGGTGCAAACATGTCTCTAAAACTTCACTTTCTGGACTCTCATGTGGATTTCTTTCCAAACAATCTTGGAGATGAAAGCGACGAGCATGGTGAACGATTTCATCAACAATTGAAGACCATGAAACATCGGTACCAGGGATTTTGGGATGAATCCATGATGGGTGACTTTTGTTGGTTTCTCATTAGGGAAACTAACACTGAACATAAAAGGAAATCTCAATCAACCACAAGCCACTTCTATACATTAAAAGATTTGAAATTAAAATTAAAGAAAATGGGTAGGCTTTGCAGGCTCAAGGTCCAATCAAAATAAAAACAAAAACAAAAAAGTTTTTAATTTTTATTTTCCGATATATTTCGACCCTCTTCGAGGATCGTCTTCAGGGATTATTTTTACACGCGACAGCGGTGAGTCCGTCTCCTATGGAGTGGAGTTTAATACAGTATTTTGTTTTTGTCGTCTTGATAAAGACGCGTTTGCGGGGGGAAACGGTGAAGCTTTGCACACTTTGGTAAAGAAAGACAAAAATGTTCAGATTGTAGAACACAGGAGCAATTTGACGCATCTCACACAATACAAATGCAACAATTGCTATACGTCATTGTGCTTTGAAACGTAACGGCTTTACCGTTCGAGGGCACAAAACGACCTTATAATACACAGTCAGTTCTAGCGCAAATTGTGACTAGTTCTGACGGATGTTAAACTCTGGTCAAATTTGTTTATGGTTTTAGTAGATTTTGTTATTTTTATTTGTTTATATTTTTCGAATCTTAGATTTTATTTCTGATATGGTATGCTGAAATTCTGCTTTTGTTCCATACGTATCTGAAGTTATGCCGGCTTTGAGTAGATGTCCTTGGAATGTTTACAGTACAGACAGGCAGCCAGCCAGTCAATCAATCAATCAATTAATTAATTAATTAAATTGTCTAAACTTTGGTTATTTCAGTGACAGGTGAGTTGTTTACACTGTAAATGTTTCAGTGAACATATGTGTAAAGCCCCATAAAATTGGTAAGAAATTCTATTTATGCCGTCAATATTTAAAAGAGATAAAGATGTGGCTAAAGGCTTCTTTGTAAAGGGTAAAAATATTAATGGGGCCGTATTCATCAGCCGTTTTGTGCTGATACTTTTTTTTTTTTTTTTTTTGGGTACTTCTGAGTTGTTGTAGTTGGAGCAGCACGGAGAAATTGCATTTGTTTAAAATGCAGCCACTCAGAAGATTCCTGCCACAGATCCAATTCTTGCTGGTATTGTTTATATAAACTATTCCAACGATTCATGCACTTTTGCTCTACAATTAATTAAAACAGTTTAACATTTGTATTTTTGCATTAGTTACATTACTTACCTGGAACACCGAGTGTGTCAGCTATTTGTTTCCACATTGCCTTCTTTCCATCTAAAACTTCCGGATGAAGTTTCACAGCCTCAATAAGCTTGCAATTAAAATCCATAACGCTACAAAAAACAGTCAAACTGTTCAGTGCAAATGATCCCACAGTTTCAGCCATTTCCCTTGTCCAGTAGGCAGCTGGACCTTTAAAGCTACCTAATTTTAAATTTGCCAATTGGGAACGCAAAACAATTATCACCGCCGCCTCCAAAGTCTCCGCCTCTGGGCTGAGAATATTTAGAAAATCAGTAATTATGCCAACACCGTGGCCACTCTCCCAGAGTGCCCAGATTCGACCAAACTTTTCCGAAGCTTGGTCGAATTGGCGGGTCAGACTTGTGTTGGTTAGGAGCCCCTGCTCCTTTTTAGCCCGTAGGGCTGCCTCTAAATGATTATGTGGTCGTGAACCACAACCCTTCCCTACATAAAAAATCCCCGCTTCACCGGGGATGGTGGGATCTACTAAGCAGTAGATGCAACATTTTTTTTTGAAATTTATCTCCAGAATGGTATCTTTATACCAATCCTGGAGACACTGCCATAAATATTTTCCCTTATCCACCGGAGTGGCCGGAGGTGGCAAATGCACTGGGCAGTCTTGTCGATGCAAATACATCGCAGATCTGCTTCTAAAAGAGGCCTTGCACCTGTCGCACTTGACCGGTGCCGGCCTAGAAGCGCCATGCACTTTATTATTATGCACTTGTAGCAAATATTCGATCCGAAATTTGCTATTACAAATGGTACAATACCATTTGGGAAATTTGGTGGCCGTAGCCAATGCCGATGTTGCGTTAAACATGAAAAATGTGTAAAAACTCACCCCACAAATACACAAACCACTGTTAATTAATTGTTATATTATTTATATTTATGCAAAAAACCAAACACAAGACAAAGAGCGGGAAAATTGATAACCCACGCTACGCCGCTATACACGTCAGTTTAGTGTTGTAAGTTTACAACAAATACAAACACCTTTTGTTTAAATTGAAATCTATAGGCTTTCTATTCTCTCGTTTAATATTTTTATTAATGACCTTTCCATTGCTGTTAATCATCCGCATACATTATCAGATGATGTCAAGTCATATTCTGATGTAGTCTTAATTATCCAAACTTAAATGTCTCAAAATGTAAATGTATGACAATCCATCGTAGAAATCCATTTATAGTTGATTATTCTTTAAATAACAATACCAATAATTGGATCAATGGTAAACACCTTCTAAAATACCTAAAAACCACAAATTTGTACCATTACATCTAAGAACATGTCTAAATTAACTAAATTCAAATGCTAATTTCCGTTACTTAGCTTACAATTTCCGTTAACAGATGGCGCAGGTGAAAACTCGAACTTTACCACTACAGACGCAAGTACCGCTCACTCCTGTTGGCTGGGTCTCGGCTGTACAGACCAAAACTTTTACCTGCACCTAGATGGCACGGCTGCAAAATCCACCTGCACCTAGATGGCATCAGTAACCGATCATACTTCACTGTAACCATTTACAAGCACCTAGATGGCGCTAATTATAAAACACAGACTGTACCATCTGTTGCGATAACTATCTTGAAATTACACAACAGATAGCGCGTTCCCTTGGGTGTGGTCAGATGACCAGATGGTCATAGAACGGGTACAAGGGCTCACTATTCGTATGACCTCTGATCCGATAGGAGCCGCCGAATATACATTTAGTGATATTACCCCAAATTTGGTTTGGTTTTGTTTTTCGATTTCACCGATTTCACTATATGTATTCGTTTTATAGCCGATATGGCCGAATAACACAATATTTTTTGTTTATAAATCTCTTGGTTTGCAATTTATTTTATAAGCGAATTTTAAGGTCCTTCAATCTATTATTCAGGAGTAGGTGAGATTTCAATTATTGTTGCATATATCCGCCATATAACCGATGCAGAACTTGACAGCAATATCAATTTGAGAGTAAAATTATTAAGTTAAAATAATAGTAAATATGGTAAAGTAATTACGAGGAAAGTCATCCTTATTTTGATCAATATACACTTATTCTTCATCAGAACAAATGACTGCAAGTCCTTCATCATCTTCATATTCATCTCCATCATCCTCTTCCTCATCTTCCTCCTCAATCGCTTCAACATTATGGTCGTTATTCTCGTCGCTCTGTCGATCAACTTTATCTGGTCTTCTGGTAAGATTTTTGTTTTGTTTTTATTTTGTCTTTCTTTCTTTAAAAAATTTACTAGACAATAAAGGGTCCGAACTATCCATAACTCCAATGAAGACGTCTGTCAAGTTGTCCACTCGACTGCACTTTCCTGCGTGGTCCCCTTCTGTCGGTCTTGTACAATTTATTCTGAGATTCAGATGCTTGTTCTGCAAGAGAAGTACCAATCATACTTGTTTCGGTATACCACAAACACCTGCTCACAGAATTCTTTGAATTTCGTAGAGTCAATTTTATATATATATCAATTTTATATTCCTATATAAATGCAATTTTCCCGAAAACGTGCGGATTGGGAAGAATTTCTTAAGTAATTAAGTATTTCCTCATTCATAACTTTTTGCAACTCTTTGCCATACAAAAGTACTATTCCACGAAATTAACGTTTTCCACTTTGAAAGATTACAAAAAATGTTCGACAAATTTACAATTATATGTTTTTTACACAATCTGGTGACTTTGACTGCGTGCCACGAGAATGGTATTGCCATTCCAAGCTTAAGTGGACAATTTAACAAATAAAAACCCAATTGTTTTTGAAATTTTGTAAAAAAAAATTTATGATTTCTGCCAAAAAAAAACTGGAAAAAACCCATAGTGCAAGCTTAAGAATAGCCGTTTCCAAGGTATATTTAACAAGGTAGGAGCGTGCTGCTTTTCTTCTTCTTTCCAGTTGCTTATTTTTTAGTTCGCTTGCGATAGTCAAACGGAAAGGTTGTTCCACGCGTGATTATTTTTTTTATTCTAATACATACGCAAATACATTGGTGTGTGCGTTGTGTTTTTATTTCGAAAATTCAATATTCTAGTTGCTTACATGACTTTATACACACACACACACGCAGAAAATACATTGCGTTCGTTTGTTTTCCACTACAAGTTGTTGTTGGCTTCTCTCTCTTTTGCTCATTCTGCCTTTCTCAAAATATGCAACTGCGTCGACGTCCGGCTCCTACCTTGTTAAATATACCTTGGCCGTTTCTACGATTTTATTCAATGATCCGTCAGTATAAAAAAAAGAATAGTTGCCATATTTTTGAGCTGTTTCTAAGAACTGTTTTATATATACTTGGTTGCTAGTAGTGGATTTGTTAAAGACATTGAGATGTTTATCAATTGTGTCAGGCTGGAACCGCCAATGCGGAAAAGGGTTCCGACATGGTTTTGTTGGGGTAAAAGATATATGAAGAATTTTAGTAGCATTCAAAGACCTATGTAGAGCTAAAGCTTTGAATTAATTGCTATTTTTAATGTAATTTTGTGTATAATAACATTGAGTGGTGTATTGTGAGTGGGATTGTAGTTAACAGTGAGAATCTAGTGTCGATAGGAAGTATGTTTGCTTCGAAATATACATTATTGATTGGAGTTGCGGGAAAAGCTCTCAATGCAATTATAATTGCAGTATTTACTAAAGTTTTGATTGGGTTCAGAGACGTTTTCGGTGCGATCCCGTAAATTGGGAGTACGAAGTCTATTGTAGATTAGAGTGTGAGGGTTGCAATTAAATTTTCTACTAGATAATCATTTGATGACATTCAATGAGTTAGTGATTTTAGTAATGTGCGGTTTCCACTTGCATGTGGAGTTAATCGTTAGCCCCAAGAGTCTCATCTCATTTACGTTTTCTATTTCTGTAAACCTGGTCGAAACGTGGCAAGTACATCCAATTTTTCTGTAGTCACACCATCTATTAATATCTTTAAATAAATCATCTAAAACAATGTTATTATTTTTAGGCCCTGTACCGAAGGTACAAGAGCCTATTGTTTTTTTGCAAATGTATGTAACAGATAGAAATAATGGTTACCCCCATTATAATCAGGAGTGATAAAGGAGTAATATCCGTCTGTATGAAGGAAAGAATCTCGGAAACGGTAATAGATACGGTTTTTTGCATTCGACTAGGACTTCTCCGGAATTTTACAAGTTTATTTAAAAAGGGAAACATTTAATGTGTTTGTTGGGCGACCTGTACTGGTACAGGGCCTCTTACAGTCGGTTACGCCCGACTGTAATTTTCTTATCTGTTTGTTATATTGCGGTCAACAATCAAACTAAAGTCGTCAGCGTAAGCTGTAAATTGGATATTGTTGTGACGGGATATTGTGTCAGATAATTTGTTGAATGCTATGAGGAAGAGGATGACTGAGAGGGTAAATATTAGAATAAGTGTTATTAGCGCGAACTTTAATTTGTCTATGTGTTGGATCTGAAATTTTTGGTATAATTTATCATTTTCGGTCCGGTTTCCCATGAAGTTAACTGGTTGGATTTTGGAGATACACGAATTACGTGAAATTGCTCTGTATGATTCGGACATGGTTTTATCGTTACCAGGTTTGAGAGATAAAATTGTTAAATATATCGTTAAAAAATGATACTATGCGTACTGTTAATGATTTTGCTGCATTTTTGACCATGACATAGTTCATCTTGTCATATCAAGGAGTATGACCTTTAAGAGAGCTAAAAGAAGAATTAAAATCAAGATGTGAAATATCTTTTTCTAAATTTATTGCGTTTCTATTAATACGAGTTTGACTAAAAATAGTACTGTTGTTATAAAGTCCACAAAACCGTCCAATGTTAGACCAAATTTCCTCAGTTTTTGTTGAAGGCGCTATGTGAGTTTCTGTATACTTTCTGCTTTACTTGATCTGAGTAATTTACTGAATTGGGCAATTGCTTATTTGAATTTAATATTTTTTTCGAGATTTGTGTTAATATTGAGTTCTTGCCACACCCTGTTTTTTTGTTTCAAATGGCTTTTTGAGGTTGAGATAGTAATTAAATATATATTTTAAACAATATTGAAAAACTAATAGGACTGCGGTGGGAGGTTTGCGCGGCGAACCAAACTTACCGCCTAACTTCAACCGTCTTTCGGTCATGGCCGCATTTTGGCAGGCGCGCCAGCTTTCCAACCTGACGTTGTTGTTGCTGGTTATCTCGGAGCCAAGATAGACGAAGTTTTCTACAACGCTGAAGTTGAAATTCTCCACCGTCACTGACCCCCCAAGACGTGTATGATGGAATGCGAGAAGACACCAAGTACCTCGTCTTGCCCTCATTCACCGCTAGACCCATGAGCCAAGACTATTTCTGAGAACGCCTTGCTGACTTGTCGTTCCTGCGTACCGATGATAATATTGTCATCGGCGTAAGCGAGCAGCATCACTTCCTTTTGGAAAAGGACTGGCGTGGAATGTATTCCATTAAGAGATTAAAAAAATCGCACGAGAGAGCATCGCCCTGCCTGAAACCTCTCTTGGTATCAAAGGGGTCGGAGTGGTTTTCCCCACCCCAACAACGCTTTGTGTGTTAGATAGCGTCGTCATGCAAGGAAGAACGATCTTTGCCGGGATACGTAGTGCAGACAGGGCGTCGAAAAACTTCGATCGTATCGGCATGTCGAAAGTCGACAAATAGGTGGTGTGTATCTTTATTGAACTTACGGGTCTTTAACAAGATTTGGAGTAATGTGAATATTTGGTCACTGGTCGACCATTTTGGTCTGAAGCCAACCTGATATCGTTCTATCAGTGAATCCGCATATGGCTTCAACCTATTACACAATACGCGCGACAGAATCTTATATCCGATGGAAAGAAGACTTATTCCGCGGTAGTTGGCGCAAAAAGCGGGGTCTCCTTTCTTAAAGATAGGACAGAGAACACTGAGATTCCAGTCATTGGGTATGCGTTCATCGGACCATATCTTGCATAAAAGTTGGTGCTTACTCCTAACCAACTCTTCGCCACCGGTCTTAAGGTACTCAGTTTTTCAGTTTTTTTTATAGCCGAACCGACCTCGTTGTCCGGTGACTTTACTATATAGACATCATTAAATGGTAGTTCATTTTTCTATCGGCGGAATTGTGCGCTTCATTGCCTCCACGTAGGTTAGAAAAATTACTCCTCCATAATCTCAGTGATTCCTGTTCCTCCGTTACCAGTTTTCCATTGTTATCCTTACAGAAAGTTATTCCGGGTTTAAAACATTCGATCAGACGCTTGACCCTTTGATAAAATTTTCGAGCTTCCATCTGAAAAGGTACTTCTCTTCTCTCCGTTTCTCACGTAATCGCTTTCGATAAGCTCGCGTTGCTCCCAACTACAGAGTTCGCTGATAGGAGATGTTCTTCTCTGCAGTAGCATTGCGGCACTCTTCGTCGTACCAAGGTTTTGTATAACTAATGACCTGTTTGGCAGCCCTATCCATGGAGCGCGTGATATGTTTCCACTGCTCACAAATATCTTGAAAAGGCGGAGAGGTTTCCCGTAGCAGTCGGTAGAGTGTGTTTGAGAAGGCTTCAGCGCTCTGTTCGTGGTCTTTAAATCGTCATCATAGTCTTCTATCCGAGGCTTCCTATTTGTTTTCATTAGAGTGTTTTTTATGGTGACGGTTCTCAAACCCAACACAGCAACCCCCAGTGAACGGCTGTTCAGAAGCTATCCAGGAGATAGCTGTTCTAGCAGACGTTGTGAGCTGCTTGGACCGTTTGCACAAGAATCATTGTTGGTCATTCCCAAGAGAATGGCAATCAACAACTTTCCTATTTTGCAAACGACTCTCATCTCCCATGTCATATATTGGAAGATAAAATCTCAAACTTCACATAATACACATAATAATATTTTTAATATATTTTATTTTGGTTCTTCTCTATACTGTGTAAAAAAGGTATTTTTAACTCTGAACTACATAAAAATAGTAGTTAAATTTTGTCTGCGCTGGACCACTTGAGAGGCTATGACTCGAGAAAAAGTAGAGACTTGGTGACTAAACAAAAAACCTTCCAACGGGTCTGATTGGTCGTAATTAGAGATTAGTTTTGTTGTTAAGATGGTATGATAAAATATTTAAGCATCTTTTTCAAATAATAAATAATGCTATTAATTAAATAAATAAATGAAAGTCGAGAAACTTGATTCTGTATATCTCTTACCCTTGAATTTGTGTTAGATCTACATAGGCATGTGCCAAATGTTTATGTATTTGGTTTCATTTTCAAAAAAACGTTATTTAACTTATGACCGATTGATTATGTGCTCGTTGGCCATTTTGAATTTAAAATTTCCCAACAGATAGCGCATTTGTAGCACAATCAAACTGTTCGACTGAATTATACCCTGCACCAGTTTGGATGTTTATATAGTATTTACGTAAATTGGAGGAGGGTGGTTTTGACATAGGCAAAAGCAATTGAATTGACATTCACCTTAGAAGAGTTATTTTGTAAAGGATTCTTTATTAAAATGTTTTGTTACGTTGCAAATATTTCTTCAATTTACTCTTGTTGGGCGATCATGTATCCTTCGCACCAAATAGATCAAACCACGCAATGTGAGTGCAGTGAGTTTTAGAGTTAAAAGGAGTTCGAATAGAAAATAAAAACCATAAATACATGAAGTCATAAATTAATGATTGATAATAAGAAAAAAAAAAACCTCTTGACTTACCTTCTGCTTTTTGAAGTCGGTTAAAAAATGTCATACATTACTTCTATATACTTTGTTTCAAATATTTGTTTTATGACTACATCCTTTAGTGGTGGAATCTGAACATTGATTGACGTAAGAATCATTGAACATGTTTCATGTAGATTGATGGACACGAATTAATCGTCATTACCTTTCATGCTGATCAAATATATATATACATACTTAATTTTGGATCTCCGAAACGGATGAACAAGTTTCTAAGGAACTTTTATTGGCGGGTAGACGACTTGCCATGCCCCTTATATAGGAAACAAGTCATACCCGGCATATCTCATAAATTTTTCGAAAGAAAAATTTATGAGTTTTCGGTATGTTTGTACAATACATAGGAAGATCTAAAGTCTCTTTTTCGAGAAACATTCAGTAATACTTGTGTATATATAATTAATTTATAGAGGCATGCGTAAGTTAATCCATTGACTTAATGTTAAATAAAACAAAAAAAATAATAAGATTCTTAGTTTTTTAATAAGTGTTGACGACGGCGAGTATTTGCAGTTCGGTGGGTTATACCTTCTGGGTGATACTTTCCTAGCCTTTTCGTGTAAGTAAGGTTGCTTGCCAATTGTATTGCTTTGGGTGTGGAATCGAATTTCCGAATCCGACTCTATAGTTGCTGTTGATTTTAAATAGTTCTTCAAGACCGTCTTAGGTCATGGTGGATTATAGACACTGCCTTGCGGTTGCCCGGAGTTCATTTCTTCCAGTTCGTTAGTTCGTCATGTGCTTTAGCCACAGAGTATCTATCCTCCAAGTATGATTTTAAAATTTAAAACGCGTAGTGAGATAGATACCGTAGTTTATAAAGCATACCAGGTTGCCACACTTTACCAAGACATATAAAAATCGGCTGTGCAGTATTCTTTTTGTTACAGGGTAGCTCTCACATATGTATAAGCTCTAATAACTTGTTCAATTGTAGAGTGATACTTTCGGAATCCAAAGTGATGTAGAGGTATGAGTTACTTCCTCTCAATGATTGGTCTAATCCTTCTAAGCAAAAGTCGTTCAAATGCTTTAAAAATTACTGGTTGTAGACATGTTGCCTGTACGAAGATACCGATTCTAAAGGTTTGTCTGGTTTTGGTATCAGGATAATCAGCGCTAATTTCCACTGGCCTGGAAAGTGCTCGGAACGCTAAATAGAATGAAATAGCTGGGTTATAACTCTGTTAAAAGGTTAGTTTATGTACTCCTGGATATATACTTCCAATTCTGGGTTTGTGGTGGAAAATGGTTTACATAATGCTGACAGATGCTGAGCACCGTATAGTTCCACTAGTATAGTTCCACCGCTCTTAACAGTCGTCGTTCTCTAACCACTAAGCACTAACTAAGTACCCTGCGCCTGGTGTAGCAAAGAAATCTTCAAATTGATAACATTTTATAGTCTGGATAGGTCAACACATCCACCATCTCTTTTTGAAATCGTTTGGCATAGAATTATTATTTTATATAATAAATACTTCAATGTCTCTACAACGGTTTTTCGGTCATGGTATCACGTAAAAACGCAGACCAGCCGCTCTAATCCTGCCAGTTGTTATTTTTTCTAATGCGTACATGGACGACTGCTATTTCGTTGACCACCTTTCAAGTCAATGGAAACCATGTCTGTTGGAGCTTAAATTAGGTGACCAGCCCAGTGCAACCGCTGGATTTTTATGCTCTGGACTATGTTAATCTCAGCTCATATCGAATAGTTCATACGGGACCTAAGCTGGTCGTCTATAATAAATTAATAAATCTTACGAATAATCATTCGAATCTTCATGTAGATCTTGACTTTGGACATTCCAGAAAAGGCTCTTCTTATAGTATGCATGCATGGCCCAACAAAACTTCTATTCGTAAGAGTAATTCTTCGCCTAATATCCAGGCTTATGTTGTTATTGCTGATAATTTTGGATCGAAGATAGAAGATGTTTTTTACAACATTTAAGTTGAAATTATCTATCATCACGACAAGACGCAATGACGGCGTGCGAGAAGATATCAAATACTTCGTCTTGCCCTCATTCAAATGGAAAATGTGAAATAGAACTACAATGTTATATCAGAATTTTATTCGGTTTTAGGTAAGCTTTCTTTTGCCTTGAATGAGGCTGACATTCAAAATCTAGTAAAATTTGCATGGATAAATTTTTATGAACGTGAATAACACAAACTTTTGTAGTCCATATAGCTTTAAGCGTATCAACTCACTTCGCAAAATATAAGCATGACCGCCCGCATTCACCAAAGCTACTCTCTGACACATACCACAGCCTCCTAAATTTTTTCTTTTGTTGATTTCCCGCTGTGTGCATAATTAAAAACAATAAAATATTTTTATGGGAGAGCATTAATTATTTCGTTCTGTTGTGGTTGAAAATTTGAAATGTTACTTCATTTGCGTGCCTTGCACTGCGTACAATCTACAGCACTGTGAGAGAATTTTTTATAAAAAAGTGTTTTAAAAAAAAAAAGCATTAATTGATACATTTATTAAAAGTGATTAATTAATTAAATCATACAATAAATAAAAAAAATTTTGTAGCGCCGTAGAGGAAGAATCGGAGACTCCAAAGTGTATATACTCCAGATGAGATCTACAGAGCGAGTCGGTCTAACCATGTCCATTTGTCTGGAATTGAAAAAATAAATACATATATTGAAGTTAGCAGTAGCAACTGGCTCATCAGATGTCTGCTGGAATTGATAGCCAGAGCTGATGCCAGTGGGTTTATGTGAATGCGAAGCCGATCATTGTATCTTGATCTCATCCATTATAGCTGATATATCCAGATCTCAAAGGATAGTCGTGTTACGCATACACCACGGAACATTACAAATTATTCGGAGCGTCTTATTCTGCAACCTTTAAACGCATTGCATATTAGTTCTTGTGGCGGTGCTCCAAAGTTGAGTCCCGTATCTCTACGACGGCACAATAATCATTTTATAGATTAGAAGTTTATTACTTAGTCGTTGCTTACTTGATGGACGTAGAAGCCAATTCAACTTTGTTATGTGTTTATTCCAGCATACCTAAGTACTTGACGTAATTAACCTGGGGTATGGACGTATCGTTTAAAGTGACAGTGGGGTAGATGCCACTTTTCAAGGTGAAAGAGCAGTGAGCAGACTTCTAACTGTTTATTTGTATATTCCATCGCGCAGCCCATTGATGGAAAACGGCCAATTCTATGGAGATAATCAGAAGCTGTATTAGGATAAGTAGAGTCCGCATTGTACAAGGGAGAAAGGGTAGACCTTAGTACAATACCTTGGTGTACTCCAGCGCATATTGGTCGCATCGTCAATAAGATTCCTTTTATCGCTACCTTAAAACGTCGTCCCAATAAAAATGATTTAAGGATACGAAGTCGACCGTTGGTAAGTGCATCCTGATCTTTAACAACAGACCCTCAAACTACGGTCAAAAGCCTGCCTCACATCGAAGAAGATTGCTTTTCTTCAGAAGCATTAGGGATGTAATGAACGACTCTGTGGACTTGCTTTGGAGTGCCATGCTGATGTCTAAAACCAAACTGGCAATGTGGATTAATTTTCCCATCGTTGAATATTGGAAATACTCTGGCAAGAAATATTATTTCTAATGTCTTTGAAATTATTAGCAAAAAATGTATCGGTTCATATGAGTCGAGCTGTCTTTCGGGCTTTCCGGTCTTTAGTGTCATCGTGATTACAGTACATTTCCATTGAGATGGAAAGTGATACATAACATGGAGTTGAATAAGAGTGCGAGGTACAGCACGGCTTGAACAGACAGAGACTTCATATTCCTACTATCAATACCATCGTATCCTGGTTCTTTCCACAGTTTTAGTGCCTTGATTTGCTCTTTTACTTCTTCGTACGTGACGGGTCGTATATTGAATGTTGAAGAGCAAGAAAGCCGAAGTTGGTTTAGTGTGAAATCCACATTAGCAGATGAAGCCCAACCGAATGCTTTTAACTAGTTTTCTATCGACTTCCTCCTCGTTAGAGCGGCTCCATTTATGGTTCTGCATTCAGATAGATTTGTTCCGTAAGGTTATTTGTTCTTACTGGCAACCCTCCACTTATTGTGTCCGTGAGATTTGTCTGGATCCGCGTTGACAGTTTTCAATTATCATCTGGCGAGCTAAAACAATTTTCGAAAAGATATACGATTCAACAACGTTTCGAAATTAATCAGTGCTACTTAAATAATCGAGTGAACCGCGGGAGATATTTAAGACTTTATTAAAAATCATAGATTCGAGTGGATTTTGAGTTAGCGTTTTATATTTAAGTTTCGGTCATGGCTGCATTAAGGAAGTTGCCAGTTTTTGAAATCCAAATTAAGAAAGATCTCTCCATACTCTGCCATACCAACACGTTCGCGGTCGCCTACTATTTCTTTGACCACTAATTAATTATGGGCTTCCCATGTAAATCCAGTCCACTGAAGTTAACTTGAATTATATTCTTCAAACAGAGTGGTCGTAGAAAAGAACTTCGACCTTCAGTTTTATTTGGATTTTCTAGGTTTCGCATTTAAAGCTGAATGCCAAAATGAATAATCAATAATGCTGTATTAATGCAAAAGAAAACAATTTTGATTGAAATATTCTCAAAAATCCTTTTTGGAAACAAAGTGGAACATATTACTTACAACTTACAAATTATATTTAAGAGGGACAAGATCCCGAATATGCTCATATTCAGAGAATTGACTTCTGACTTAGACATTATTGATAAGCCTTAGCTTAGACATTATTGAGCTCTTAGACACTATTGATAAGCCTTAGTATTTTATTATGTACAAGCTTAACATTTGATAGGCTATGCAACATAAGCGTAGAAAAATCCCGACCAGGTTATAAATTGGTTTAAAGATCTTATTTTGACTGATTTGCAGTTTATTTAAGTAACTGCCAGTGCAATGGCTCCAGATAGGATAAACATAGTATATGACAGCATAGAAAATTGATTTCATTATTAGGGACTTGTTATGAATTCTAAGTTTTGAGTTTTTTTTTGTTTTGTTTTGAGTTTCTATTTATAAAGGGATATAATGATGTTATATGAATTTTGATCTTGTGCGTAGTTGTATAATATCTAAGAGAGGCAAGATCATTGGAGGACACCCAGCGTGTATATTATTATGCGACGCGAGTGGTGTTTACGAATAAGAACTGTAAAAGATATATTATCCAGAAAGTTTAAAATTATCTTAACAAGCGAGGGAGAATAAAATACAGCTTTAATGTCTAATAATAGTATTCCATTTGATTTTTCCTTTCGAAATTTATTTGATCCCGAATCCGGACTATGCGATAAACGGTGCTGTGTTCCTTCCGAAAACCAATTTGGCAAGTAATTACGATGCTGTTATTTTCAGGTGAGGTGAGCTCTTCTTTAATGATGATTTCAAATATTTTACTCAAAGACGTTAGCAGACTTATTGGTCGATAAGAAAGCGGATCATTGGCTAGTGTTTTGGGTTTTTTGATTGAAATTATTTTAGATTTTCTCCAACATTTTGAGACGTATCCAAACATAAAACACGTAGATTTTTAAGGACGTTAATATTTAAGTCGTCAGTGCCAGAAGTTTAACTGGTTTTTAGTTTTTTTAACAATGTGCCTCTCTGTTGCTAGCGTTGAATTGACTTCATTGGCTTCAAGCAGAGGAGTGGAGTTATTTGGACTCTATCATAATCATTAGGGTATTCGAGAGATAATGATTTAAAGCAAACATTTGTGACAGCAGCTTTTTTCTCTGTTGTGATGCGGTTTTAATTTTTTATTAGTGTTGGAATATGATTGTGCTTCTTTCTAATAACTTTGCTTAAATTCAAAAAGGGTTAAGAGCTTTTATTAAACGACTGAAGAAGGTTGTTCCAGCACTGGTTTTTGAATTCTTGGACTTTGCAACTGATTCATTTATTTAGTCTTTTAAATTCTATCTGATACTGGTCATACTCGCAACTTTGCCACGATCGCTTGGAGAACTTTGTTTTGGTTATAGGAAGCTGATTGGGCTGAGAAACAAATTTCATTGGCTGAAGAAACAACATTGAGAAGGGTATTTCTCATTGAGTCTATACTATTTATCTCTATGGTTGATATATTGAATCGATTCCAGTTCGCATTTGTAGTCAGGAAACCAATATTCTGAGTAGCAAGGTTTTTGGTCATGGATTATTTCGACGGGAAGATGATCAGAGTTCAAGTTGTTGGTAAACATTGCATTTAAATAACTCTCTAGTATATTGGTTAGAAATAAGTCTAGTGTTGAAGCTTATCTATTGTTGTCGGAAGGAATGTGTGTAGGTTCATTGGGACTGGCAAAAATGTATTCCTCCAGCAGTGGATTGATGCCTAGAGTTCAGATCTCCCCCTTATAAAAAATGTTGGGTGTCGGTGAAGGTAAATTACCTGGGAAATAGCAATCAGTGACGTAAGTAAAATTATTGTTTTCTATTTTTACTTTGATGCTTAAATTATCAATTAACTTAGTATTACTAATAGGAACTAGTTCATGTTTAATATTTTTTCTCATGCTTATTGCAAAGCCGCCACTTCTGGCTTCATCACGGTCTTATCTGTATACATAGAATATACTATGTTCGGTAGAAAGTTTACTCGCAAAATATGTTTACTTCACTATACCCAATCCGAACATTTGGCAATTGTAGCATTGAATTAATTTAGGGCTGTTTTGCCCTTCAAACACCCAGCGAACTTTGATATGCTCGATTACAGAGAAGTTTTGATTCAGTTCTCTCTTTAGTTCTCTCCCACGTAAAGTAATTGCCTGGTGTTATTGTTGCTAGACTTTTCCACTAGTTTGACGTCGAGACATTTCAGATCCATTGAGATTAGCTGCTTTCAACCATATTTGGATCGATTTTATCGATAGAAGTCAAAACTAAACGTAGCTCCATAATAAATATATATATTCTCAAAGATCTCAGAGCTTAAATAGAGTAAATAAACTTGGATATTTGGAGTTTCATATGATACTGTACAAAAAAAAAACATCATAGTACACATGTGATAAGACCACGTAGTTACAGATCGGACAATTATCGAATATAATAATTGTATCATGCATTCGAGTGCAATCTTGTTTTGCCCTGTAAAACTTTGGAATTAATTAAAGGTAAAAAGTTCAGTAAATTAGAATTAGTAAATTATTTTCGAAGAAAATGTTTGCAAAGTAAGAACCGATTTTATTGAATTATTATTTTTTCAGTTAGACTAGAAGTACTTACGCGTACAGGGCGATCTTTGATGAGCGAATGCAGACCTAATAGCTTTAGCTTTAAACTGTATAGATGCCTATTTTATAGATACTAGCCAATTCCTAGTAATATTTTATAATTAAAGCATTTAAATTTGAGCGGAATTCATCTTCGAATATGTTTAAAATGTCGAATTAAATTTTTCAACAATTTTTGATTGCATTGGAATGAACGAAACATTACAAAAGTTAAAAGAAAAAAAAACAAACAAAAAGAAAAGACATCAGCACCAACTTGAAAAGGATCAACAATTGCGATTGAGAAAGGATTCGCAGCGCATTTCACTTCGTCTCGTCTTGATTTGGTGAAAGAGTTCGCCTCTGAATGGAATGGATCCCCGAAGCGAGTTTATGCGCAAAACTTTTGCTTGTTATTTTTAATGGGTAGCAATAATCGTTAAATGTGTAGACTTTGTTCCCCCCCACAAAACTCACCGGTCTCCCAACAGCAACAGCAACTGTTTGTCTTTTGCTCGGAAGTAATTTTTTTTCCACACGATGGAGGCTGCTCAAAGTTTTGTGTTGTTGCAACTTTTCGATATAGACAAGGAGAGCTTAACAGCATAGTTGAAGGGCGTTTACTGTTCAGAGTCGTTCAGAGTAAGGCAACTCAACTGAAAATTTCATTTCGTTTATTTAAAAAAGGAAAAGAAAAAGTTAACTTCAACGCAACCGAAACTTTAATACACTACACATCTGATCTAAATTAAATAGGCACTTTTTATACATTTCTGTAAGCGAAGTCTGGCCGACAAAAATTCAAATTAAATTCAAATTAAATTAAAAATCATTTAAAAATTCCAGAACTATTTTCTTTAGTTGAGGATTCTTTCCTGTTTTATGGGTCGAAAATTGTGTATCCCGCATCGATGTAATATATCTGCCTTTAAGTTCGTACAAAATCCCTTAAATGGTCGCTGGGTTTGTGTAGAAACTACCCTCAGTATGAATTTGCTATAATCTTGCCATATTCATTGTTCGATATACGATGCCTCCTTTAAAGCGTTACACAATTTTGCATAAACTAATAATACCCATTCCAAGCCATATGTGAAGCGTATAAACACATCAATACTTAAAGTAAAACTGTTTCAAAGCCTCGAAAGCGAAAACTTTTTAGACTTTTTGTCGACTTTTCGCATTTTAGTTTTGCACAACGTTGCTCTGAACCGAAAGATGGAAAACTGCTGCCGCAGCATCATCAACGCGACAGAACTGTGAGTGGGTGTGGCAGTGGGCGGCAGTTCTGCATGCTGTGCCGCTTCGAAATGTTAATTTCATAACCCAAATCGTGCACAACTAACTGTTGTTTCATTTATTTGCATTTTATGCAAATTTAACTTGATCCCTTCCTCGCTGTCGCCACGCCCCCTTTAACAACGATGTCCTGATGTCGTTAGTAGTTTTTACCAAGTTCGAGATGAGCTCTGCTCGGAATGCAAATACGCGAAAAGACCATTGGGCCAATCGTAACACCACTCCCGCCATTCGCTTTCCTTGACAGGTGGCATTCTACCTGTTTGCATTTGCGCCATTTTCGCTGATTGCGAGCGGGCGGAAGCGGATTAGTACTTTTATAAATATTTGAGAGTTCTAATCAAGATGCTGACTGACTGCCTCAACTGTTTGCTGCTGGAAGAGCGTGTTGATTCGTTTTGGTGGCGTTTTAATGTCGCAACGAATGTGCAATTTCAACAGAAATTAAAACCGAAATTGGTTGCTTTGTGCACATTTATTTATTTTTTTTTCTTATGGCTGCCGCACACTGAAGTAAACCCGCGATCTCCCATATCCAGCATTATTTCTCTATGAAGTATCGAATTTGTTGTAAATTCATTTAAAACGCGCTCATTGCCAACAACTTTCAGTTGGATGTCGTTTTTAATTAATTTATGCTCAGCTTCGTTGTGCAAAACATTGCAACTTGTCAGCGCCAACATTCCTCCGACTTTATCGCGAACAACAAGCTCCGCTTGAAAGATTCACAGGCAGAGCATAAATATTAATTTGCATTTCATCGCATGATTTAAGCTGCCATAAAAAGCAATTAATGACATTAAATAAACGATTCCAGTTGAGCCAACTTGATGCCGAGGCGACTGCACTCTGGTTGCTCGAACGCACAGAAACTAGAATTCCTAGTTCGTATAATCGTTCACATGCACGATTCAAGATAAATTCGATTTAGTGCAGCAAGTTCTGAATTAAATAAGCCAAATTAATAGATGCAGATAATACATAAAATGGTCTGTTTTAAATAATTGCATGAATAGTTTTTACGAAAAGCGTGGAAGATGGTTTCGGTGATATCGGCAATACTTATAAATTATTGGTAAGGTTAGTAATTTATTTGTATTAATAAATTATCCTCTCTGCAGAATAGATTGGTCTGATGTATATACTTGAGACACCATTCTTATAAAATACTTTGATGATTGTGTTTCAAAATTTTCACAAAGATGCTTCTCCAAGCCAGCGGGGTCCACGTGCCACCTTTGTCACTAAGGAAGTATAAAGTCAAGTTGCTTTTAAAGTTATTAAAGATCTCAGAAGCTGCAAGATTATGCAAAATATTCTTGTACACGTTCTAATTTTCAATTAGTAAATAGGATGTTTCATGATTAAAATGAAAAACAACTTCTGTCAGGATTCTAATTCATTTTATAAATTCGTTAATACTAAACGAAAGTCTGCCTCATATCCGTCTATTCTGCAATTCCTAACTCCTATTTGCATCTAATATCTATTCCAACTGTAGTTACAGATTCTCTCTTAAAGTAATGTTAACTTTATTTCTCTATAACTTTTCTCTAGATCCAGATAATATCGCATCACGGATACTTAAATTTTACCCCGATTCGTTATGATTCTATGCTGTATCTATTTCAATTGTGTATCAAGAAGATCTTTGATTTGGAAACAATCATTCGTAATTGCTTTGCACAAAAAATGGGAGCAAAAACTCTCTTGTGTGAGCCGATGTGTGAGAGCTTTCATTGGCATGGTGAAATGTTATTCGTCTTCAGCGGTTGGTTTTGCGAATTTCTCTGAAGACTTCAGGCAAACAAATAGTCGTGTACCGACCTACGTTGTTCAAGCGGAACAGTGTAAATAAGTATTTTGAGACCAATAAAGAGCCAATAAAGAGATCTAAGTCTAAGACCAAGTTGTTTAAGCATTGTAAATATGTGGGAAATGTTGCACATTGTTAACCCGCCAGCTCATGATGGAATAGCATAAGGTGTGCCATTCCGAATCAATTGGAACCAGTCTACAGCAGTATGTGAGTGAGATTTATTGCTGCTAGTTTATTTTTTTGGTATCATTTATGTGGGCGTAAAAGAAAAAGAGCATTCACTTTTCGAACGGCTCTATTAAAACTAAGATTAAAGAACTCGCTCTCGCTGATTGGCTGTCTTTTATATAGATATTATGTATAAAAACCTTAAGACGATCCTCGAAAAAGGAATCTATACAATATTATAAAGAGGAAAGGTTTGATTTTTTGTTTGTTTGAATTGAATAGGCTCCGAAACTACAGATTTGAATAATTCTTTCACTGTTGGAAAGCTACATTTTTCCTGAGTGACATAGGCTATATTTCATTTAAAAAAAAAATGGGGATCCTTACTAAAAATCCAATAATGTAATCCAAGGTGTAAAAAAATGAAACGAAAAAATCTTTACTCCGTGTGCGCTGCGAAAACTTTTGATTATGGAACAAAACAATGTACTACCACTTTGCAGAACATATAATTGTCTACAAAAATCAATCTTTGCATCCATTTGAAGTACATGGAAGAAATACATGTTAAAGGGATAAGATGAAGTAATCAAGTTAAGACAAGAGAATAAAGTTTCATAGCTTAAAAGATATTTGGTTTATCGGTTTTGAACATTGCTGGAAGAAGTAGAGAAGTGCTTGGAGTAGAGTAGGAGGAGAATATAATGTGTAATCAAAAAAATTTTTACTGGGCACAGCAAAGCGTGCCGGGTACAGCTAGTAATAAATAAAGAGATTTTGTTTTTATTTCGATATTGCAAAGCTGTTAGAGGGTACATTAGGCTTAAACACTTTTGGTAGGTGATTTGCAAAGACATTTGCTTACTCTTCTTCACTACGAGCCCAATATCCAGAAAGGTAGTCCTGAATCGATCGAGGTTTTAATCGATTTCTGAGCTATCCGTAGGGAGGCTTTTGTACCAATTTGAGATAGACTTTCGATGCATTGTCTTTGGGATATACTTTGTTTCAACTTATGAGCTATATCTAAAATACGTTTCGCTATTTTGAGGCGTTGCTTAGATTCGGGAGATCTAGCTGTCTGAAATTCTCGCCTTAATCGTCTTTTTCAGAGACTTAACGCTCCATTTCACTTTTTTTTTTGTATTTATGTTTAAACAAAGTTTATTTGTTAGTATTATTTATTTGTAAGTCGTTAGCAAGCGTTGAAGAGTTTATGTGGTTGCGGAGCCGATCATTGTATCTTGAGCTATGGCGATTTATTTCATCGATTATAGTTAGCATACCCACATCACGAAGGATGCATTCGGAGGAGGCAATGCCTTGCCCACCATTTATATACATGTTAATGGAGTTGGACCCATTGCATCTATTTAAGGTGCAGCGAGGAATGGTAAGGCGATCGGTAGAAGTAAGATTAATTTTATTTAGAATAATTTTAAAAATTTAAAAAAAGATTTAGAAATTAAAACAAAAATTTTTTTAATTATATATCTTATACATATGTCTACTCTATTTTAATAATAATGCTGAAGTCATGAGTTCACGACTTCGAAATATTATGTGTATGTAGTCTTTTGCAGTCTTTTGCAGACTTTGAAAGGGTATCCTTCATCTCTGAATTTGTGAAGGGCGTTTAAACATCTAAGTTCGGTATATTAAGACATTATAGTCTGTGAAATCTGTTTCCAAATGCTTATCAAAAATATTTACTTTGTAGGAGCCTCGCACAAATTAATATCAATTTTGTTTGTTTGTTTAAATGGCCGTCAACCGTTGCCGGTCATGACCGCCAGTCATCTGATGCCAAGATGAAGATCTTTCATACCTGGTCATTCCATCGAGTGCCCGGTCGTCCTCTATGTCGGCGTCCACCAATCAAGTTTGGGCCCCCCATGTAAACCATGCGTGCTGGAGCTCTTTCGTCCATTCGTATGAGGTGGCCAGCCCAGTGCAGCCGCTGGAATCTTATGCGCTGGACTATGTCAACCTCATCGAATAGCTCGTACAGCTCGCGGTTCATACTGGACCTAAACTCGTCGCCGACTCTAATAGGACCAAAGATCCTGCGAAGAATCTTCCTCTCGAATCTTCCTCAATTTTAGATATTTGAAATAATGCCAGATAGATCGATTCGGCCAACTAATGCTAGTTTTTAAAATTAGTTGCTCCTGGTTCACTTTGTTGAGCTTACTATAAAAGTGCGATATCCGACTCTTTAATTAAGATGTTGCAAGCACACTGACAAAATTATTCATCAATTATTGTCATTATTTTTGCCATCGTGTATGGCAGCTTTTATTTTTTGGGGAGATATTAAATTGAGTTCCTCAGAAGTATTCTATCGGCACTTACAAAAATAAGTTTGTGATTACACGATAATAAAATAAATATTAGATTTGAGTATGTTATGTCATGAAGCAATTGCATGCAGTCGATTTTAAAACATAATATTACATATATTCATTATAGGAAAGCCGTTTTTTTAGTTTTGCAGTTGTGCTACACTTATTTCATATTTTCTAAAACCTTCAGTTGAATTTGACCTTGGTCGTTGACAATGGATGTAATAACATTTTTAATAACCAACAAGTTTCACCAAAAAGGTCACCTGTAAAAAATTATTAGTAATAAGTGCACATAATCAAGGTGCATTTCAGGCAATAAATATCCTAAATACCAATAAAAATGGGACCAAGGTTAATTGCAAAATATTCCAAAACAAAAGATTCATATTTCACGCTTCGCATTTCCATTATTGATATGCGTTAAAAAATGAAATAAAATCGTTTATATGAACTTTGCACAACGCAGTAATTGCTGAAAAAAATATCCACAACAGGTAAAAAATAAAATTCACAACACAAAACCATTTTCGCTGACCTTTCGCTGTGGTGGTGGTGGTGCGGGCAGAATGAGTACCGTGGAATTTGCTTTTAAAAAAGTCAGTTAGCAAAAATTCTTGAAATTTCCCACAAGAGCAATAGAAGAAAATCGAAACCAAGTCACACGAGTACCTGTCCTTGCCGCGCCGTGTCTGGCGAAGGAAGTTGCAGCTCTTAATCTCGTTTATGGTCTCGTATATCGTTTGCTGTTGGAGCAGCGCAGGAAAGCCTTTTCCGAAAAGCGAGCAGCGCCCATTACAATAAACAAGCAGAGCCAAAAGGAGGATCCAATTCAGTCAACTCCTTCTGCCAACCGCTGCCATTGATGTAGTTCGAAGGCTGAGCTAAGTTTCACTCGGTTTCGTATCTTCGGATGTCATTCTGGCGTTTTGGCTCTTTGCTCTCGGTTACATCCTTTATAGCAGCATCAGCGGTAGCATCGGAAAAAGTTTCATTTTTTTCTTTCGCTTATCCCTTTGGGATTTTGCGACCATTAACGTGAATTGCTTTTTTGGGAAATTATGTGTACCCCGTGCTGCAGCTTTAATGTTTTGTAAATTCACATAAGGAAACCATTATCACCTGAAATATGAAAGCAATTTTTGGGCATCCAATCGTCGGATTTTGCTTTTTTTCGTTTATTATTTCGTTCTCATTTTTCGGTCGCTTATCTTCTGCCATCTTACAGTGTGAAGTGACAGACTGTGTGTATGCAGCTCACATGATGTGTTCAAGAAAGGCAATATTCAACCGTTCTACTCTTTTAAATAACAATTATCACTTTTATTGTTGAGCTGTGAATTCAGTAATTCATACATTTTAACAAGCCACGCCAATGAAAACTTTAATAAGCGCTTAATACCTTTCTAGTTTATTAAACTTGTTACGAACGGTTCGAAGGGTCGATAGATCTGAGTTGAATCCTGTTGTCAACGTCGAACACTTTCCAAATATTTTACATAAAAGCATGCTCCTCGCTGGAATATATTCCTTTACATAGAAGTATGTGGAGTATCTCGCATAAACCAGTTTCTCATATAAAACTGTTCCAATAATCTTTGGAATAATTGAAATGTTTAAAGTAGTTAAAAGTCTTTGTCTGATTATATCTGATTATATCGAAACTAATATAGTGAAATTATTTACGAGTATGTATATCGATATATTATATAAAGCTCTCAAAACTTCAAAGTGCCGTAAAAAATCAATAAACACTTTAATTTTTGCTTGTTGTGAAATTTAGACTATAGGGTAGGGAATTGCGTAGTTGAGCACACTTGATGAAAACTTACATTCTTCCAATATAAAGCAAATTGATTTTGTGTGCCTAAATCTACAAAGCGCTAAACTAAACTCGAGATTAAGCAACTTGCAAAGTTTTTTACTCGATTCCTATTTAGTTTCTCGTCGCATTCGACGCCATTTTGTTGCCCATAACAATTCTCGTTACAGTTCGAGTATCTGCATTCGAATCTGTATCGCCATCCAATGGCTTCCTTTTTATCGCCGTCGTCGACCTGAACGATAATGCGCACATAAAGGCGCCACTAAAATCAATACTAGACTAAATTCCGTCTTCTGTGTGGCTGACTGCTTCACTTGCCTCGTACGGATGTGACAAAGGCAAACGGAAAACGTCTGAAGCAGCAAAAATTCCGGAGCAGTGTGTGAAGCACTTGCGGCACATAACTGTATAAAAAGGCAAAAAATGGAATGAAGTAAATTGCTGACTTTGACACAATTCAGGAATAAAAAAGTTTTATAAACATGAACTAATATAGTTGAACATCTGAACAAATCGATATAATATGTCATATGATTTGTGAATGTTAAAATGAAAAGGGTGAATAGAGTAAAGGGGTTAATCTCAATTTTTATACCCTATGTCATATTTTTAAGGGGTATATTAAGCATTTGGAAGTGTATGCCACATGGAAAAAAAATGTTTTATATTGTAAATCAGGACCTCCAAACTGCTGGTAATTCCAATTTTGATTAAACTTATGATGTGATCTTACTTCTCCTGAACCCATTTATATGTGTACCTCCAATGGATGCAATGATATATAACGAATGGGGCATGGACTCTCTAATTTTGATCGAACGTGAAATAGATTACTTATAATATCAGCTATCATAAAATTAAAAACTTGAATTTAAATTTTATTTAAATGCTTAGAAAATATATATAATTTTTTTTAATTGGTGGACTGTTTCACATAGGAATACTTTCTAAAGTTCCTACGAGGACCAGCCAGCGACTTTGTGTGGCGTGATTGCTCACACTTCTCAGGGTGAAAGTGCATCAAAGAGGACCAAGGTAGGCCTGTCGGCCAACAACCTCATGACCACAATTTTTTGGAATGCACGCGGTGTCGTTCAATTACCGCGAAAATGATAAAATTATCTCTGGTAAATATTGTTCAGAGCTTTCGAACAGATTTGATAAAGATTTGAAGCATCAACGAACGCATTGGCGAATTTTATATATAGGGGAGAGTGGCAACCTACTGGCACCCTAAGGTCTTGCGGCCATAACTTTTGTATGAAACATAATTTCGCGGAATTCTTTGTTCCGTTTAAAAGCTGAGTTCAATAGCTAGCAAGAAAAAAATATAATTTTCGAAGTCGATCTAGAAAGAGTGTGAGAATCTACTCTCCAAAAAATGTGTCCACTACGAAGTAAAAAATCGAAAATGAAGCATAAACACTAGTTTAATAATTTTTATGTGTAGTTGATTCTTTCAGTGGGTCACACTGGCAATTTGCACTGAAAATAAATTATTTGTGAAATGTGATATGAATAGACATGCTTGTACACATACCACTTGGAACATTATTGTGAAGAGCAACGGATACACGTGTTTCGACTTCTGCTACGAAATCTCATCAGTCCGCTTGGCTGTGTCAAATGCGAATTCTTGCTTATAAACATAGAGAAACTGAAAAGTCCCCTAAGAATCATATATATTGCATCGTAATTTTGAGAAATTCTATTATCAAAATAAATGATAATAAATGAAGAATTAAATGGAAATTGATTAAAATTATGTCTCATTTTCTTCCTCCTCTTATTTGGTCAACTTTTTTTTAATTAAAGTTAAGGGAGCGTTATCGGCCTCTCCGACATTAACCAAACCCAACATAATTACTTCCCTGCGATTTTAACTAAACCTAACAGGATTATTTCACCCGATCTCATTATTATGTCTACCAAAACTCATCAACGTAATGAAATGTGCGACGAGCTTCTTCACATGCTAACCGCATTGATGAGCAGCGAGACACAGAAAATAACATTAGTCATATTGGTATATCAGAAATGGGGTTTTTTTTTAAATAATATTTTGCTTATTAAATTTTCTCTTTTATAGAGACTAACAATAATTTTTCAAATAATAAAATCTAGTTATGTACTGAAATTTCGGTTAGAGCGGCCCTAAAAGCACATCACATCACAGGACTGGGGGTCATTCGTCTTGAGTCGTGTTTAGTTATTGTGTAGGGCTAGAGATCTTGAGAGATGGAATACATTCGCTTAGAATAGAAAAAATAGAAAATAGATTATTGTGTCGACAAATCCGTAAAATACAGCGGCGGATCGTTAACCACTTCAAGAAGCAGATAATCAAATATTATAAATTTATTTTATGAATGCTATTTTGCAAAATGTAACAAATAACATAGGATGCCATCAGATAGGCTATAACTGTTGGCTTTTTCAAAGTCCAACTCATAGTCGGCTAAAGGTTATGTATTACAATTGATAAACTCTGCACTCAGGGAATCTAAAGTCACTAAATATATGTTGTAACGTGGTCTAATAAAAGCGAAACACAAAAGGTTTCGTTGCAGAGCACGCGGTATCACTTAAAAATCGTAGCAAGCCATGGTAAATCAAATATTGTATAATTAGACTTGAAAAATTCCATTCTCGGCGATGAATTACGTATAGAAAAGGGAGACAAAGATGGGAGAGCAGCGCAAGCAAGGTCTGCAAATTTTTAGTTATTGAACTTTGACACATTATTTAATTCTAAGGCGGTACGAAGATCGCCTGGTCAGCTAGTACATATGTACATATATATATATATATATATATATATACTAGCGGATCTGGCTTGGGTGACACCGCTCCTTGTTGTCCTCCTTTTGTAAAGGTGAGATAACGCCGAGAAATCTAATTTTACAATATTTGATTTACCATGGCTTGCTACAAGCACCGAACGCTCTGCTACGCAACCCTTCGTGTTTCTCTTTTATGAGACCACGTCACAAAATCTAACTATAGATTGAACTGATATCTGCTCTTAGCTTCTATCGCCTAAGATAGGCTGCTAACATTGTTAATGGTAATACATAACCTTTAGACTGCTATGGGTTGAGTTTTGAAAAACGGCAAGTTCAGCATACTTTTCTCTCAACAAGTTCTCCACGGCCACACTCAGCTCCGTCAACGCTTTTCAACCTATCACAATATACCTCTTCCCATTATATCCCTCTCCTCGTATCATATCTATGATTATAGGTACTTTGAATTTAAAAAAAAAATCCGTATCACCTTCACCTTTTCGTCATATTCTCTCCCGTGACTCATTGGGGTCAGGGGTGTCTATGGCCCCTCTAATTTTTGAAAAGTTCGGAAAAAATTGTATTTTACTACATATTTCGCACTTTTGCCTACTAAACAAAAATAATAAAGTCGGCGCTCCCCATCGGAGACAGTTGCTTGAACCAATCGGCACGAGCCTTCTTTTGAGCGATTTTCAAATTATGCGGTATCCAACGAGAACAAACCTTTCTGACGACAAAATGTTCATGTAATATTGTATGAATGCTTGTCATACTAATGCCCAGGGATACCTCAATCTCACGGCATGACACATGACGGTTCTGGTTTATCAGTTTACACACAGCATCGATGTTTTCTGGCACAATGGCCGATTTTGGACGACCTTCATAAATTTCTTCGTTGACCGAACTGCGGCCACAATTGAGTTCGTTGTACCAGTTGCCAAGGTTGGAGTTTCATCACCTAAAGTTGATTTAAGTTGATTGGTGGACGACGTCGAAAATCGTAATAAATCATCGCACGAAAATGTTCAAGGTTTAATTCCATTTTTTGGCCGAGATCAGGTGCCTGTAAGAATAAGAAATTGCGCTCGTACGTCAAAGTGTTCACAGTAAGTTAGACCAATTGAAGTACAGCGATGAAATTGGGGATTGGGAGAAGTAAGATTCATTTGACAAGTGTGAATTGTTTGGTTTTAGTCATGAATTTAGGTTCTTTTATCTTATTTGTGTCAAAAACAATCTTTCGAAAGTATACAAACTTGAGTAAATTTTACCAAATTTCAAAAGTATTTAAGCTGCAGTTATGCCGAAGTTTTCAACTTAAGATATAAACACTTTACTTTAAGTAAATGGAATAAAACAGTTGTACATAGAATACAAGTATTTCAGTCAAATAAGTATCTCAGTGCGTTAACCAACAAATAAAATATTATGTTTTTTTTTTTTTTAAACCTAAAACAATTTTATAAAAATTGCAATTATCATTTTTTTAGAGTTTGCACACATGTTGTCTTATACGCGCTAAATTGATTCAAAAAAATTTCTTCCATAAGAACTCCGCCGTTAAAACTTAAAAGTATGTTGTTAGAGTTTTTAACGATTTAAAGATTAGTAAGCTCCTCAAAGAGATGGAACTTCTTACAGAATGTCGTCGTACGAAATGAGTAACAGCTGCAAAAAATTAAATGCAAATTAGAAAAACGCTCAAAAAAAACAATCGCATTAGTCTCAGATGTAAGAAATGTGATATAAGAATGTACGAGTATCTATGTACAATATCTTATGTTAATATGTGTTGGTGTGTGTGTGTTCGAAAGCAGTGCGCAAAGAGATGCCAAGCGCAGAGTAATTTTTCTTGAGACCCCACAAAAAGCAATTTAGTCGAGGCTGCAAGAGCCTGGCAAACAAAACCAAGAAGGAACAGTCAGCATGGTAGAGCAAACCCAATTTTCTTGCTTCCGCCTCGGCCGTTCCAACGCATCCCTCGCGCCATAGAGGTCGAAGAAGAATGGCGGTAGCGAAATGGAATGTGGTACGTGCACCCCAAGAAATGCGCGCGTCTTCGCAATAAATCTTATTTACGAGCGCACACAGTGGCAACAATGGCTGCGTCCCAGCCCGAGTGTAGCAATGGTGGCGCGGAGGCGATGGATGATGATGAGGTTAAGGCAAGCGGACAAACGGAAACGAGAAAATGAACCTAAGCAAACTATTCGAATGGCATTCGAAGCAGCCACGAACGAGCGAGCAATCGAGCTGAAAGGGTCGCTACCGGTCGCTCCTTTGCGTTTTCCAAAAATAAGGCAGAAGCAAAGAAAACAAATGGCAACAGCTATGGCAGAGATACGGGGGTGGGTTTCCTCCAAGGAGCTGCTGCTGCCATGATACGAACAACAAGAAGAAAGTGTGCGCTAAGGACGGCCAAGCATCCCTTGCAACTTCCGCAGGATGCGAACGTACAAAAAAAAAAAACAACATTAAAGGAGAGCAAACGATAAGAGGAAAATAAGGAGCCAAACGACTTTGGAAATTTCATTTCAGCAACAGCATCCTACGAAGTGCGGTGGGCGGAATGTGAAAGAATATATCGTAGAGGAGTCGACATCAGATGTTGAAAAGAAAAGAAAAAAGGTCCGAACGAATTATGCCCAAACTGGGTGCGACTCTGTACGATTTGTAAGTTTAAGGAAATTATAAAGGGTGACTCGATATTAGAGGTTTCTGAAATTCTTGATAAATGGAGATTATCGTAATATGCAATAGTTGAGATTTTCTTATACCTATTGGGTAAAAAGGTATTGGGTTGAAGGCAGAATGGCAGAACGCAACAATATAGTCAGCCAACTCGCTTGGTGCAGTAAAATGCGCTTGAGTCCCGGTTAGATCATGGTTAGTAAAGTCTTTATGTGTGTAGCCAATGTATGGATCACAAAGGCTATTCCTATATCCTACACAGATAATGAACTATAATAAAGGGTAGCCCCGGAAGGAAGTTACTTCAATCTTACTAAAGTCAACTAGATAGGAGAAGCCTATTACAAATTAATGGATATTAAATAAAAGTTTTCAGTAAAATATCCTTTTGAAACACCCATTAACAAATGAATTTCATACGCGAGTAGAAATTGTGGAGCTCGCTGTAGCCCTTGTATGAATAAGGGATAATGCAACGCAATATTTAAATGAGAACATGGCTCTGCATATGCGATGCACACATACACACACATTCATATTCAAGCCATCGAGTTACAAAAAATCGAGTCGTGCTTCCGATCCAATATTTGCACCAATAAATAAACTTAATGTACGAACTCGTGTATGCGAGAATATTAAAAATGAAAATTATATTCTCAACGGAAGCTTCCTTCCCCTATCTTCCATTCATATCTATATACGTACATATTTTTTACTTATATTTATACTTCAATACATATATATGTCTGTAGTACCTACTGCTGCTGTACATCGAGGATGGTGTATTCGTGGAAACATTTACATATTTGTATGCATATAATTATTGTATAATACAAATTTATTTTTTTCAGAAATATATTCATGGAAATTAAACACATTTATTATTCGGTTTGCTATTAAAATAAAGAAAAATTGAAACAATGTATGGAATACTTAATATTAAATTAAAAAAGTAATTGAGGAGGACCACATGTGAAAGTGAATTTATTGCATTTATGACATTTATGTTCGTTGACTGAAGTTGGATTAAAACTTTGATGGATATTTTCGAAACTACCAGAATTTCAGTACAATTACGAATAATTTCATGCATGTAATAAACTGGATTTAATTTTACTTATTTCGCCCCAACTTATTCTATTAAGATTTAGCTACAGATGTGCACGTAATTCGCTGAACATATTTAAGATAAATTATTTAAGAAAGACTCTTTTGGATTTAGTATATACAGGTAATCGAGCTAAAGAATGTATCGAGCAGTAAAATTGTAAGAACTTTGGGTTGCTGTGAGATGGAGTATAATACCGAAAATTCTCGCAAAAATAATGGATGTAAAAATTATAAATGGGTTATGGGTTACTGAATCCAAATAGTCGAAATAGTGTAATTAGTTTTTTTTGGAAAAAGGGGTTTCTTTGCTTAAAAAAACAAACAAACAATAAAATGGTTAATTGAGGTTAGGAACGGATCAAAACAAAAAAAAAAAATAAACAAAAACTCAGAGATTTGTTTGGTTTTACAATTCACACAAAATACAACAAAATTTTCTTTTTTCTATTGCAATAAATAAGATCCAATTTTTTTCATACAAAAACGCAGAAAGGGATGTCCGATTTTTATCCTTTCACTGATCCAAAGTTGATGGAATTTTTAATCTGGAATGATTAAAAACACATTCATACAAAAATGAGATAAAATAAATTTTTAATTAAAACATCAGAAAAAAGGGGCTAGGTTCGTATTAGGCTACCCCTTAGGAAAGGGTTAGCACATTCGATGTATACGAGGGTTGCTACATATATTTCTAGCCGTAGCCAGACAACATGATGTCAGATGCAGTCTGACGTCTACATCATAAAGTCTGACATTTTTTAGGCCTAACTTACTGTGCACACTTTGACGTAGGAACGCAATTTGGTTTCTTTACAGGCACCTGAAAAATTCATCTCGGCCAAAAAACGGAATTAAACCTTGCAAATTTTAGTGCGATGATTTATTTCGTGGATTATCAAGACAAGAGTGCACCAATCAACTTAAATAAACTTTTGGTGATGAAGCTCCATCTTTGGCCACTGTAAAAAACTGGAACAACTAATTCAATCGTGCCCGCAGTTCAATCACCGACGAAATTCGTGAAGGTCGTCCAAAAACGGTCGTTGTGCCAGAAAACATCGATGCTGTGTGTCAACGGATAAAATGGATCGTCATTATAATACGGCCACAGTATCTCAAAAGAAGGTTATATAAACTTAACAGATGATGAATTATAGATCTTCGTTTATGAAACAGAAAGTAAACGATAGTACAGGTCTTTTAAGGCTAGCCAAGCCCAACAAATTAGATGCCATTGCGTATCAGCGCTATCGACTCTTTGAGTGTTCATTAATCGGATTCATGGATTATCCAAAATACAGCAATGATTTGGCACTCAAATATATAGAAGATCTAGCTGTACCGGACACGCTTCGCTGCGCTCCGTAAAAATGAATTTTGTAAATAAATATATTTCATATAAACAGCCAAACGATCACCACATTCCAAAGGATCATACTTCTCCTGATCCCATTAAAATGTATTCCAAATATTATCGCTGTACCTCAAATGGATGCTCAGGTATTATGAATTTCGTTTTTTTTTTTTTGCTTATATGGTGGGCGGGGCATTACACTCTCCCATTTCAAATAAATGTCCTTTTAGAATTGATCAAAAATCTTCAATGGATTGTGCCTCCCGGACTTTGATTGGATTGTCTTTCTTTACAACCAAAATACGACTGATATTCAGTTCCCGCGTGATGGTACGGCTGCTACTATCTCGACTGCTTCCTTGATTTTATCGACTTCATTGACAACAGGTCTTCCGGAGCGTGGTGCATCTTCCACTTCCTCCACACCAGAACGGAATCGAGTGAACTACTGTTGTGCTACGAGAATAGAACAAGTATCGGCCCTGGAAACATCACAAATTTTTAGGCCCTGTACCGAAGGTACAAGAGCCTATTGGGTTTGTGCAAATGTATGTAACAGGTAGAAATAATGGTCGGAGACCCCCCAAAGTTACCCCCATTATGGTCAGGAGTGATAGGGGAGTCGATATAGACATGTCCGTCTGTCCGTCCGTCCGTCCGTATGAACGAAAGGATCTCGGAAACGGTAATAGATAGAGACTTCGTGTTTTTTGCATTCGACTAGGACTGCTCCGGAATTTTACAAGTTTATTTTAAAAACTTACCCCTCCCCCCCCCCTTCCCCATAAAATCACCCCCAAGGGTAAAAATTTCTTCGGCACAAAAAAAAGTAAGTATGCCAGTATAGAGATATCGTCCTTCTTAGCCAAAATCCGAAAAGTTCATCAAAATCGGATAATAAATGACGATTTTATAAGCAATTGAATTTGAACGACCCCCCTTTTCTTTTCATTCATATTCGCGCAGTGAGAAGTGGTCATGTGTTTGGTCATAAGCTCGGGAAACATTTAATGTGTTTGTTAGGCGAACTGAACTGGTACAGGGCCTCTTACAGTCGGTTACGCCCGACTGAAATTTCCTTACTTGTTTTGATTGCTTGCGTTGCGTTTTTGACTTTCAGGTAGTAAACATGTAACATATCGCGAATTTCTTCCTTCGAGACGAGGTCACAACTGAATTGTCTAGGCACAATACTCAAAAGAGCATAGTACTAGACACTCACACATACTTAATGAGATATACCTAATTGAAGAAAAGAGCACGAAATACGAAAAAACGTTTGTTCCCTATATGAAGATACATTTGAAATATTTGCGAATAGTTCCGAACATTGCAATATTCATTCGACTTTTCATACTGATGGGGTCTTCTATTTTAATTTTTCAACAAAGCACTGCATATCTTGCTGCAAATATGGCTTTTTACGTATTTATGAATAAATACATTTCAACGGCTTCCCAAAAATAAAAATAAAATGAAAAAAATGTTTGTTTAATATGCTTTTTAAGATTGTCGACTGCGACTCATTCACATCAGTTATCCTGAATACCAATTAACTAATGAAATGAATAAAATCCACCAAATTTATTTACACTTTGGAGACAATGCTTTACTGATGCCGCGAAAGCCATAGCTGGCTATTCGAGGGTAATACTTCTTGCAGAGAATATTTGATATTTTGCACAATGTCATAAAATCTAATATGTATATGTGACCTGGTTTATGACTTAAAGAAAAGCAGAAAGCCATAATTTGTTGAAAAGTCTATTAATAGAAGATTAAACGAGTCCACGTAGTCACTGTCTGCAAACAAGTTTTTACAAGCACGTTAGACCATATCACATATAAGAGACGGATTTGTAAATACAAGTCTTGCAAACTAACGAGTTGACCTATTCACAACTGTACCCGTAATTGTATTTTCTAAACTTCAAAACTTCTTTAATTTTTTTGTAATAGTGACTGGACAATATGGATTTCCACTGTGCCCTCTTCTGATACAAGTAAACGCAATTTAGAATGAATTTCACATTGCTAAGGAAAACAAACATCAAGAAATCGAAATAAAAACATTCAGAATAGAGCATACCACGGTCGTTTCGCACATTTCAGTCGGTTTTAACGACTTCAGGCGGAGCAATCTTGAGTTGAGCACATTGTCATGCCTTGTAAGCAGCGGCAGCAACAACGGAATGAATAAAATACCAAAGTTCGAAGCCAGCGAACAAGAATCTTGGAGCGGGGAACTAAACAATGGTGCGTGTCTACTTTTCAAGAATTTTTCAGAAGCAACAAAAGGACGAGCTTCGACAAAGGCACGCAAACACAATTAGGGCTGAGGAAGTGCTGCAACCGAAGGATCGTTCATATTTATGCGTTATAAGGACATTAGATACATGCATTCATACGTGTTAATATCTACGCATCGAAGCGCAGAGGCAAGCAGACCGTGTAGACGAGTAGATGGAACCAGGCTGCGCTTTGTGAAAATGAAATTCAAAGTCATTTCATGTGCACTTCGAATGTTTCATTTTGTTCTCGAACACATTCATATCTATGTATGGTATGTATTTTATATCCTCTCCCCTTTGGAACACAGCTCAGTACATTCATTAAAACTTTATAATCGCCTAACATTTCGATACGTGTTGCGATTGCAAATTATGCAAAAATTTCGATATCAGAAAAAGAGCAGACAACTGCTTGTAGGACCATATGTGACTCTGAGAATTATTATGAATAACTTAGAAAATTATGCGCTCAAACTGTAATGTCGAACATGTTGCCTTTAATATTTTGGCACTACCGATTAAATTTTTTCTGATATTGAAAAAATACGCTTTTAAAGTTTTAGGTAGTTTAACTGTGGCTTATTTCAATGAACGAAAGTAAAAAAAAAACAAATTGCGTTTCATAAACCTTTAAGTTTGCTACCTTGGAAGATTGGGCTTCGTTGGCAGAAGTTCATATTGTGAGGACAGTTTTTGACTGCTATTCACTTCGGAGTGGCCAACAATAATTCTTTTGCAAACGGTCCAAGCAGCTCACACATCTGTTAGGACACGTATCTCCTGGGTAGCTTCTGAACACCCATTCAGAAGGGAACTAACGTGAGAAGGCGAAAAAACCTCGCTTGATTAGGAGTGGTGCGCTGGGCTTGGAATCCGCCAATTCGGAAGGAACGCTACGATGACGACTCTCGAAAACGATATAAAGATCATGAATTACGGATATGCACCTGAAATGTCCGCATCATTACTTGGGATGGTGCAAATATCCAGCTGGTTGATGTCCTCGAAAGATGCAAGGCTGGCATCACTACATTCCAAGAAATCCGATGGATAGGACAGGGTAACTCTAAAAATTCGGATGTGGTTTCGTGGTGAGTAGAAAACAATGTGGCTTCGTCTCCACGATGTAAAAATCGTGCGTGGCAATTTTAATGCCAAGATTGGGAAGGAAGGATTCTTTGGCCCAACCGTCGGAAAATTAAGCCCTCACGACACTACTTCCAATAATGAAGAGAGGCTATTCGACATGCGTACGTTAAGTGGTCCGAACATTGACTCGGACCACTATCTTGTCGCAGCCAAGGCACGTACTAGGCCCAGCGTAGTGTATGCAGCGAAAGTTAGACGTGGGCAAGCTGCAAACAGAACAGACCACCGAAGCCTTTTTACACACACTCTCCCGACTGCTCTGGGAAACCTCTCCGCCTTTTCAAGATATATGTGAGCAGTGGAAACATATCACCCGGTCTATGGATAGGGCAGCCGGTCATTAGTTACAGAATAGCTATGACTAATTCTTGGTACGATGAGGATTGTCGTAATGCTACTACAGAGAAGAACGCTTCCTATAAGCGAACTGTGCAGTCGGGAGCAACGCGAGCTGTTATAGAGCGATATCGTGAGAAACGGAGACAGAAATAAAGCTCGAAGTTTTATCAAAAGGTCAAGGGTCTGACTGAAGGTTTTAAACACGGAGTAACTTTCTGTAAGGATGAAAATGGACATCTTGTTACGGATTAACAGGAATCACTGTCGCACACAATCAAAACTTTATAATAACCTTGTGAAATTCCGGAGAAGTCGAATGCAAAAAGCACGAAGTCTCTATCTATTACCGTTTTCGAGATCCTTTCATTCGGACGGACAGACGGACATGGCTATATCGACTCCTCTATCACTTCTGACCATAATGGGGGTAACTTTGGGGGGTCTCCGACCATTATTTTTACCTGTTACATACATTTGCACAAAACCAATAGGCTCTTGTACCTTCGGTACAGGGGCTAAAAAGCTGAAAAATAACAAAACGGCTCTGATGGGCTGCCAGCTGAGTTATTCAAGACCGGAGGCGAAGAGTTGGTTAGGACCAACTTATATGCATGATATGGTCCGATGAACGCATTCCCAATGACTGGAATCTCAGTGTTCTCTGTCCTATCTTTAAAAAAGTAGACGCCGCTTTTTGCGCCAACTACCGCGGAAAAAGTCTTCTTTCCATCGGATATAAGATTCAGTCTTCCGTATATTGCTGAGGCAATATACGGATGCTCTGATAAGACGATATCAGTGTGGCTTAAGACCAAAAAGGTCGACCAGTGACCAAATATTCACATTACGCCAAATCTTGGAAAAGACCCGTGAGTTCAACAAAGACACTTACCACCGATTTGTCGATTAAAAAGCCGCTTTCGACACGCCGATACGATCGAAGGTTTTCGACGCCCTGTCTGCACTAGATACTCATGCAAAGATTGTCCGTCTTTTCATGACGACGCTATCCGCACACAAAGCGTTGTCAATTTGGGGAAAAACATCTCCGACGCCTTTGATACCAAGAGAGGTTTCAGGCAGGGCGACGCTCTGTCTTGCTGCTCGTTTTCGCCGATGACATTGATAATATCGCACGGCGTTCTCAGAGATCGGCGATCTAGCGGTGGTTGAGGACAAGACGAAGTACTTGGTGTCTTCTCGCACAATGGAGAATTTCAACTTCAGTGTTGTAGAAAACTTCTATCTTGGATCCGAGATAACCAACAACAACGTCAGCCTGGAGATCAGGCGAAGAATCACGCTTGCAAACATATGCTTTTTTGGGATGAGCAAGCAAATAAGAAGTAAAGCCCTCTTTTGAAAGACGAAAATAAAATTCTATAAGACGGTGTTACTCCCGGTCCTGCTGGATAGCGCAGAGGCAAGGACCGTGGTTGAGTCAGATGAAGTTTAGGTCCCGTATGAGCCGCGAGCTGTACGATTTATTCGATGAGGTTGACATAGTCCAATGCATAAAATTCCAGCGGCTGCACTGGACTGGTCACCTCATTCGAATGGATGAAAGACCTCCAGCACGCATGGTTTACATGGGGTGGTCCCAAACATGATTGGTGGACGACGGAATAGAGGATGACCGGGCACGCATTGGAATGACCAGGTATGGAGTGATCTCTTCATACTTGGCATTCAAAATAACTTGCGCCAGCGCGCACAAGATTACGAAAGCTGGCGCGCGTTCCTAAATGAGGCTATGACCGAAAGACGGTTGAAGGCCATTTAAGTAAGTTTGCTACCTACTCTATCAGAACTGCGAACATTTTTGGGCGCCCATTTCTGATCATTATTGTGGCTTTAATTAAGCAGGATAAAAAAAAACAGTATATTCTAATTGCCTTTAAAATAAGGCTGTATAAATGACTCATTGCCTTCGCTTCGTTAGGGACAAAAAAACTATCCCACCTTCATTGTAAAACTTTCAAATGTGCAATGCGAGATACTTCTGCTTTGTAAGGCTAGGCTCATCCTAGAACTAGTTTATACAGCAACTGTTCTGATGCTTTTACATGCTGGATTGTGATATGTGCGTTTGTTGTTTGTTCCAACATTTATTGACTGATGACTGTGCATGCTTACCACTACCAGCGGCACTGGCCGTTAATACCAGCGACGACACCTCAAGACTCCACTAACAGGCGTTACACTATTGAAAATTTTTTTTTGGCGGAAAGCTTACTGAGGAAAAGTGTACTTAAGGTATAAATGCTGACATCAGCCCTGATCGTAGGAGCGCACTTTAATAGAGATAAACGATTAATCACTTTTTCTCTAACTACAAATTTCCACACACACCCGAAATATTCGTTATAAGTTCGAACCGAGATCTTTATTTGGCCTTATCCGTCGGGTCATTTGTGCATCACTTCAAGTGACTGGTTCTCAAATACAGCACTATTAAGTTGGCTTTCTTTTCTACCATTTTATTAAACTAGTAAATCGTTTTCAAATTAAAAAATAGTGAAGATAAGAAAATTTAGAATCGCTAGAAATATTTCATTCGTGCTATTTGAACCCAGAAAAGTTAATCAATTTCATCCAACATTTACTTTTCAACCGTAGCGTAAAATGGTACAATTTAACCATAACCATAAATTTTATTAATAAACAAATCCATATTTACCTGGTATGTGAATCCAGGCTGACACATATTAATATATTTTTGATCCCTGATTTTGTTGTATATTGGAACAATCGCACTACTCGCAGAGGCGGCGGTGTAGCCATTATAGTATGAAAAAGTATTGAACACTGACTTGCTTGTGTTTAATACTTTTCACAACGCATTTAATTGAAAATGTTGGTATTGAGATCTGCTTTCCTGCTTCATCAGCAAAAGGTTTGGAAAGCTTATCTCCTCAAATGATACGAAACAAAAAAGGATGTATTCAAAACTGTTGTGCTTAAGCTTTATCACATTAATGGCAATTATATTGTATGAGGTGAGCTTACCTGTTGAATCAAGATCATGGAACTGTGTTAGAGCAAATTGTTGGGGTAACATATTAAATGAGCTGTCATCCTATGAAATATTTTCAATACTTTTTATTAACGATCCAACCTATATACCAACTAGTTATAAAGGTAACCCTTCAACTCTAGATATTTTTATCAGAAATACCTTAAAGAACAAATAAGATCCTACTTTGCACGCTGACCTATTATCTGATAACCTTCCAGTCGAATGTTCATGAAAATGTAAAATCATTTTTACAATATTCGAAAGCTAATTGGAAAAAATTTAAGCAACTTTTAAATAAAACAGCACAACAAAGGCTAGAAAGTATACTAGGTACCTGTCCAACTAAAGATATTGTTTATAGAATGATAGAACATATAAAGATTGACATAGATGGGACTGTAGAGCAATCGGTACCCCAAAAGCCATACAAACAATTTTCGCTAAAACTTTCAATTGATATTACCAATCTAATCTCAAACAGAAACACTGTACTTAGGCAATGGATTAGAACTAAAGCACCAATCTTCAAAGCTGGGGTAAGCCATCTAGATCGTGATTTACATCAGAAACCGTTTCAATTCAATAAATTGTAATTATAAACTATCTAAAGTTGGTAAAAACTCGAAGCCCTTTTGGAAGCATATAAAAATAATTAAAAAGGAAAAATAATTTATTCCAAGCATCCATTTGAATAAAGATAACTTTTTATAACTTTATAGAAAAAAGTGAATATTCGTGCAGATGTTTTTGAGTCGAAACATCACCTGATTAAAACATACTCCGATGCTGACACTTCAACAATTGTACAAACTTCGATCAATGAATTGATTGAACACAATTAACATTCCTATAACAATTAGTGAAATTCAGGAAATATTCAAGTCTATAAGAAGAACAAATCTTCGGGAATTGATAAAATTCCCAATGTTTGCCTCAAAAATCTGTCAAAAAGCACGCTTAACTATTTAATACTAATAATGGAAGCACCTTGGCCAGGAAAAACCACCCGAACCACCAGATAATTTTCGACCTATAAGTCTATGTGGCTTTTCTAAGATATTGGAAAGACTAATTAAAATCAGGTTAAGTATTCATATAGAGGATAATAATATCTTATCCCAACAGCAATATGTATTCACAGCTCATCTTAACTGCATTCATCCTTTAGACAAATTATCAAATTTTATAAAAGAAAATGTTGTTTTGTTTTTTTTTGTTTTAAGTGGCCGTCAACCGTCTGCCGGTCATGGCCGCGTCCAGGAAAGCGTGCCAGCCTCCATAATCCTGTGCGCGCTGGCGCCAGTCGTTCTGAATGCCAAGTACGGTGAGATCTCTCCATACCTGGTCATTCCATCGAGTGCCCGGTCGCCCTCTATGTCGGCGTCCACCAATCAAGTTTGGGCCCCCCATGTAAACCATGCGTGCTGAAGCTCTTTCGACCATTCGAATGAGGTGCCCAGCCCAGTACAGCCGCTGGAATCTTATGCGCTGGACTATGTCAACCTCATCGAATAGCTCGTACAGCTCGCGGTTCATACGGGACCTAAACTCGTCGACGACTCTAATAGGACCAAAGATCCTGCGAAGAATCTTCCTCTCGAAGACTTCCAACGCTTTCTCGTCCGACTCAATCACGGTCCATGCCTCTGCGCCATACAGTAGGACCGGGAGTAACACCGTCTTATAGAATTTTATTTTCGTCTTTTCGTAATGACTCCTCCATAATCTCAGTGATTCCTGTTCATCCGTTACCAGATTTCCATTCTCATCCTTACAGAAAGTTATTCCGGTTGGGCCAAAGATTCCTTCCTTCCCAATCTTGGCGTTGAAATCGCCAAGCACGATTTTGACACCGTGTTTGGGACAGCGCTCGTACAGGCGTTCCAATCGCTCAAAGAACTCATCTTTAGCATCGTCGTCTTTTCCGTTGCTTTTTTAGAGCAACCCTGGCCTATCCATCGGATTTCTTGGATTGCGGTGATGTCAGCCTTGCACTTTTCGAGGATATCAACCAGCTGGATATTTGCACCATCCCAATTAAGGCTGCGGACATTCCAGGTGCATATCCGTATATCGTGAACCTTATAGCGTTTGCGGGGGTCGTCATCAAAGGGGTCGTTCCGAGGCTTCCTTTTAGTTTTCATTGGGGTTTTTTTTTTTAAAGTGGCGGGTCCCAAGCCCAGCGCACCAACCCCTTTTTAAAGGGAGAGGGGGCCCCTTCGCCTTCGCACGTTAGCTCACCTCTGAACTAATGTTCAGAGGCTACCCCGGAGATACGTGTCCTAACGCACGGAGTTGCTTGGACCGTTTGACACAAGAATCATTGTTGGCCATTCCCAGGTGAATGGCAGTCAACAATTTTCCACACAATGTGCACTTGAGCAAACGAATCCCAATCTCCCAAAGAAAATGTTGCACAGGAAAAATCAGTTGGAATGATAACCCTAGACGTTCAGGCAGCGTTTGATACAGTATGGCACAATTTTTTAGTTCATTAACTTTTAAGAACAAATACTATACCACTCTACCTAAGAAAAATCATATAAAGTTTCTTATCTATGTTACAATGAATCGAATTGAATCTAACCAATGGTTGATTTGTGCAGGCATTCCTCTGGGATCCGTACTAGGGCCCATCCTATACAACATCTACACACACGATATTGCTATTTTTGAAAACTGTATAGCTTCAATATACATATCGGGTCCGCCAAATAATTTTTTTTTTTAAATGCTATAAAATGAAAACTACAGAAGATTTTTTCAAACTGTTTTTTTTTTATTTGAGAGCTCAATTCTTCCGGTTAACAGTGGAATCTGATTTCATTCATACGGCTGCCACGGCTAGCCATGCAGTACTCAAAACGGTTGGTCCAATTTTTGAGTATATTTTCGACTGTGTGCAGCCCTATCTCGGCTATGTTATCGCGAATGTTGTTCTTCAAAGCTTCAATTGATTCTGGTTTGTTGGTGTAACACTTATCTTTGACGGCTCCCCACAAATAATAGTCCAACGGTGTGAAATCGCAGCTCCTTGGTGGCCAAACGACAGCAGAATTTTGACTGATAAATCGATCTTCAAAAACAGTGCGCAAAAGATCAATTGTAACATTGGCTGTGTGGTACGGAGCGCCATCATGTTGAAACCAAATGTCACCAAGGTCCTCATCTTCTATTATTATAAACAAAAATTCACTCACCATTGACTGTAACCGTTTCACCTTCTTCATTTTCAAAGAAAAATTGTCCAATGATGTCTTTCGACCAAAATCCACACCAAACATGGATGCATCAGCAATTGTTCAATTACGCGTGGGTTCTCCGTGCCCCAAATACGACAATTTTGCTTGTTGACATAGCCACCAAGATGAAAATGAGTTTCATCTGAAAAGATGATTTTTTCACAAACATCGATTTCAAGTCGTATTTCCCAGCGTTCTTCGAGCCATATTCGTTCAGCGGAATAATAATAGTACTAACTTTCTGTCAAATCTTCATGAGTTAAGTGTTACCAGGCTCGGAATTACCGGTAGTTCAAAAAAAAAATGTTAGATGGCGGACCCGATATATTTCTACTAAGTACCGGCAAACTTATAGATATAAGTTTTACTTACAGAAATCTTTTCAGTGTTTTGTCCAACATACACACAATTCGGATATATTAATTGCATTCAAATTATTAGACAAACCCTTTAAACTTTTGATTTTATTCAGCTTCGTTCCGCATAACTACAAAAGCAAATCTTAAGCAAATAACTGCCAAGGTATGCGCTTGACTCATTCGCAAATTTGTTGATATTAATATTCATTCAAACTGGGAGGTCTTCCAATTAAAAACATTTAAAAATAAAAAAGCAGAAGAAACAAAAGTCCATTTGTTGTTTTACTGCTTGTTTTTTTCTCAGCTGCCATTAATGATGTTGTTGCTGTTCTCAATAATAAAGACGCCATTAAAAACGAAATAAAATAGATTTACGAGCATAAAATGCGGTTCGTTATTAAGAAAACAAGCAACAAGACAAGCAGGCAAGCGACCATTTTAATGGTGACTACAAGAGAAACTTGTTTCGAATATTTTGTGCCACTCCCTCGCCGAGTTGCTCGAGCCAATGCAGAATTTGGCCATTGCCCAGTCGCGTCCCATGTGGACGGACGTCAGACAGAGGACAGATGACCACATGTGGCGACAACTGATCGTAATTAACAAAGTGCATTCATCTCATGGAAATGTATGTTTTTTTCTCGTTTATTTTTTTAAATATCTACACTAATTAATTTTCAACACTGCAGCAACTCGTTGCTGTTCATTAGCCAGTACAGGTAGCAGCGCATCTCGAACACAGCTGTCCGTCCGCTATCCAGCCATGATGAAGTTGACTTTTGAATTTATGAGTGGTCAAAGGCGGGGGAACTCACGACTCCGTTTGTAATATATTTCAATTCTCTCTTTCGATTTGTCTGCTTTACTGAAAAAAAAAAATAAAAACGTAGGAACTAACTACCCAAATATCGTCGTCGCTGTTGAGAGCGTCTCAATTCCTTTAGAGAATTTTTGTATTTTTCGTTAATTAAGATGCTTTGAAATATACCGATTATTTATGATTGATACCAAAAAAAAAAATTTGAAAAGGTTTTCGTGAATTATTTATAGGTGTGTCTGACTGTCGCAGAAGATATGTTTAAGTTAAAATATGTTTTAATTAGAAGCAGTTTTAAAGAATAAATTTCAGTAGAGAATATAAAGATGTAAAACAAGTTGAAAGTCTTTCTCTGTATTCACTTTATTCACTTTTTACAAATCATAATTGATATTGGGAGAGGTTTGATCAGATATATCTCATATATATTTGTATTGTTTGAAAACGATTAACTTTATTTTGTCATATTCTGCTATATAAAAAAAAATTAAAATATTTACATTATTCACAACAAGGCTAATAATAATAGTTTTTATTCATTCATATCTGAATATTGACAATAGCTAGCAAGTCTCAGTTAAACCGGTCTGCTCGCCAAATTTGTTCATATTAGTTCATAGATGGATTCGGGACTGTAACTTCCTCCAGACACACAGTAAAAACATTGAAAAGAGCTGGAATATCCTTGAATGAGTGTGTGTCTCCAAATTTCCAGAATTTACGGGTTACAAATCCCATCACAATACTTAAATATTGAAACACCTCGAAAGTATAAACAAAACTGATATAAAATAAGTCTAACCAGTTAGTTAAATTGGAAGAGTTAAATTGGCTTTGTTCACAACTGAGAAATCTGTCTCAGAATGTTTTAAAAACATTTTTTATTTAATATTTGCGATATATTTCATGAAATGACTTTAATCGCGATATTGCTTATCTCCTTTTTATAAGATATTTAAAATATCATGAAACGACCTTAAATACATAAAAGCTTTCAGCACAACATCAAGGATAAGTTAACCGAGATAACAATTCGTGCTTTGTGCATCTTTTCACATTTTTTTAGTATGATGACGACCATATCTACATCCAGGTCACGACAAAGAAAGCTATTGCGTATGTACCACGGAGCATTTACTATGTTTTGAAGTACAATATTTTGAAATCGTTGGATGACACTAACGATATTGAGTTGAGATCCATTGAAATTGAAAAAGGTAAACGTTTACTCAAAAACCATTTCATCGATCGATATTTAGTGCCCATTTCATCCCGCTTTTTCTTAACATGCTCTTTCCAGTAAAGTTTGGTATCGATAGTCATGTCGAGCTATTTTGCTTGGAATATGGTGTTTGTATTCCATCTTTATACAAGGGGATGTAGCGAAATTTGTTTATTTGTGAAGTTGATATAACTTTAAGTTATTAAGTTTAATCCTCCAGATTCGTGTCCAAATGGAAATTTGAGTTTTTGCGTTTTGGAGATTTTGCCTTTCTTCCGTTTAATTTTTTTCGACTGGAAGTATTGTGGGATATAAGTTTTGCGGTGAACTTGGTCGATTGTAAAGTGGCGAACCCTAAAGCCTAATTGATGAGATGGAATTATATTACGTTCTCGAATAATCGACGTAATATTTTTCTCAAACACTTTTTCAACAACCTTTAAAATAATATGAGTTCGAGTCATTTAGATCTTTAACCGGTTTTAATATCATTATTACCTCTGAAACTTTCAAGATTTGTGGAACATAGCCGCGGTAATTATAAATCGAGTCAACTGAATTATCCCTTTTAACGACAATTCTTTTAATAGCTCTGAAGTTATTAACTGAAATTTGGTGATTAATTCACTGCCAATTATTTGAACTACTTCTACTACTGGTGCATATCCGCATGGTTGACAGTAGGATGCTGTATCTGATGATGTGTCCGTTTTTTTATCGATGCCTGTTTGAAAAAATATATTCGATAAGTATTCACAAAATACTATAATAAAATTCTATAATAAAATAAATATAAGTACGATCATAAAATGAAGACGAATTAAAAAAGGATCAACATAGTGTCCAATATAAGGTAGCAACTATAGAAAAATTCAAGAACAAAATTTGTGATAATCCCCATTTAACGATGAAGGGTATAGTATTTGTTTTAACTTATTCTTTAATGTTTATAAAAATAGGACCAGTATCCAGAAATCAGTTGCAACATGTTATAAAGCTTTCAAAAATATAATTTTAGAAGAAGGATGTAAAATAAATACTTTTTATTCCCTTCACAGGTATTGTGAATAGTATAATAATTTGTCGCGAAGTTTGTGACACACTAAAGGAATGTTTGGAATCGTTTAAAAATATTTATTCTTGATCTAACGATGGAATGCATGAATATTAAATTCAATCTAAAAACGTGTTAAATGTATGTAAAATTAAAGAGAATAAGAACTACATAGATTGCTCATCAGAGCTAAAAAAAACCATTTTGTTAAGAGGACGAAGGATATAATATTTATATTTGCTTGTCAGTTTTTATGTGTCGACTAGGTTCGTGGCATAAGAAGTCCAACTAAAAATATACAAAAATAAATACATATATCGGCCCGCAGCGACCTTTTTGCCAATTGTTTAAGAACAATATTCTCTTTTGAAATATAATAAAAGCATAAAACATTCAATGTAAGCCATTTTTATGCATAAAGACTGATTTTGCCACATATCAGCTCAATACACCGGTCCCCACACTTAAGACATATGTCCTTACAAAGTAAAAGGGGCCACTCAAATGGATACAACGGCGCTTAAAAGAGAGGTCCGATACAACCAACACATTGACGGTATTAAAAATGACGGATATACGCGAAGCAGTTGAATGTGACGCCTTGTCATTTTTTGGAATTTCCAAAAACTTAAAAAAAAACAAGAAAAAATGCTGCAGTTGAGTGGACTCGACTACAAGATACTTTGATCCTATATAGATTTAAAAAATTTCACATAAAACTTAGAAAATTGTGACAGATTTTTATGGAGACTAACAAATTTAATGGCAGATCTATATTAATTAAAGGTGGATAAAATTTAGTGTTTCTAGTGTTTCTATTATCAATACAAAATTTTTTTTACAAAAAATTAAAAAGAGGAGTAGGTATGCACGGTGCTGTTGAACAAGAACATACATACATTATATGGTCTGTCTCGCCTCCTAAATATACCCTTTTCCCCTTTGCGATCAGGGTATAAAAAATAGTAGCAATGCTGAGATTTATTATTTATTTATTTATATGTAACAAGTAAGAAAATTACAGTCGGGCGTAACCGATTTTGAAATAAACTTGTAAAATTCCGGAGAAGTCCTAGTCGAATGCGAAAAACACGAAGTCTCTATCTATTACCGTTTCCGAGATCCTTTCGTTCATATGGAAGAACAGACGGACATGGCTATATCGAGTCCTCTAGCACTTCTGACCATGATGGGGGTAATTTTGGGTGGTTTCCGACCATTATTTCTACCTGTTACATACAATTGCACAAAACCAATAGGCTCTTGTACCTTCGGTACAAGGCCTAAAAACTATGAGTTCCAGTTCCTTATTATTAACGCTGTGTCCAGTTCTACGTCTGGTATATCGCATATCCTTCTGTTCCATAACGGACTGCACCACATTTTTTCTTCAATTGGATTGGATTATTTATACTAATTGTTAAATGGGCGCCTTTCGGTCATTTTTAGGCTCTTTAAATTTGGTCCAATGTTGATCCGGTTATGAAAGTCACACATGGTGCTCTGGATGCTGTATTTATCCCAGTTTATCTGCATATTTCATAATCCCAGCCATTTTACCGCAGTGCTAATAACAGCCATAGAAGACCCCATACATACATATGTACATACTTTGGCCTGGGCACTATAAAAATGAAAAACTATTTTTCGTAAGGTCTCATTGTTACTCGCAAATACTAGAAACTATCTATCTGTTTGTTTGTATGTCCGGGATAATTTTCGTAATTCGATTGTGATAGATTCATAAAATAATATTTCTTAAACTAGCAGTGACATCCTACGTTTCCTTTTTTGGCTACTGTATTGGCAGAAGAATGGTAGTACAAGGAAACTGAGGTATAGATAGAACCCAAAAGTGTTTTTCTATATCATTAATGCTTTACGGATAAAAAGATATGAAAACAAGTAAGGAAATTTCAGTCGGGCGTAACCGACTGTAAGAGGCCCTGTACCAGTTCAGGTCGCCTAACAAACACATTAAATGTTTCCCGAGCATATGACCAAACTCATGACCACTTATCACTGCGCGAATATGAATGAAAAGAAAAGGGGGGTTCAAATTCAATTGCTTATAAAATCTTCATTTATTATCGGATTTTGATGAACTTTTTTGATTTGGGCTAAGAAGGACGTTAGATTTATACTGGTGTGCTTTTATGTGCCGAAGAAATTTTTACCCTAAGGGGTGATTTTATGGTGAAGGGGGGAGGGGTAAAATTTTAAAATAAACTTGTGAAATTCCGGTGCAGTCCTAGTCGAGTGCAAAAAACACGAAATCTCTATCTATTACCGTTTCCGAGATCCTTTCGTTCACACAGACGGACGGACGGACAGACGGACATGGCTATATCGACTCCTCTATCACTCCTGACCATAATGGGGGTAACTTTGGGGGGTCTCCGACAATTAGTTCTTCCTGTTACATACATTTGCACAAAACCAATAGGCTCTTGTACCTCCGGTACAGGGCCCAAAAAGACACCTCCAAAATAAGAAATAAACAGTTAACTGAAAACCATTTTATTATATGTGCAGAACCGAACTATTACTCTGTCAACTCCAAAGTTTGAAAAGAAATACAGCATTTGACGAAATAAAACATTGGCAGAAACCAGTTTCGTAGAAAATATAAAGAGAAACACAATTAAGAAATATATAAGGGGTTATTTTCGTTTTAATAACGGGTACGTTGAACTGCCTTATGTTCTTCTGATCGATACTAATAATAGACTATACAAACTCCAGTTAGTGAGAGGCTGGTGGGTAGTTGCATCAATATTCGCAATAACTAGCTAAAGGCCAATAAAAATAAAACATCTTTCTTTATTCTTAAACAAATATCTTTTTTTATATTTGCAAAACAAAAAAATTATAAATTCAGCAAAACTTTAAACAAAGCAAATAAAAGCGGTTTCGGAAACAGCTCAATAGATTCAACATTTTTCATGAGCGTCTCATTTGTAGATATGAATTGTTGAGATATTTGGCAGAATTTCAGTAAAGTAACTAATTTTTTACCTAAACACACTTTCTTAGTCCAATACAAATCCAGTGAAATATCGTTTGAATGGTATTATAAGGCTTTTTATTGTTTCGATTTTTGCTTAGTAAGAAAATAGAATAATATGAATCATATAGACTCATATGTTCATATATGTTCTGTAGTGTATATACTTAGGCGCATGCATAATCAAATCCCCAGTTTCCAATATACAGGAATGGAAACTTCTCACGCCGCATTTCCACTTGGATTACAAATATTTATGCGTATTTGATAGCACTAATGGCCCATTAAATGTACACGTATGTACGAGTGCGAGTACGCATATAGGAGGAAAATGTATCCAGGGTCGGGTTAGTGGTGGTATGCGTGTGTGTATCTGTGCGAGCGTAGGAATGAGGATGCGTATGTACCTAGCCGAATCTAAATGGCATCAAAAGCAACGAACATGCAAAATCATGTACTCGTAAATCGCCTTAATGCCATCAGCCTCCGGGCAGAAGCAAACAATGTGGCGTCTTTGTAGGTGGTGGGTGGGCAGACGGACGTACGAACAGATAACGCCAAAGCTGAACAGTAGGAAGGCACTGAGAACTCTTCATATAGCTTTGAGAAGCACGGAACATGTTTTCAGATAAATACAGATATTTACCTAAGGGGCTGTGGCGTATAAATGTTTGCGTCAATGTTGGCCGATGTATGTATCCGTTTAAAAGGGAAGTGTGAGATAGAACACTCACAGTAAGGTGTTTTCGAATACGTATTACGTAACTAACGAAAATTAACGTTAATAGCTCTGAGTATCAAAATAATGGCAACCCGCTGCATGGTCGACCCTGGGATGGCTGCTGCTGCTGCTGCGATTGGTTCGTGCTTTGGGTGAGGTCGGAGTTGCCTGTATGGCGAAATAAATTTCGAAAAACTCATTCCGGACTTAGGCGAAACGGGAAAATATTGTTATGACCTTTTCCATTGTACGGATGCGAACACTTGTTGTAGTTGTGTTGCCAACTCGAATCGACATAAATTTGATTTCAACACAAAATTACGACACAAATAATTGAGAGTAGCGAGCGATTTTTAATGAAGTTGTGCATTTGTTGAGCTCAGCGAAAGTTTTATTTGTGTTCCTTTTAGATATTACTAGACGATGCCTAACTACGATAAGTTACTATGAAAACAGTCAGATATGACAATTATTTACAAAGATTAAAGATTTATTATCTAACTTTAATTTGGCATAAATGAAATTAACACTCTTCATTTTGTTAGTATTCAGTCAGGAGGTGCATGATTGAGGAGTTAGTACTGCGACATAGTTAATAATTGACATATTTACTTATATTTAATACGTAGTTCCCAATGTAAATTAGTTTAAATGGAAATACTTTACTATTCATCGTCTCTACATTGTCAAAATTTTGAGGTGCAATGTGGAGTTTATACTCCCCAATCGCAGTTTATTTTTAGTTTTTGTGCTCATCTACAAGACAAGCAAAGCATGTGACGGCGTTTGTAGCAAATATTTAAGTTTAAATTTCCGCACAACATAAACTTAGTAAAAAAGGATTTTCACAAATAAAATTTATGACATCGTAAAACGCATCACAGATGGTAAAAGAATCTTATGTCTGTTATAACTCAGCATGATTTGTAGACTTTTTTAGGTTTTCTTTTTTAGAAAAATATTTGAAAGAATGAGTTACGGAATAGGTTTACACATGTGTGCCATGCCGACTAAAAAACCAAAAAGTGTTAAGATTTCCGTTGACAAATATTTGCTTTACGAATCTCACGCACTGCTGGCATCTTGAGATATTCGGAGTAAAGTAAACAAATTTAGGAGAGTTTAAAACCAAAATCCAATTTTAAACTGCACACATTCAATATTTGTGAAAGCAATTTAAACGCTTCAAAACAATCGGTTCATTCGGCGTATGGGAGTGGTCATTAATTTTTATAGTCGAGTTTCAGCATCCCAATAAGCGCGTTTCACGCATTCAAATCGAATTCGGGTGTACTTTGTTGCTCCACAAAGCTGGGGGATGGTATGCAATACAAGCAATGGGGTGGCTACGGGCATACGACGCAATCAGCAGTTAAAAAATACACGTAATTGTATGCGCTCGGAAATGCGCAATGAGGGAGACGAAATCCTGCAAGACTTTAAAATGGTAGCCAATACACTTAAATTCAAAATGCAGACAAAGAACATTCAAGCGTTGAGCGGGAGTAAATCGAATGACTCTCAATGGACTAGTTTAAAAAAAATGTCATATGCGAAAAAATACAAAAAAAGAGCAAAAGAAAAAATGCGGATGGTATAGAAATCTATCACGCATTAAAAATGTAGAGTTTAAAGTTTTACAGTTGCTTGGACAAAAATACATTCAAACTTTAAATTTAGAAGCCAGATGCAGTTGCTTAAATCGGATTTGTTTATGCAAGTTCATCGAGTATTTACATAATTGGATTCACATTTAGTCAGAAGCCTGTTCAAAGTAGCTGACTATTTTATGTTTAAAGGTGAAACAATTGTACTGCAGGGTGAATCGAAAAACTATTGATTCTTTAAACCGGTCTATAACTAACTCATCAAAATTTGTTGTATCTTCATGTTGGACTTTTTAGTAAAACTTTTAAATGTATACGAAAAAATTTAAAAATGTTATTTTTTTTTTATTAAACTAATCTTGCAGCTCCAAATCTTTGCAAAGTTGTTTAATTTCTTTTAAATTAAATACTACGGATTTTGTTCCTTCTTTTTTTTCGCGCATGTGTTCTGAAAATCTTTTTATATTCCATTTTCATTAGACGCCGGCATCTCCAACCTGCTCCCGAATGGGCGTTTTCATTGAGTTTACTGTGAAGAATTCAGCAAAGTAAAGAAAAAAAAAAACCTTTTATTTCTTATAAAAGTTCTTACAAAGCACAAAAAAAAAAGAGAAAAGTTATTGTTACGACCAAACGAATGTTATTTTTGTAAAATACACTCAGCGACGCAGTAATATGCTGAGCAAAATTTTTCTCTCGACCAATTCGCTGCTGCGTTGCAATAACTTCAGCCAGGACTTTGCCCATTCTCGTATATCCTTCGGTGCTTCTTATTCGCCTTTATGACAGTAATATTGTATGAAAGTACGACTACGTCGGTCCTTTAGTCCACGGACTGGGAATAGTTTTCGTTGCTGCTCCTGCTGCTGCTTCTGTCGATGCTGTTGTTGTAGTTATAATGGCTCTTTGCTGCGTAGTAATCGACCCTCAGTGAAAATGGCCACGCCACGAGGACGACGGCGTGTTTATATTGCTCGAATGGGTTCATATTTTGACGTTTAATGTAGCGAAAATGAAGCCGAGATTTATGAAATGTGCACGTTGCCCTGCAAATAGAGCAGAGATCGAAGAAAAAGTTCACATTGCGAATTTCCCAAAAATGCCAAAAATCAATTGCAATAACTAAGTGTGTAGGAAAAGAAATGACGATATTGCAAAAACGTTTTCCATTAAGTGAAAATGCTGTTCACAATTCTTGCAGAGCAGTCGGCAGTGTGTGTGAAGAGCTTAAGTTCACACAATCGCCTCCGAGCGAAATGTCTAGACACTGGCACTGTAAACTTTTATTACGCGAATTAATTATTTTATGACCAACGTCTCTCTTGGAATTTTATACATTTTAGTTTTGGCTTTTGTAATTGTAATAAAATCCTAAAACTAAACTAAAATCTTTAAAAAGTCAAAAATTGTATTTTTCACAAATGTATCACATGGCTTATATACGAGTAGTTGGAAGCAATTTGTGCAAGGTTTGGAGAAATATTTTTTAGATTTTTTAAGGCGCCTAATTTTTAATATTTTTAAATCAAATATCGAAAATTAACACAAGAGACAATGTGAACTTCGTTGGAACCGACTTTTAAATACTCTTTAATACTCTTCACACTTTCCTATGGCTTAATAACGTTGGACTTTAGTATTGCGTGCTTAGCTGGTATGGCAGGCAGTTCGTCTACCTAGGCCTCAACATTTGCTACAACTAATGCTATATCCAGTCCATTTTTGAAACTTGTTTCCAAACCTAATTGGATTCTTCTTTTTTAAGCCTTATAGTAACCTATATCAGCAGAAATCTAGAATATTGCTTAGTTTTTATTCAGTTAATATCAGCATTGTTGAAATCGTAGCGGTCCTTCGTTGCCGGCCAATTTATGCTGTCAATCAAAATTCGTTGGGTTAAATTCAATATTATTTCCATGTATCACAATGAAGACTTCGCCTCTTTTCGATGAATTCATCCATTTTTTCAAGGTTAGTAACTGAGCATCTAAGGTTTATGAAGGACCAATCATCAAATGGTTTTTTTGATCCAAGAACAGTACTACACATACCAGATAGTTCGTTGGTGGATATGTTCAGCATTTTTTTTATTTTCTAGCCTGAGCAACAAAACATGTTGACAGATGCAATCTTACGTCACAATCGTAAAGTCTGACATTTTTTAGGCCTAATTTACTGTGAACACTTTGATGTACAAGCGCAATTTGGTTTCTTTACAAGCACCTGAAACATTCATCTCGGCCAAAAAATTATGCTCTCAGGTAGGTATAAAACTTATTGGTCTGTAAAACGCGATAAGAATCTCTGGTTTACCAAATTTCAGAACCATCATAATCTCCGCGTATTGCCATTGGGAAGAAATGTGATTAATGCGATTAATATTCTTCGAATATATTATCCCCTATGTTATATCCATATCGGACCAACGAAAACTGTAGTCCCATTACAAATCTCGTCCACTCCCACGTCCCGGTGTTTGTAAGAATAATATTTTATTGTGGTTTGGTTCAGCTTAAAACGAAAAATTTGTTGTATGTGTCACTAATTTTCACTAAATATCCCACACGGATCCAGATGGGAATACAAATTGAATATTCAGTGGTATCTGCACACTCGATGAAGAGTTCTTTCTTCTTTTTAATAATAAAAGAAAATATAAAGGTTTTTACATTGAATTAATTTATTTGTAGGAGCTTCTCTAATTGAAGAGTATCGGTTCAACCAAATTAAATATTTTCTCTCATTTTAACTATTACTTTGGACGGGTTTTTGCCAAATGCCGAAAGAAACCCGCAATGAGGCTGCAGCACGAACACATTATTATACTCGGTATAAAGAAATTTTTACTGATAAATGAAATACCACACGTAATTTCTTATCGCCTCTAAGATATACTATAAGACGAAACTAGATGAAGTTTAAATTGAAAGTTAAAATATTTTTAAGTTGTCGACATTTTTTTAAGTAGTTTCATTGTTGGTTTGTTTTAATTCTTTAAAAAACTTTATTTTAGTAAGCAAGTTGAATTACTAGTTTGGGTTGCTGTGTTATATTATATTCTAAATAAAATGTTTGCTTGCCATAAGTTGTATGTTATTATCTAATATGAAAAATATAAACGATTTCGAAAAATAGCAACTATTATTTTTAATCTCCAAAAAAAAAAAACAAAACATTTAAGCAGCTTTGCAGCTATATAAAGAACAAAATGATTAGCGATAAAAATTTGTTTCAATATTTCATTATTACGCCTTGGCACAATAATGCGCGACGGAGCACAGGTTATTTTTACGACTTTTATTCTTGCCACAAGTTGTGATGCGAAACTTTGCCGCCGAGACAAGAATTCCCTAATCGACTTGAATAGCACCCTTAAAAATAAAGCGTCAAATCAAGGCGAGACGAGATAGGACGATTCCAGTTGAGAGCGGAGTTACAGTCAGAGTTCAGTTGCCCATCTGCGGGATAAAGTAAATTACAAAAACTATGTGCAAGATGGGCTGTTATTGCAGTAAAAATGCTTGTAATGATGACTCTAAGTGTCGTTTCCTTAAGTGGATTACCTATAAAAAATTTATACAAAGATGTTGCCGAATTACACGGACACTGAGACAGACAGACAGACAGACAGACAGACAAAATCGACATTGTGGCAGCCAGACTGAAACTCATAGATACCAACCCACCACCACCACCTCACTATCCTATCAGCATCATCATCCTCAAAACAAAATTCTCAGCACTGTAGAGCATCCGCTGCCCTTTGCTGTTGATAACTGATGCTGAGAGCTTGAGAAGCGTGCGTCTTAGCGATAAAATGCAACATTAAATTGGTGATTTTGGAAAGCTCTCTGCTCTGCTCAGATCTCAACTCAACTGCTTCTCTATGGCAGCGTATTCACTTCATTAGGGCGATTTGGCTCCTTGTTGTTTGAGTGTGTGTAGCTGAGCTGAGCTGTGCTGAGTCTGTGCTGCACGTGGACTGCTTATTAGCGTCAGTTAAGATGGGCCAATGCCGATGTGGTTCATGTTCTTTAAAGGCGCTTGAAGTTGTACTTTGGCACATTTGTTGCACATAAAATCAGAGATTTGCCCTTCGTTATATAATGTTGAATAGTTTTATGAACCAAAACAAAATAAAAAAACTCGCAATTTACGATTTAAAAGAAAAGAAGTTTCAATATTTGTCCAAAATTTAATAACAATATTTAATCGAAATTTAATTTAAATTTTTTCTATTGATTGTTGTGATTTGGCAAGACATCATTCGTAAAAATGCAGAAACAATATTTTCTTTATTTGTTATTTTGTATTTCATAAAAGATGAATTTCCAATTCATTATATTCTCATTAAGTTTCGCTGGTAGTCAACCCGCATAAGATTCCGCAAATCCAATCAAGAATTTAAAACACCAAAGAAAATTAATTATATGACATGCAAATGAATTTTTAATTTGTTTCATAAACTTTGGTATAAGAAAAAATTAAAAATAAATGTAATTTCTTTTAACAGTGTGCACCCTCACTTGGCCAAGCCTACACCCATCCACCACCGCCCTAAACCAGCGGAAGAAAATCTTCAACGCCTGACATCCCCTCGACGGGCATAATTTATGTTTACGAAGAAATTAAAATAAACGCCAAAACGAGATTTATTCAATGTTTGTATTAAGCCACGAGCGCGTCGATGACGATGGCAACGGAAAAGACTTCAGCTCAGCAGGGCACAGCACAGCATCGCATCGCATTGCGTCGCCAAAAGAACAAAACCGAGATAAAAAACCACCCCAGTATCAGGCGTCGGTGCAGGCATTGGATGGCCACATAAAGCGCAATTCCGAGTCATTTGGGGTGATATCCATTATGGACGAGGAAAATGGTCGAGCGCGCTTGGTGTTTGCTTACACGCGCCGTCTACTTCGACGCCATCGATTCTCACTAGCCTCCGAGCCGAAGTTTGCGGTAGATTTTTATACTTTAATCCAACAGGAAAAAGGACGCAGAGCTGTAGCCGCCGTTTGTGCACTTATCCGGTTTGCCGGTAATAGCTTTATCTGCCAACAGAATTATGTGCTGCAGCTTGATTCATGATCGAAGCGGATGTTGTTTCTGCTATATTGTGTTGCCATTTCTATTTTTCCTCCATAGATTTTCATTTGTTCTCTTTAACAAGGTCGCATGGACCACTACTGGCTAGGAGTACCGGCAGCAAAGGTCCGGAAAGAAGTCCACATAGCGGCGTTATGTACTTTTTTTTAATACAGTAGACTATTATAAACGAAATAAATATACAGCCACCTAAGATATTGTGGGTCATACTTTATTTTGAAAAAAGAATGGGTCAAAAATAGATTATTTCATTTTATAAGATATAACAATAAATCTAAATATGTACCAATCTTCCGTACTCTCAAATAATTTTGACAGTTTATTCGAAAACATGTGACTGTACCATTAAGCTCCTAAATCTGAACAATCTGTTAAAACAAATAAACTTCTTTATTTTCAAGATTTGCATCCAACATATTAAATTTGTTTAGTTAAGATCGCCAACCATATTACAGATGTGTGGATTTGATAAAAATTCTTATTCAATACTAGCTGTACATAAAATTCTATCGCGGGACATCGCGTCCTCCGACACTTACCAAACTTAATAGGACTACTTCTTCAGATCCTATTAACATAAATATCAAATTCCATCGAGGTACCTCACATGGATGGAAAGATATATTCAATTTTGTCTATTGCTATATGGATGGTGGGGTACAACATCCTCCAATTTTGACCGAATTTAACAGGATTACTTCTACCGATCCTATTAACATTTTATATCAAATTCCATCCCTGCATCTTAAATGAATGGAAAGATATTTTGAATTTTATATATCGCTTGTATGGGGGTGGGGCATCGCCCTTTCCGATTTTGATCAAAAATAGACCCCAAATAGATGCAAAACTATGTTGAATTTTATTCATCGCTTATATGGTGATAGAGCATAGCCCCTTTGATTTTCCATGCGTCTCGTCAAGCTGACCAAAAACATATAGATTTTATGTTATGTTTTGTATTTCAGTTGGGCAAACAACCAAAGATGAAAAGTTTTTCTAATTAGTTTGACTGAGTGTTCCGATTAACAAAATATTTTCTTTTAGTTTTATATTGATCTGCAACCTGATTTACCGTGCATAGCTACTCCTCAATCTGAGTTTTTGTAAAAAATGTATTCATTTTGATAACATTTCTATAAATGTGAAATTTTGTCTATTTTACGTTGATCCTCATAAAAATTTGTATTTATATCCAGATATCCGGTCTAGTGGAAAAGTTTTTGAATAAAAAAAATGTGGTTAATTCAGCCAATATTGGTGTACTTTGTGTCAATCCTAACAGAACTTTCCATTGGAGTCCAAATAGGACCACGAAATGAGGTGATCCCCCTACAAAAAGTCATTTCAATATACACATGTCCGTCTGTCTGGCTATAATCAAAAAGAACTTGGATACTATAAAAGAGATTGAACCTTCCTTCTTCAGGTAGGTTGAATTTTGACTCCCTTGTGGTTCGTACACTGAGAAAAAATATTAATATTCCTAAAATTTAGGCAATTGGATACATTTAAGTATTTTTTTAACTAAGCCTCTCAAACGAAGACTATAATTGAATTGAATTTATTATTTATTATCTAATAATTGAATTATTTAGGTAAAAATTCAGTTATATATAGTCTACGCTTGAGAGGCTTAAGTACAAACTTACCCAAATATATCCATTATAGTCCATGTTTTGGCTTGCCCAAATTTCAGAAATATTTATTTTCGGAGTGTAAGAGAATTATTTTGTTGTTCTTATACCAAATTCAATAAAGCATCCAGATTGGAACATATCCCCTTTAAATATTTATGGTTCAACTGCAGCGTTCTCTCTTGTTTCATAGAATCTATTGGTTACACTTAAAATTATTCAACTCCCAGTGTGCTTAAATTTATTTCGTGCACTGTATAAAAAAAGTTGTTTGCCATTTTCGTATCGAAAACGCGCTTAGGAATAGAAAAAACTCGCTGTGCACCGCAACAGGGAGTCATTCCATTTGAGCAGGCAAACACGCAGCAAATAAAATTCAGTCGCGGTGCAAAATGCGCCAAACAAGGAAAAAACGCCATACCAATGCTTACATAGTATATAAACTCTTTACTTATATAAACACAAAGGCGTCGAATGGGATGGGGTTGGAGCAAAGTTAATTGTTGGAACTTCGTATATTTGGGGAGATATTGAAGAGACATTGTTGAACATTTTCACCTTTTTTCTTATATTTTCAAAACTTTGGTTCTCATAAGCAAATGCCAGAGTTTATATATAATCGGGCGCCCCTGTTTGGTCATATATGTATGAATGTTGTTCTGTGCGGTCGTTATATGTGCGCTGGAGTATATTCTGGATACATGGAAAATCAATACTGCGGCAACCGAAGCAAACTACAAACAACGTCAACATGCTGTTCAGTTCGTTTGTTCATTTTTCGTCATTCCAAGTGATGGAAATCTATTGGGCTGCGTCCCTTCCTTGGTGTCATTTCCCTAAGCTATTTGATTTCCATCAGCACACTTCCCATTCTTCTCATCTGTTCGGGCTATGGGTTGCGTCTATCAGTGCATTCGGTAAATATTTGTTTAGCTGTGTAGCTGATGAAAGAGAAGCATGTGCCGGAGCGGAAGCTGGCCGCGTCGGAAAAGGAAAAGCGACATTACGGCGCAATGGATGCAATGAAGATGACAATGGCGACGACGACATCGGCCATAGTGATTGGACAAGCAGCTGAGGCACTGAGACACTGCGTTTTGGGCAACGAGTCGAAAATGTGTCGATGAGAAGAGACTGCGAACGACACGCACTCGCTTAAATTGACATTTAGTGTCAATAGAATGACAGTTATTTTAATTGTGTTTGGGTGCTGTGACGATTTATGTTATGAGTGTAATTGCAGCAGCGCTGCTTCTGTATTGAACACACACATACATTTGCATGGTATATAAATATTTATGAGATATTTATTTTAGGCATGAGGCAGGCCCAAATATTATTGGAATTGAAAACCGCATGGCACAATGCGCTCCCGTTTAAAACGCGTCATAACAGTCAGAACTGGTTTAATTGAAATTCTGTGAGATCACAACTGGTTCCACAAGCTCCACAAGCAAAAACACATACACACATAAGAGAGCCCTACACTACACGAATGTATTAAAATATATTCAGTGAAGCATCGCTTACTACGATTCTTTGCGATGCTGTAGAGAATCGTTAATTTCGTCATTTCCTAAAATTTGTACTCGTTAATAATCGTTTGTATTTTATTAAATCATTTTATTCATTTTTTTCAAACAATAATATTATCGCCATTGGTTTTTCCGGTACTACTCATTGATACATCTGATAGGCAGCGGGAATACTAGACTGCAACCATTTCATAATCGATTTGTAATTCATTTTTTATGGAGAATGTAGCACATGAAAGAAAGCATCAGTAAAGCATATACTTTTTTTATCAGCACCGTTTTGTATGAATCCGTTTGTATGAATCAAAACTAATGCCACAGCTTTTAAGATATCGCCCTGATATTGGGTATGCTTGGGTATTGGGTGTATTTGAACAGAACATAATTTTCAAGTACCTTGCCAAACCAACTTCAAGTACAAAACATTTTTCTTAGATGTACTAACCAGATAAAACACTGAAAAAGACTTAATAGTAATGGCTCAGTTCTACCGAAATTAATGATTCTTTTTTTTTCGGTTTTGGATTAAACGCGAAAAAAAAATTGTTTTGTGTGGCTGTGTAATCAATTTAGGCTTGATTCATTGAACAAAATTGGAGAAAAATAATTTTTATTATGGAAAATGTATGAGAAAATTTTAACCATATCAAAGTAAATATTCAGACAATTACTTAGTCATACTTATTTGTTTTCGAACAAACCCACCGACCAATTTTTTCAGTTAAACTTTTGGGTTGGATTTTGAGAAAAGCCAAAAATAATAGCCCAGCATACCTCCCGCAACACGCTCGCCCCTTTCTTCCCACAACAACTCTGTCTGATTAGCCATATCACTCTCACCTACTCATCGCACTCTTCCTCCGGGGTGCTTACCCTCCCGTGACACATCTCAGACAACCAACCGCATATCACAAACAACCGCCTATCACAGCATAAATAATATTCAGGAGACTGAAATAATTTCTTTAAGATTTCTTGATTTTTAGAATTCTTGATTGAGGCTTAGATCATATATTAGGATACATGCGTGGGAGTGTTCTCAATAGCTTAAAATGGAAAACTCACATACATATCCGCCTATATTTCAAATCTTTATAACATTGCGTACAATCATCGAATTTAGTTCAAATAAGCGCCTTTTTGATAAATAACTAGTTGCCAACGAGATTCCAACTTCATTATAGAAGCTTGTTTTCCTATTGACAAAAAAGTGAGACAGTCGATTCTCGCAAGCATCTTTTGAGACCAATTTCTCGCCAGCTAAATTGTTCGACATTGACAGGAAGAGATGGTAATCCGATGGTGCCAGGTCCAGACTATAAGGTGGACCTCCCATCCAAACTCCCGGAGCTTTTGGCGCGTGACAATCGAAGTGTGTGGTCTGGCGTTGTTCTGATGGAACACAGTTCCTCTCCTATTGGCCAAAGATGGCCGCTTCTGGGTGATTGCTGCCTTTAAGCGGTCCAGTTGTTCACAGAAGAGGACCGGATTGAGCGTTTGGCCATAGGGGAGCAGCTCAAAGTAGATGATGCCATGCCAATCCCACCAAACACACAGCAAAACCTTCCTGACCGTCAATCCGGGCTTGGCAACCGTTTGAGCGTCTTCGCCACCCTTCACCCACGACCGTTTGCGCTTTACGTTGTCGTAGGTGACCCAATTTTCATCGCCAGTCAACATTCGCTCCACAATTGGGTCGATTTGGTTGCGATTCAGCAGCGTTTCGCAGATGGAAATTCGGTCCATGAGGTTTTTTAGTGTCATTTCGTGTGGCACCCAAATATCGAGTTTTTTTGTGTAGCCAAGAAATAAAGAAATATTAGAAATGGGTAAATTAAAGTTGTAATGAAATTAATAATTCAAAATCAGGCTGTTATAAAATCCTAAATACAGAGAACATTTTTTTTTTATATTTTTCAACAAATTGTGGTTCGAATGAAATACACTGAAATATAATTAAGAAACTGTGTTCAAACCCATCAGATTTTTATAATTTTCATTTTAATTGTTAATTAGTCTTTCAAAATTTTAATTATTATAATTATAATATAATGAATTTTAATAAATCAATGACATTTCTATGACATATGCCTTTGATCCGCAAAAATACCATAACACGAATACCATAGTTGAGAATATGTACGAAGGATAATTTTACTTCAGAACTTAGTTTATTTAAATCTTCTTTAAGTACGTAATTTTGTTCACTTAATGTTGAACTCATAACTGCAACTAAAAATAATTTCGCTTTGAATTTTGTGGTCTGCAGTCCAATGTACTTTATGATGCGTCATACTTATTATGGACTTTTATATAAATTTATTTCGTATCCTATTATGATCATTAGGAACTGTTCATTCCGATGCCGATTCATAATCATTTGATTATCGGCATCGGCATAGATATTCGTCGATGCCAAACTCTTTCTCTTTTACGCAGGTCTCTTATACACACACACACACACATCAGCACAATACTGGTGGTCCCCAAGACTCCATTCCATTCCACTCCATCCACTCCATTGATGTTTGTGGAGCTTAGGTTGTCGCAACGTGCCGCTAGATGGCGAAAAATGTTGCACAGGTCAATTTAGTGGAATTAATGGAACGAAATTCATGGCGCAGAAACAGTAAAATACACACATTCAACGAGTACAGTGATCGCCCCGCTGCAATGTCGCAAGGGCAATCGAATCGGATTTTAATGCACCATTGAACGCATCGAAATTGCAATTGAGCGCTCGATTTTTTCATGAGAAAATGCACTTGCCGCATCACACAGGTTGCATTTACCTCTGCATCTGCCTCTTTCTAACGGCCATAGTTGAAACAACAAATTTTCCAAGTTGCCACATTAGTGAACTCGTATCCAACCCAGTCTAGAAAAAGTTTTCCAACCTAGGCCACATAAAAAATGGGCAACAACAAATGGGCAAAGCAATGAATGCACTGGGAAAAGTAATTAAAAACACGTTTGTTTCGGTTTCAGTTACGGTCGTCTATCGCTTGTGCCACGCTCCGCATTACGTTGCTTTGCTTTGTATCCTGTAGCAAAGGATACAAAACAATTCAAAGCCATTAGAACGTGTGTCGCCTGCAAAAGAGAATCGAAGTTCACATTCTGCACATTTTGTTTGAAAAGTTGAGAATAAACTTTGCTGCTGGTAGCCACATTCATAACTCGTTGCTGTCGTTTCCTTTGCCATTAGTGTTGCCCGTGATGTCAACTTCCTTGTTTTGTTTCACATTTTTGCTGAATAGTTTTCTTTGCTGTGCAATTCTCACAGTTTAGTTGATTAACGTCAAACAAACACGGAACGTAAAAGTTTTTTGCTAACAAATCTAAAAATGGAAAATCAAAAAAAGTAACATCGGTGTAACCGAAAGTTAATACCCTGCACACAATTTTTGTATGATGTAACAGCTATAAAGAAAGAACAACAAATTAGATATCTGTACACTTAAAATTCAAATCGAGATTGGTGAGTTAGTATCCATGATGTGTGCATGTAGAACCCATAATATATTTCCTCTTTCAAAGCATTAGAGGTAGCCAGCTGTTCCCTGTTATTATAGACACCTTTAAAAATATTACGGTGCGATCTCGTTTTAAATTCCATATATTTTGGGTCCTTGATATTATTACTAAAGAAAAGAGAACAGTTACATGTATTTATTGTTCGCCAAATTTTGATCCTGCATCAAAGTTCTTCATCAAATCGAGCTATCAAATGTAATGAAGCTTTCTTATTTTCAACCACTTTTGCTGTTTAATTGCTGTTATCTCGTTCAATTCTGGAATATCTTAAACTGAATATTTTATATTAATCCCATCAATATCAGTGCGCCCTAAAATAGAGAGGACTGAAATAAATCAGATAAACAAGATTCGAAAAGATTTTCACGCAGAAAAGGCAATCGTTAAGACGAACATTAAAATTTACGATCGTCGACGATACAACAAAGAGCTCAAGTTTTAATTTAATTAAAACGTCTTCGAAATAATGGCGACTTTCACGATATTTATTGCAGTGATGCATCAATGGCGGCAGCCAAACTGAAAAAATGTATTGCAAAGCGAAATGATCAGAAACGACGGGATGCAATGGTTTGTGATGCGTCATGGAGTCGCTTTACATACCTACTTACAGAGTAAGATATATGTAGGATTCAAAGAAATACACTCGTGCCTCAACACATTATTCGAAAGAAGGAGCCGCGTTACAATTTCGCTGATTGCGTGCACAATTGTAAGTCGAAATCAACTAAGAGTTCAGCTAGAGAAACCTTTGCACGCCCTTACTTACCGTGCTGCACTTAACAAGGCTAACGAAAATTTACAACCGAGTCTAGGCAAAAGAGTCAAGGTTAATAAAATTTCATCAAGCACGATTGCTCCGGGTTAGGAGGCCCTATCTACATACTTACTACAGGAGACACAAATGGTGAAGTGAGCCAAGTTAAACAAAACCAAGACTTCAACAATGTGAAGACAAGGGGAACGCTTTCGAATTTAGCGAGGCAGAATGCATGCATATTGGAATCGAAAGAGCAGAGTCGATTCGGGAAATATATTTCGCAGCAAACTCCTTAAAATATGCAAATGAAGAAATAAATTTGCATCCTTTTTGTTCGTCTCAGAGGATTGCAAAGGAATGAATCTATATTCATACGTGTGCATTGGTGTGCGTGCAGTGATGAGCACAGCGCCTTCTGGCCACCTCTTCACTTCACTCCACTACACTACACTCCACAACACTGCACTCCACTTCGATTTGTGTTTTCTTGGCGCGCACGTCTTGCACATAAATAGTGCAGCATATTCAAAGCGTCCGAGCGCCGCCACCGCCGACCGATACCATCATCTTCCTGGAGCTCCGAGTTCACTTTGTATCCACAAAGTCAAAAGATTAAGACACAAAATTCTTTATTTGCTAAAACGCAAATAACATTAAATTAAGTAAGTTTTTGTGGTCGCATTGCCTTCGTTGTTGTTCGTCGTTGGAGGGAGGTAGGAGGAAGCAACGGCATCGCCGGATAAAGTTTAAGTTTTTGCTCGTACGCAGCTTGTATGCGAATAAAGTTGCTTGCGGTTTTCGAAACTGAGTTTTGCCTCTTATTGAAATTTATGCATTTTCGGGTTCCCTTCTTAAATAATGAATCACAGCTGAGAAACTCTACTCTACTCATAAAAATGTGAAATCCAAAAAGAAGTAAAACTAAAAAAAGATTTTAAATTGGAATAAATTGTTTTATGATTAACAGAAAGACGCACTATGAATTTTATTTGGAATAATCATATTCAATTTGAAATTAATGACAGAAAAGTTATTCCAGAAATATCTTTGTCGATGTTATGGTTTAAAACTGCCTTCCGAAATCTCTCAAATCTAGCTGTCGTTCCGTAGGTCATTATATTAGTAGCAACGCACAGCGAAAATGTATATTTCATCAGTCTGTTTCTTACTCGGTGGATAAGTAAATAATCACATTCGAAGCTGTTGAAATAATTCAATAATTCATCTTGTAGTCCAGTTAAATTAGGTGAAAAAGAAGTAAGCCTAGGAAATGAACGAATGATTTGGCAGGTTAGAAAAATGAATCATTCAAGCTTCATTTCTGTCACATAACCTCTCAACCTCCTCAAACTCTCGCCTTTCATGCTCCTTTTTCAGCTCGCGCTGCTCCCAACTGCAGCGCTCGCTGATTGGAAAAGTTATTCTCTGCAGAAGCATTGCGACAGTCCTCGTCGTAACCAATGACCTCCTTGGAGGCCCTATCCATGGAGCGGGTGAAATGTTTCCACTGTTCACATATATCTTGAGAACTCGGAGAGATTGCTTGGGGCAGTCGGGTGAGTGTGCCTGAGAAGGCTTCGGCGGTCTGTTCTGATTGCAGCTTTCATTTCAGATAGTGCTCCGAATCGATACGGCGTACGTCCAACACACTCGATGCGTACCATCCGTCAAACACGATATGTTTAATTTGGTTGCGTGTACATTGATCAGGACTTAGCGATGTAGCCTTGTCAATGTTGAGGTGTTGCAATCTGATGCTGCCAACTAGTATGTTCCGAAATTCGGCGAAATGGATTATTGAATTCATGAAGCATTCAATTTCAGTTTTAACAGCTGTGATGTTTTGATCCTTGTGAACGTCCGTTTTGTGAATATACCAGGGACCACCTGGTTAGAGCTCTAAGTATTTTCGATCGAGCTCTTTGTATCTATATCCACACATTGCCCCATAATTGTGACCCGTACGTATAAATAGGAATTATTGCAGTGTAGCAAAGAAGGACTTTGTAGTTAATAAGGTCAACGAATATATTAACCAGTTAGCTACTATTATGACAGTTGGATAGCAACTGCTCGAGAAGAGTGAGGTGGTCTGCTAGTCCTCTAGTTTCTTCTATTGGGCATCGAGAACTGCTAAGATTGCTAAAATTGCAATAAATTATAATCGATTCAATTTATTTTGCATGCATTACTTTAAATTATACAATTTGTTACCTGCGAAACTTTCCAATTACATCTTGCAAGGACATACATAACACATCAAAGGCGAACAAACTGGAAAAATTCGTTTGCGAAAAGGAGACTCTGCAAAAGCCAAATGAACAGTCTTTGGAACAACATATCCTTAGAGGTCCTTCAATAATTAGTTAATTAACTTATATTTAACGAATAGTTTAGAAAAAAAAACTTTTATGAACTGGGACTCCCATTGGACCTTGCTCTATGGCAGTGTGGCTAGTCGCTCCCTACTCTTCGCGCTCTATCTCAAAATCGGTTCAAAGTATCAAAAATTGGTAAAGTCGAAATTTGTGGAGAATTTTATACTCTACAACTACGACTTGAGGCAAAGGAAGCGAAATATTAATAAAAATGATTTTTGTGACCTTTGAGCTTGAATATCTAAGAAAGCAAAAACGAGATTTTATGACTTTTGGGACATTTGAATGTCAGAAAAGGTTTGTGCAAAAATTAAGCATCATTCGTTCATTTCCGATGCTTACTCCTTTTTGCCTTATTAGACTAGACTATACTTATGTACGAGTATAAAATATATAAATGAATGTTATATCTACGTATGTTCCTTATAGGCAATTAAACTGTCCAACCTATTTCAGGTACAAGGATAAATAATTTAAAATTAATGTCTTTTCAGTGCGAAACTTTGGCAGTTATTGAAAAAGTCAAGTCTGCCAGCCAAAGTCTCTGCTAATTGCATATAATTTCATTGAATATTTTGCAACAACTTAAAACCATGAAGGAACTCTTTTAACTGGTCACTAGCCAAACTAATTTCAATGATGGCGAGTGCCGTTTTGCTAATCTTTACTCCGAGAGTCATTATGAATTTTTGCAATATTTATGAGAATCATTTGGCAACGAACAACGAACTGATGTAAAGTACTAAGAGTGAATCAGAATACTGTTTTGAATATTGGATCAACTCCAAATAGCTGACACAGACGAAGTTTGCGACTGCGAATGGAGAGTGGGCGCTGTTGTTAGAGAGTTTGAAATTGCAAAATGTGACATGGAAAAGAGTTTACTGCGTCGATATAATTCAGCGTTGTGAATATCCTTTCAAATCCTGCAAATAATAGTAAATTCCGCAAATCCAATATCACAAATCACGGCGATAAAACGCTCGACCAGCAACGCCCCGCATATGCGGCAACCCTTAGAAACGACCAGAGAAGTGGTAAAAAGTGAGCGGCGGCGGTTGGCAACATATAAGCTCGCTTTAATTACGCACAGTGTCGAGCTTAACCCTTTGCCAGAAGCGGAAGCAATGGCGTTGCCAAAATGGGAAATCCTTTCATGCAACCCCAAGCCCAAATTGGAAAACTCGCTGTGCAATTAAGCATTCATGGTCTTTGCGAGCTTAAATTTTGACATTCTCTTGTTTATTTTGTGTACATACATGGACGGACTGCAGGACTGTCGGACGGACTAATGCAAACACACACGCATGGTTCCTTTTCAGCGCTCTGATCCTTTCGGCCATTTTATAATGTGTGTATAGCGGTTTAGTGTACGCAAGGGACCCATTTCGCTCGAATACCAAACAATTTTATCATTTTTAATCATCAAAGTGAATTGCTCGATGCCGGCGACATTCTCGGATTAAAAACTCATATTAAGTTATTATCGGGCGGTCGAAAAGTGCGAAAGTACAAACATATAAACGGAAGGGTTGAACGTTTTGAGGGGTTTGTACAAGTTTTCACTGAATAATTTTCGGCAATATTTAAGTTTAAGCTTAAAGTGTATCAGACAAACGTTTTTTACTTAAAATTGAGAGGTACTTGAAGTGTTGAGGACTTTAGCGAAAATAAAAATTCATTTAATGGGAAAAACGTATCATAACCTGTTCATATTGTTTAGGTACACAAAATATGTGAGAGGACACATCAGTATGTAGCACTTTTAAAAAGTTTTTATTGAAATTCAATAAAATTGATTTAAATAAAATGTCGTTTCTTCTGCCACAACCACTGAAGACATGGTAGTTCGAAGTAACTATTTCACGTTATAATTAAATTTTGATTTACTTTTGAGAACGTGAATTGCCAACTTTTTTAATTATATTAGTTCATTAAGCGAAAATATTTTTATTAAAACAATAGTCAGTAGCTCTCTACTTCATTTCTCAATGTGGATGTGTGTAGGGTATGGAATATTCACACACCAGTGCCATATCATGCTTTCTTTTTATTTTAAGGTCCTTTGTGTCTACATCGTGTAGCATCGCTGAGCACTTATCATTCCAGTGCACTGAAGCGTTACTCATTATTATGCAATACCCTTCCTGCCTCCCTTATTCCACGACGCATTTTAACAAAGCAAATGTTCCAAAACGTTTGCAATGTCGTTGCTGCATGTCTTTGGACTGCGTCTGGGTTACTTAGCCCGCTCTACTTTGCTCATGGTTAATGCATGATTTAATGTTTTTTTATGTTTTTGCACGCACGAAGCGAAATTTTGCCTCTACGTAGTTCGATCTGCTGCAGTTTTTTTTGGCAGCGCATCAACACACCATTTGCTGAAATATTTGAAGCACTTTGGGGACAGCCTCATTTGGACATTGCGCAAACTTCCATTAATGGTCATATCCTTGGTGGCAAAATGGAGTCGCTCGTAGCTGCGCATACTTTGTAGCCGTCGGCCGTTGAGCTCAGCAGCACCGTTTATGGTATTAAAACATTCAAGAACTAAAAATGCGGAATATGTCTTCGGTTTCTTTTGTTTTCGTTCCGTTGGCTCCTCTTTGTTCTCTCAATGCATTTACTTCAGACTCTTTTGTTTCGGATTCTCATGAAATTTTAAATAGTTCGAATATTTTTTCATTGGTTTTTCAAGCTGGATATGGCTTTTAAATTCAAAGTTTTTATTTAAACATTTATAAATCATAGAAAAAGTAAAGAGACAATGTTATATAACTTGGGAAAAATTGAAAGAAAATTCAATGGAAAATGTTTTGCTCCAACTTGAAAGTTGGTGTCTTTAATTGTCTTAGCATATTTTTAAAGCTTTCAACGCTAATATTATTGCCTCTAGCTAGAAGCTGATAGAAATAAGTAATTACATTTTTTAGAAATGTATGAGTGATACCTTAATAATAATTATAATAACCTGTACCCATAGGGTAAAAGTGTGTATTAAGTTTCCGAAATTGTATGTAACAGGCAGTTGGTAGTGAACGGATACTATATAACAATCAGGATCAAAAGTCGAGTCGATATAGACATGTTCGTCTATCCGTTTGTACGTCTGTTTGTATGGCTATTATTATGAATAGCGAGATCTTGATGATAATAAGATATAGAGCCTTCAAGTTAAAATATTAAGATTCTCTCATTAATTCTCCAGATCACTTGTATTCAATGAACACGCTTACTGACTGACTGAACATCACCCAAAATCCAAAATCGTTTTTTTAACGATTTGATTTATGGACAGTGATGTCCTTTAATGGTGCTTCAAGGGAAAAAAAAGCCAAACATTTTACATAATAAATAATTAAACATTGGATTCGATGGTTTTGGAAAACTCTATACGTAACGAAAAAACGGATAGACAAATTGTTGGAAGATCGTCCATCCGATCGTCTTTGATCGATATAACGTGCTTTGAGCATTAACTTATTTTTTAATAGTAATCGAAGTAAAGATGTCCCAGAAATACGACGAAATAAAAATGCCTTCACTTTATCTAAAAAAAAAGAAGTTTTATTGCTTTTAACACTTTATGTTCGTATTGGTTGCGTTCTGTTTTAAAATTGTTCATGAGAAATGGAGTTACTGGCGTGGAGTGATTTAATTTTGTGGTAACACGGACACGGAAGTCTTCGTCCTTACAGAGACGATACCTAAATACTCAACAGAAAAGAGAAAGCAACTTCAAATGCAAAAACCGACTACATATGAAGGTTCCTTCCTTGAAAATTCACTAAATAAACAAAAATATATACACACTAGACTTTTAAATAAAAGTCATCACAGCGACATATCTCCAAGGCATATTGAATTAATATAAACTAAATTATAGTGCCGGCCTGTAGGTATAAATGTTTTCAAGCAGTTTCCGGATAGTTCTGAAATGAAACTAATTTGCAGATGTGAATTTGATGGCTCACCTGGTGATAGTATAATCTTCATTTGTAACTTCTGTTATACTCATAAAAATGATAGACTCCTGCCATCAGAACATCTGAGTTAACAGGACACCCCAAAGGATCTGCGATTTTGCATGACCGCTTAAATTGAATTAGTGAAAGAAGTCAAGCTCGGCAGCAACAATAGCTGCTCAGCAAACCGTACATGAAGCCAGCAGCTGCAGGGATCCCTATAACATATGAGATCCTACAACTCATCGCTAAAAAGCGACGCTTACATTCCATGTGAATGCAAGTCCCACCACCCACTGGGCAAAACAGCTTGGAATAGAGCGCAGGGTGAGCTCCGACGTGCACTGGTGGATCACAAAACTGCTTGGTTCGATGAGAGGTTGGCCCACAATGGCACAGACAAGGACGGCGACGAACTCGCTTTGCGAAGACTTCACGCGCCATCAAAAGGAGGGTGTATCAGGAAGGCGCCACTGGCACATTGCAACGACTCTTGGTGTAGGACCGATTTGGAGCAAGCGGGAGTATTTACTGGACACCCTAGCAAGATAGGAGAAACAATTGGTCGACAGAGCGTCAACAGAGCACCAGGTCTTAATGCCATATGTAACATTACATTAAAGGCACTGCCAAGTCGTTCGATCCAGTCTACATAACGTAGATATTTGAACGCCAGGCTACGTCTGAGCGTTTACAATGCATTGGCCCTGCTCAGGTGGCAAGTCCCCTCGGTAGTAATGCTGGAACATAATTCATCAAACCTGGAAAGCCGGAAAAGGACCCTGCGTTCTGCCGATGGCCGATCTTAGTCCTACCTCCCGTTCAGATCATCGAAGGCTAGTTTGCAGTTAGGTCTGATGTGCCGCCAGGATGTAAGTATACTGGTATTTCGTCTTGCAGAATGGGAATGCATTCTGGAAAGTGAGTTGCGAGTAGAAAGCGTGCTTTATCCTCCTCGTCTTTCGTAAAGCACCGTCTAGCTTCTTTAGGCAGAGTCCTCAACTGTTTTAGTTTTGAGCTCTAAAAATTCTAGAAAAAAAAAATATATACACATAGATTTCGAACAAAAGCTATCATCAGCGACATATCTCCGAGGCATAAATATTGGTGGCATTCGACAGGAAGGAGTATTGGAACGCCCACTTTCTGGACATTAGGGAGGGGTTCGACCGTGTTTGGCTTACTGGCCTACTAATACAAATTAAGGATACGTTGCCTGCACCATATTTTGTGCTACTGAGATCGTAACTGAAGGGAAGGCAGTTTGTGGTTAACCTTCACTTGGTAATTTCAACGCAATATGAAGTAGCAGATGGTGTACCACGAGGAAATGTCTTGGGTCCTCTTTTATACTGTCTGTACACCCTCGACATGCCGCAGCCAGACGCTAGCCCGTAATGCTTGCCACATTTGCAGTTGATATCTGCGTCACATATAGGTCATCGTGTGAATACGTTGCAGCCGACGATGTTCAAGAATATGCCTCAACATACGCGCAATGGGCGAGACGCTGGAACCTCGGCATAAACAGCGGCAAGTGCGGCTCAATGCGTGCTTCACCCTGCGACGCAGGACGCCGCCTCCTGTGCTTATCGAGGAGGTGCCGTTCAAACAGGCTGACTCGGCCAAATACCTGGGGGTCGTACTGGATCGCAGACTCATCTTCACTAAGCAAGTGTCAGCGAAAAGGACACGCATACGAGCTGCGGTGGCCAATCATTATTGGTTACTCAGCTCGCGGAGCAAACTGCCACTTGCAAATAAAATGGTTATATATAACCAAATCATAGCACCGATTAGGAGGTATGGGTGTCAAATCTAGGAATTAACCTACGACAGCCAGATCAGACGCGTACAGGTGGCTCAAAACCGGGCCTTAAGACTTATCACTGGATGTTAGTGGTACATGCGCAACAGTATGCTCCATAGAGTCATGAAATTGGCAACGGTTTTCGAACAAATAAACCACCACTCAGCAGGTACAACAATAAACTGGAGAGCCACAGGTACAGTCTAGCTGTTGGTCTGGCGAGAATAAATCCACAGCCTTAACAGGCGACAGGGTAACAGGCATCAGAAATTAAACTTTATCATTGCTGTTCTGTTTATGTGATATTATTTTTATTATTGTTATTTTAATGTTGATAAAGCTACGCCATAGTTCTTAGCAGTCGCACCCAACTGTATTAAAAGTATACCCCGTATGCCTTCGATAAAAAAAATCTTCCTCGACATATACAGAAAAGAGATAAAAATTACATATGGAAGGTGATAATTAGATTAAAATAACTACATGGAGAAAATATATTCAGGAAATGATTTGGAATGATATAGGTCTTCGAATAACCATGCTAAAGAAGAAAGGCAGCAGCAATAGCAATGATGGAAATAAGGCAAGAAGTTTGCAAATCGTTAACTACTATCATTCATTACCAACTTTAACTAAATCCTTTTTAATAATTTTCACATTATATTAAAAGCAATTTCGTGTCACCATTATATAAACTCTGAAAAGTTTCGTTCTTTTTGTATTTTTTGTAATATATGATAAATATTCGTGGTATCCAATGTCACAAACGATGCAAAAATTATTAGTCCACGGTTTTCAAATAAATAATTTGACGTGGAACTAAGACGAAAATGATTCAGAAGCAAGAAATAAAACGATTGAATTCTCTTTTCTATTATAAAAATTAGTAAGATCTATAGTAGAGGTTCTCAAGTATATTATAATATTACCAAATTTCATCATAGCTATCATGCTATAAAATACCTCCGCCTAAAACGGCTCCGAGTTATGAAACTTTAAAACGTTCATCGCTATCATATATATTTTAGTAGGTCTTTGATTTCTCCTTCGATATGTAACAAACCATTTGACATTTCAACAAACCTAAAATTTGCTTACAAATATTGGTTGATGTAGGGTATAATTGTATTCTACAATGTGCACAGAATATGTTTTTACATAAATATATATATGTATAGTATACATATATAGTATACATTGTATACACATCTACATTATATTTTTCACACTGATAAATGAAAATGAACCGACAATGTATGACTAGAACGAGGGAGAAGCGATTATAGCCACCGCCACAGAGTCTAATAAAACAACCAATAATTATTAAATTTAGTTTTTTGCACTTTTAGACGATATTAACATTTTATAATTAATCCTAAACACGCACTTTACGCTAAAAAATAATTACATTTAATATTGTATTACAGCTGCCGGCGTTACGCTCCTCCTTGTTGTCATACAATGTGGTTTAAATTAGAGTCCAAAGCGAGCTGAATGCATGGGTGGATGGACTGAGGGATGGACGCCGCGACGGACTGAGAGATGCCTGGATAAATAAATGGTTGAATGGATGCATGGCTCGCAGCTTATAGAACTCCATGTTGTATACCCGCATCGCCCGCTTTTTCTACCGCCTACTAACCTCTTGCTTCATCCCGAACATTGCAAATTTGCATCAAAATGGCTAAAGTGAAATATATTGCGGGTAATTAAAAAGTATTTTACATTTCAGCTTTCATTACTGTTGTAGTTATTGTTGTTGCTGCTGGCCATTATGGCGAGTATATTAACAATTAGTTGACCGCACTCATTTGGCGCTCGTTCGTCTCTCAGTTTATTCTTGTTTTTTTTTTATTTCGAATCATCAACACAGCCAAATGTGGAAATGCTGCAAACATTGCTCTTTAAATGAACTAAAGTTATTATTTTGCGCTTTTTTACTGCTTAACTCTTAAATAAACTCTTGCAACAAGACTTAAAGCCATATCACTTCATTCAGTTAACTTTATATACATCGTCTATTTTCTCCGCCCACAATTCTATTCTCCTTCTGGACACCAAAACGCAATTTATTAATCCCGATGCCTGAAATTGTAAATCTTGGCCTCTGGCAGAGGCGCAATAAACACGAGCTCCCCATCTTTTTCCATCCTACCCACTCCAACTTCTGCTGCTGCTGCTGCTGCTTCTCCTCCTGCAGAACTGGGAAATAGTTTCGCTGCCAAACTGAATCCAAGCCAAGTTTCAATCTCTGAAAGCGCGCAGCGCGAAACGTGGCAAAGCTGAAGGAATGAGGATTGGCGCAGAGTTGCCTTGGCTCACAAGTTGCGTATTTTTATATATTTTACAAACACACTCACACTCGGACGGACTTTGAGCCATTTGTTGCGCGTTGTTCTTGTAACAAGATTTAATTTCGTAAAAAAGTTTCTGTCGGAATTTATGAGGAGTACATGGTGGCGTGTTGTTTGTGTTTTCGCATAAAGTGTTTCTGGCGAGATTTATGCGTCATGAATAACCCCGAAGGGGACAAAGCGCACAACTGCGACAACAACATCGAGAAATACAAGCAATATTTTTTTCTTTTTCCGCATTAAATACAACAGAAATACTTAAGAAAGTTTTTGCAAGAATGCCAACAAAAGTATTCGGCTTACATAAGCATTTTTTATGTTTGCGCAAAGTTTTACAGAGTCGCAGCAAAGCCATTCATAATCAAACCATTCCTGAAAGTTAGATTTATTCCAAGAATGCTTTTGCAATTTAAAACTAAATTAAGAAAAACCTTATTTCAAATGAATAGTATTGAGCTAGAAAAAAGAAATTTGTAGAAACTTCTTTGCTGTACATGTATATACATATACATTAGATATATAATAGATATATAAGATACATAACCCACCCAAAAAAAAAAAAAAACAGTTTCGTTTTTGTAAGATATAAAGGTGATATTCCCCAAAGCAACAAAGAGGCTTTAAAACTTAATTGCCTTAAATAAACAAGTTTTCATACTACACAAAAATTTATGGGTAGTTTGAATGGGGGCTATCCCAAAAACCAGCATGGCTTATTTACGAAAAAATATAACATGATTGCAACTGTCGAATTGACCAACCAAATTTCACCCTGAACATTAATGTTGTTCATATATAAATATGACTGAAGATATCTTGATTCATTACAACTTAGATTCCATGTTCTAATAGTTTTCTATATCGTATTGTGTAAATCTTTGGATCCATTAAGATACCGATTATGATAACCGACTTATAGCACATTTACGAAGTACTGGTGTAAGCAAGAACAAAATGTGAATTATAACACTATTACATGGCAATGCATCAAAGTTGTAGCACAGAGAGAGAGAGAGAGAGAGAGGAAAATGAATGAATGGTAGCTAGCCCATTTTAAATCATTATAGATCAAAAACGGTCATTCGGAACTAAAAATAATAAGAAAAACGCTAAAAGAAACATAAAGATGATTTTCAAATAATTCTCCAATGAAACCTAACATAATATAGTTCGACGAATTTTTTTTTTCTCATAATATGGCGTCTGGTTATCGCAAAATTGAATATCGATTACTGTCATGTCTTCAGTGATGATCGAAAGATTAAGACAAAATCGAATTCAAAATCGGTCCATACATACATACCTTAAAAATATTTTAACGCTAAGTTTCTCACTGAACATCTAATTTCTAAATTATCGCTAAAAAAGGACCCGTTGGAGGATTTTGGTCGTCCGACTGTGCCTCAAATCACAGCCATGGTGTGGTACAAGCAGTTGCAATTACAAATCAAAAGATTAAAAAGGAAAAATTAAATAACAATTTATTGAAGTTCAGAGTTAAGGACAGATTCTTTATATAGTTTAAAGAAGAATTGTAGGAGAATAGATGAGAAAATTTGTTAAAGGTATATCAGAGACCGAACTGAATTGTGGCAAGCCACTAGTTTGTTGTGTAAAATGAGCAAGAGGGAACATTTAAGATAAAGATTCAAGTAAATAAAGAAAATCGACAAATATCTTGTAAACGAAAATGACTGAGAGCATTGACCAAAGAGCAGATAGAGTCAGAAGAACATTAAGTTTCAATCGATCCACATATGGAGGGAGATGTATATCAGAAGCCCAATTCAGGTTTCTGAGCGCAAATAACAGAAACTGTTTTTGAACAGTCTAGATACAATATTGGTGGATTAAATAATGTGGGTTCCAACCAGGAAAATTCTACAAAATGCAGAACAAGTAATGTGTATAGAAGTTTAGTAAGGGTCATTTAATTCCTTGGACCACCGCTTAATAAAGCCAAGAACGCCTCTAGCTTTATTATCCATACACACAATATAATTGGTATAGCTTAATTAAGGATCCATAAGGACAACTCATCATTAATACAAATATCCCTACAGGGGTTATGCACACCCAGAAAATAGGTCATGATACATATAAGGTTTTCTGCAATGGAATGTTTCGCATTTACATTTAGAAATATTCAAATTAAAAAAGTTTGTTAAACACCAAGTGTATAACGAATCTGCTTGTAATAGACTATGTTGGGAAACATCAGAATATGACAAACATAGTTCGACATCATCAGCATACATCAATACAAGAGCAAGATTTATTGCCAAAGGGAGATCATTTATAAATAAAACAAAGAGCAATGACCCAAAATGAATACCTTGTGGAACACCAGAAGACACATCTAAAGATTAAGACAAACAATTTTTTCATTTTATGTCTAAGGTGACTATGACATACACTGTCAGACACAAAACCTTTATTTGCGACAGAAGTGAATTCTAAGAGATTGATATAAATTACAATTATACAAATTTATAAACACATATAGTACCCTTATCTTCCTGTGTAAAAACTGCCATCAAACTAATTTTATAATCATTAACCAAATCATTAATTTATTTCAATGCTGTCTACCGTTTTTCAAGAACATATACACCCATTCAACTCTATTCCAATTCAATTGCAAAGTGCTAGAAATATAATCAATGCACTTCTTTAGACGATCGAGTGTTGCCAATAAATTTATCGAATGAGTTAAATCACAAGAATGGAAGGCGAATGCTATGAAGTGAAGGCAGTGAAACGCTTCGCCATAATCCAGTAGAACGCCATAAAAGCTGTTTATGGCTTCGCGCTCCTTGTGCCGCCATAAATTGCAAGTGAAAAGTGCCTCAGACGTTGGCTCGCTCGAATCATGGCTTGGCATGAAGCACCTCATGGAGCGCGGCACCGCATTCGATATCCAATTCAAGCGTTCTTGTAGCCAAATTCAAAGCCGTGCGTATATAATTTAGTTATAAAAATAACTACGAAATAGTGGCCTCCCGTGCACGCAACACGCTGTAAGATGAGATCTTTCCAGCGCTGGGCGTGTTGCAAATCAAGGCGCATGTTCAATCGTTCGTTGAATGAAATACATGAAAGACTTCAGTCTATCTGCGGGCTAGACACGCTGAGCCGGGAATGGTTACAACCGATAGAGACAGTCAGACCGGCAACCGTCATAATTAAAAACGCATTCGCCGTGGGCTGCGGCGCAAAGTTCGTTGTGGGTTGATCGCCCCTCGCAACGTTGTAAATTTAAAATAAATGAAATGAATGCATATTTTTTTTTATATTACATAAAAAATTTCAATTAAATTATTTATCAGCTTACATCAGTGGTGCAAAAAAAAAAAATGAAATGACTGAAATTTATGACTGAAAGTTAAAATTTTTTATGCGGCATTCGATTTTTAATAATAAAAACTCAATTACATTTTTTTCGTTATCAGCAGATACATATTTCGTTTAATTATTCATTCTCCGTTTTTAATAAAATGTGTTTAAGTTTATTTATATCAGCTGCAAAATATATTATTTTTTTTTTACAAAATTAATTGACATGTAGCAATGAATTTAAAACAACACGAAAATATCAGGTTGAAATTGTGTTTGAGAAACAAGCCCAGAATAGTAATACTAATATGATAAAACTTGGATAAATTGTTCAGAATAGGCTTGTCCATATTTTATTTATTTATAAAAGGCTTAAATGTTGTAAAAAATTACAGATAAACAGCTAGAATAAGTGTGCTAGACTTTGGAATACCGTGGAACCCCATTAAACCATAAATTTGTATTAGGATATTTCCTATATGGAGTAAAGTACGACATTTTATTAAGATTAGATACATCAAATTTTTCGATGCAAAATAAACTAAACCGTAACCAAATACTTTTCTCACAAAAATGCAGAAAAGGGCCAGATTAGAATGGATACCCCTTCCTTTCACCCTAGGGGTTCAGGGCATAAAAACTTGTTCAACTTCGAAAAAAAAAACATGAATTGTGGTTTATTTTTTTATTTTCTTATGTTTTTAATTTTAATTTGCTATTGCAACATATCTCATCCATGCAGAGTTAATAAATTCAGCTCGTTTAAACATGCAACTTGACACGATTGCATGTTGCAACATTTACCACACGTCTAAAGCCAGCAGTTTATTCGTGGGATGCGGCAAGCGGGAACGGCATGAAAAATATGGTGAACATGCATTTATTTCATGTACACAAGCGCAAAATAAATTCACAAAAAGCAACAAAAAAGATTAAATGAATTTAAATAAAAATGCTTTACGCGCTAAAGTATGCTTGGCAAGGAGGGTAAGCGGGGGTGCACAGTGAATCTGATTGCCATACTAAAAGCCGCCGACATTGCAACTGACAACAACAAACAACAACTGATGCATCCTGCCGTACCAAGTCGACCGACCCATTGAATCGGCCGCCAATTCACCTCTTTGCCATTTTGTATTTCGATTCAGCATTGGATTTTCCGCTTCATTTCTCGTCGTTTTAATTTTTCCATCTTTCGATCTTTTTTTTCGCTGCCATTTTTAATGCGCGCGCCTCAATTGGTTCTGCCACCGATTTTGCTATTAATAGCGCTGCATATTCCAATATTTATTGCCGACAACATGCCGCAAATGGATGGATCGGACGCATTTTATGCTGTCACGGCCCAAGCGTCCCGGTCTGCTCCGGCCGATAAGGCCGACGCTCTGCGTGGCATGGCTGCGCATTCAATTTGCATAATCACTTGCGATTCCTCGCACGGCGCAAGCGTTAAATGAGTTATTAGTAAATGTCGCAGAGTCAATTTCAATTCGATTTATAAATCAATAAGGATATGCCGCGCATTTTAATACGGTTTACATGTGAGCAACTGAGCGACATTTGTTAGTATGGCAGACGAGCCACAGAAGTTTAAATAAATTTATGTTGCCGAATCGGTGCTTCGGTTAGAAACCAAATAGATTTGCTTTGCATTTGAAATCTAAAATAATTAAACGTTGTTTGTTTAAATTGGTTGAAAATGGTAACTTAGAGCTGAGTTATTGTCCAGATCACTACTATATTATAGTAGTATATATTAATGATTAATGAAATGAGGTATTTTAATTTTTTTGCATATAAAGACAAGGAGACATACATGGTTGTATTGATATTCCTTTCAGAGCTTATAAATAAACTTTGACACACTTATACACTATGTGACATACATACATTTCGACACAACAAAAACTACCATGCATCAAAATTTACCTACTCACAGAGTAGTGCACAGTATAAATATTTTCGTTACAAGGCTGTTGGCTCAATGGCCAAATGGACTACCGATTCACTAACTACAGGTCGTTAGTCCTAACCTAAAGAAAAGGTTTGCAATGCTGCTCGGCCACTGCAATGTCATAAATGCGTTAATTATGGACGGAATAAAAGCAGCGACTTAGTACCCATTGATGTTTGGAGAATCGCTTGTGGAGCACTTGCGCAGCAGAGCATCTGGAATATAAACCAGGCTTGAAAACTACTGGCAACTAAGCTAAATTAGATTTCCTTGATCTACTTTCAAATGCATGATCTATGCACTTAAATACTTAGATGGCCTTCAACCATACAATAGGACCGGGAGTATCAGCGTCTTATACATCTTTATTTTCGTCCGTTGAGAGAGGGTTTTACTTCTTATTTGCTTGCTCAGCCCAAAAAAGCATCTGTTTGCAAGCAGGATTCTTCGCCAGAACTACAGGCTGACGTTGTTGTTGCTGGTTATTTCGGATCCAAGATGGACGAAGTTTTCTACAACATTAAAGTTGAAATTCTCAATTGTGAGAGACCGTCCAAGACGCAATGTCGGCGTGTGAGAAGAGACCAATTACTTCGTCTTGTCATCATTCGCCGCTAGACGCTGCAGGGTCTCTTTTCTTTACGATTAAACAAAGAACACTGAGAATAGTAGGATCATATCATCCAAACAAACTCTTCATCGCTGATCTTCAAGAATAACCCAGCTGGCAGCTCATCAGAGCCTGCCGTCTTGTTATATATAATCTTTTTAATAACCGAATCGACATCGTTATAGTCCGATGGCTCTAGTGCCATCATAAAATGATGCTTCCGGAGTCAAATCTCTATCGGCGGAATTGTGCGCCTTATCGATTCCAAGTGGGTTAGAAAATTGACTCTCCATTATTTCAGTGATGACTACATAATCCCAGATACGACCTATGTGTCATTATGAAAGTGTTATTTTTAAACTGGGGTGCTCCCCAACCGATGCTCAGTTATTTTCTTCATTTCATTTCCCCCAACAGGTTGACAAAGTTCGTATAAAATCACTTGCGGCACAGCTTAAACAGAGTGTTAGCTCGAACGATGAGATTTTATAACGAAGAGAAGAAGGAGTAATTTCAAGAGAGCAAAAATCTAAAAACGATATGAGATCCGTTCTGAATGACTCTCAAATCTTCTACAGTTGGCTAATAAGACAATTGTGTGCCATTGGAAACTAACCTAAATCATCTTTAGATTGGAAATAGCGAGGAAACGATTATCTTCAAACGAATTCTATCAGCTACTAGGGTTCTACATTATATGATTTTTAGAACCCATTTTTAGTGTATCAACAGTCGCATATCTAGTGAAGCATATGTCATCAGCGTCCGCGATCAGCTTCTTGTGTAATCTTCCCAGTGGACCTTCTGATGCCTGTGCGCTTTGCGACTCCATCGAGAACCACTACAAGTGGTGACAGTGTAGAATTATGTGTTTTAGCTAGCATTCAGACTCTTCTTATCACCTGCAGTTTTTTTGAGATAGTCCTTTAAAAAGTGTGTATATTTTTATGAAGAATATTTTGGAGATTATGGAAATCTTGAACCCATATTTTTACCATAGACCGCAAAAAAAACGTGTTTTTGAGGGTTTTAAATTTTTTTCTTAAATTGAAATTTGAAACCTGCATTTTAAGAACCATAAGCGTATGAAATGAAGGAAAAAATGAACTAAATAAAAATTTTGGGAAAAGTGTGGGTAAAAACCCCAAAAAATTGTATTTCGCTTTTTTTGATATCGGAGTAATTTGTTTAGTTTTGTATATGGTCCTGGGTCCTGCATCTTGAGAATAGTGGGGGTAAAAAAACAAAATAAAATTAAATCCAATAGAAAAATGAACGGTCCCACTCCCTCCTATATAAGAAAATCGAAAATCGGTCTGCAATTATTTTATGTATATAAATGATATTTCTCATACGGTATATATAATATATGCTGAAAAAATGGGACTTGCCATGCTATACAAGAGGTAGACAAAAAAGTGTTCGCAGGGTCAGCTATTTAAGAACAATTTTGGTAAAATAAAACAAATATGTATACCCTTCGCATATACACATAAACGTGCATATAAAAAGGTGTGTTCTAAAGATTGGATGCAATTTCTAGCTTAGGAAAATATTTTTCTAGCTGGCTCACCTTACGTCATTGAAGGTTGATATAACACTGGCTTTTTATTTGGAGAACTCTTTAAATTTAAGTAGGAAGTATTTATAAATTTTTTCATTGTTTCACAATCTTGATTGAATCTGATTAATTCTGTCGATTAACCGCTGTTGGTTAACCGCAAATAAAAATGCACATCTGGCGTTGCTAGCAAAGTAATGAATATTTTTTGTTATGAAACATGAAAACACATTTTTGTGTGCTTTGACAAATTTCGAGTGAGCATAACTGGCACAAGTACCCACAAAACATAACAAATTCATACAAAAATGAAAAGAAACTTAATAATGAAACAAGGCAGAACTTTGATCTGCCGGTTAAGTGAACAACACATGAAACATGCAAAAAAATCAGTGCTCAATAAATTCCAGGTCGTCTGGGCACAGAACCGACCGCCCAAATAACCAGCCAGGCAGACAATGGAAAGCGAAGAGAAACTTGCAGCGTGTGGGACTGGATTGGATCGAAATATTGTGGGATTGAATTTGCACGGTTTGGCTCTTAGGTTACATTGGTTGCCTAACTGACTGACAGACTGACTGACTGAACAACGTTCGATGGTAGCTGACCAGAGGAGTACAACGCCGAGCCATGTAAATACATGAGCTGAGCCTCCTTTCGGCTCGGCTCAATTTCAATTGATGTTTTAGCTTTTGCTTTAGCAGCTGGCGTGTGTGTCGAATTTGAGCACTGGACTGAGTTGAAATGGTGGCCAGCGTTCAGAGTGACATGTTGTGTGAACATGGGTTAAATGGGCTTTTCATATATTGCTGTAATTTACATTTAACACGACATAAATCAGGTACACGCGCACTATAATCACAACAACGACAACAACTACAAAATAAACAGCGATATGAACAACATGAAGTACATAATTGGAACTGCAAGCACCATAACTTTGCTTCAAACACATCACTTCAATTTATATTTTATTAAAATAATTTACTATGTCCATAAAAAACCAAATGAACTAATTTAGGAAGACTTTCTGTTTATGAAATACTTGCTTTCAGTTTAAAAGGCTAATTTATTTACTTTTGTAAAAAGTTTATTTTTTTTTTTTGTTGATTTTGCAATTAATAAGCGTAAGAGTGTGACTTATAATTTTTCATAGAACCATGAAATTGAAGTTGCCAAGATTATGATGAATGCAGAAACTATTAATTTTGCGATGGTAATTTCTAGTTAATCAACAGCTTGAGAAATAAATATGGCAATAAACGGCCAAGGTTACAGCTCGTATCGTGTGTATCTTGTTTGTTTTTTAATACACATGCCTATCAACTCAACCTGACCTTAAAACAGTTTTCCAACTATTTGAAACAATAAAATAAAACCAGGTGAACTAATTAGTTTTGCTTGCCAGAGAATAAAAAAGAAATATGAAATACAATTATGAAACCTAATATCCCAAAAGAATAAATCATAATAATCCAATGTCATTCAATTTGGAAGCATCTTTCGACTTTTGCTAAAAAATTATGCCAAGGTCATGTGTACTAATTACCAATTGAGTCAGTGTCAAGAAGCGAACTCCGCGCACAAGTGCAGATAGTTCGTGCAAACGTTCTAGTGCTCCGTCTGTGTACTACAACATTCCTTCTTATTCACTGATTTTTCAAAGGTGCTTCTTTTACTTTTTATGACTGTTCAGTTAAGCATTGACCTTGAAGATGATTTTGAGCGGGAAATATTCTTTTTTTTAATTTTTTTTTTAGCGAAACCTTTTCTAAATTTGTTGAGCATCATAAAAAATGCATGCATGCCGCGTAGAAAACGCAGTTGGATTTGGTTTTTTAGTTGCGCCTTCGTTTTTGAAAATTTATGATTTATGATGACCCTTTCCAGTTTGTTTGCTGTCTTCTCTAATGTAGACGGCTTTCGATGTTTTTTTCCAGGTTTTTTTTTAGTAAATTTTGGTTGTTTGTGCGAATTTTGGAAGATTAGCCTTCTGTTGTTTTGTAAACACTCAGTATGCATTCTGGTATCCGGTCGCTAGGACGTCTTCGCACTCGAATAATGCTGACCAGCAGCAACGCGAATGCAAAGGTTTGCTTTTTGTTGGCGCGCAATGAAATTTGTTTGAAAAAAGAGTTCAAAGATGGTGGATTGTGTTTTAAACGAATTCTTATACAGCAATACGGGTATATAGAAACCAAACCCATAGTACTTTAAAAAGCAGAGCAAATAATTCAAGTGAAGTGCCATAAATAAAAAATATCGATAAAAAAAAGTGATTAAAAAATATTTATTATACATTAAATAAATACAAATCGAGAAATATATAGTTCCATTAACTCCAAGCTTTAAAGAAACAAGAAAGAACACATAGCTGCAACATGTGTGCTCGACTTCGAACTACCCTATTCGCCCTTGAACCTTTGATTGGATTAGAGACTATATATTGATCTGGATCTGTGTGTATTATATAATTATGCTGACGTGAAATACACTTAATTTGGTGCTCCTAACAAATTATTAAGAAAGGTGTGACAAACTGGAATGCGGCTACTTCTTCTAGAGATACGATTTGGAACTCTATGAAATATTGGTGGGAAAAAATGTCGTTTCGTATTTTCGCCTTTATTGCAAATCTTTATAAAATTGTGTAAAATCATCGGTCTTAGTTCAAATAAGCGCCGTTTTGATCGAGACTACAACTTGTCAACTTCATTATGCCCCGCTCATAGAAGCTTGCTTTCTTATTGGCAAAAAAGTGAGACAGGCCAATATTTCGCCAGCGCAATCGTTTGTCATTGACAGGAAGAGATGGTAATCCGATGGTGCCAGGTCCGGACTATAAGGTGGATGCATACGGACTCCCATCCGAACTCCTGGGGCTTCTGGCGCGTCATAATCGAAGTGTGTGGTCTGACGTTGTCCTGATGGAACACAATTCCTCTCCTATTGGCCAAAGATGGTCGCTTCATTGTTCACAGTAGAGGACCGAATTGTGCGTTTGACCATAGGGAAGCAGCTTATAGTAGATGATTCCCCGCTAATCCCACCAAACACACAGGAAAACCTTCCTGACCGTCAATCCGGGCTTGGCAAAGATTTGAACCGCTTCACCACCCTTCACTTCACGTTGTCGTAAGTGACCCATTTTTCATCGTCAGTCACTGTTCGCTTCAGAATTGGGTCTATTTTGTTGCCCACTGTTTTGCTACGCGAATTGAACCAGTGTCAGCCCCGTAAACATTACAAATTCTTTTGCCCGCTTGTCTTGCGCTTTTGCATAGTACTAGACACTCACACCTTTTCCACATAGAAACTTAGAAGGAAGGGGTGGCTTTATATATCCTTTAGCGGTTCGTACGATCATTAAATGAAAGCTGTCTGGGAATAGAAGAGTCAAAATAACCAACTTGAAAATTCAATCTTTTATGGTCCTAAAATTTCCGTTCTTCATACATACAGCCAGAAGATGAATATGTCTATGATTACTTTCCCGTCTTATGCCTATTATATACATTTCCAAAAACTTAGTATTCCGAGTTTTTGAAAACTATAAAGGATAGACCCACAATTTTAACATCACAAAATTTATGATATACCTTCTTATAAATTCTTTTGTGCAGGGTATAAAATGGAAATTGATTTCCTAAACGAAGGCACGATGACAAATGCTTTGGAGTACTTATATACCTTTATATTGATAAATTGGGTCAACCATATATAGGTCAACTCTATATGGGACAACTCTATACGTCGTTCATTTATATTATGAACTAGCTGCCCTGGAACCTTTCGCTGCGCGCCGTAAAAATATTGTCAAAATAAATGTTGTGTCTAAGTATCTACATACTTTTGTTCTCTATAGGCAGCCAAACCATCCCCAATGCATTATATTTCTTCTGATCCATCAGCATATATTCCAAATATCATTCCTATACCTGAATTGGATGGAAACATACAACGAATTTCGTTTATCGATTATAAGACCAGGACAATCGTTGCCGGGATACCTAGGGCAGACAGGGCGTCGTCCCATTAAGACGAATAACAAATATCATCCCCGTACCTCAAAAAATTGCAGAGATATCTCGAAATTTGTTTAAAGCTTATGTATATTGGGGGCAGGGAATCGCTCTCTCCGATTCGGACCAAAGTTAGTAAGCTTACTTCTCTCGGTGCCATTAACACTTATGCGAAGTTTAATCTTTGTACTTCAAATGGATTGAAAGATATGCTAAAATTTGTATTAGGCTTTGTTGGGGGTGCAGGTCATCGACCTTGTCAGTTTTGACAAAAGTCAATAGTAATATTTATCCCGTTGTCATTGATCTTCATCTCTGTACCTCAAATGATTGCAAATATATGACGAATTACGTTTACCCTTCGACTTTAGCAAAAAGTAGCCTACGTCCTTTTCCAATCTCCTGCCTATTTCTAGACCAAAGTTCATTCAAATTGGTATGGCGGCTTAGTCGTGATACGCGCACAAACAAAAATTTGTCTACGATTTGCTTCAAACTCCATTCCCAGTACTTGAACGTTCTCTCCGAGAGATAGCCTAATCCGAGCAGTAGCTGGACATGGTTCATTCGTCCTTACAACAGTATATACACTGATCGGATGATACTAAAACCATTGTGTGCAGATAGAGTGCAGTTGAAGTGTCCTGTGGTAGCACCACATAATGTTTTTTGTTGCAACAACGGCTTTCAAACTCTGAAAGATTTTTCGAAAGAGATTAAATCAAAGTTATTTCTTCGCAACCACGGAAATTGGTCTTAAACTCCGACCTTCGACATGGGTCTCCGCTGGCTATATTGGTGTACCGCAAGCAACTTTTTTTCATTAAAATATGGTAGGTACATATAAATATGTAAATTTTGCAGAACAAAAGATAAATAAATATAAAGTAAATAATATAATTGAAATTAAAATTTATTAACGTTTATAATAAAGGCACAAATCCATTTTATGAGATTTAACATTCAAAGCGAAATTGCGCATTTTTAATCCATTTAATTGACAACAAACCATAATGTTTAACAAATAATCTCAACTCAATAATTTGTTCAACGAGAAAACACTTCCGCTTATGGCCTTTTTAACGGCTCTCTTAAGTGTTGGACCGGAGGCATTTTTATGTTGCCGCTTCAAACCAGCTCGGCAAACAAGCCGGCGAAGAAAACAGTTCCGCCTGCATTTTACACGTCGTAAAATTCGAATCTACTGTTTTAGTGCTACCGCTTACATTTACGATCTATAAAATGCACATAAATTGCTCGAGCGACTTCATTGATAGAAGGACGTGACGAGCGCTGTCATTGAAGTGATGATGCGGATGAGCTAGGGTTGGGCGTTAGGGGCTGCAATGTATGCATTCACTTTCAATCGGGGATTATGTCTTGCTGCAAAGCATATAATGGCGTAAATTAATTGTCCGCCCGACATAGATAGTGCAGATAGCAACTCAGTCGTAAACATTCACCTTGCGTACTGCTGCGAGCAGACTATAAAAACCACAAGTGAATCAAATCCAATATGACGATGATGGAGAAGCCGATGATGATGACGATGATGATGTGCCTCTTGTTTAGTCTCGCAAGTTAAAATGTCAAACAAATCGTCGGTCGTCTCGTGTCTCTCTGATCTGTTTGTTTTCTGGATTTTCGAGTAGTAAAAAAGTCGTAAACGAAATTGTTATGAATTGTTTCGAATTAAATAAACATAAAATCTAAACTCTCTTCATTTTACGACTTCGTGTCTTTGGTGGTTTTGTGTTGTGCTCGAATGTGATTTAGCCACAAAGAAGTGTTTAAAAAATCATAAAAAATTTCGTTTGATTTACAATGGCGCTGTACGCGTGCCAGACCAATTCGATACGAAGTGTAGCAATTGGAAGGCTATATTGCGTTTTTCATTCTTTATTACGCAGCTGATTAAATTTAATGGTAAAAAACTGTACAAAATCGGGTTGCGTAATTCATATAGCGTGTCGCGACCGGCCGACTTCGTGTAACTTATCTTCAAAGTAAAAACAATGAAACCTCAAAACACAGAGCAATATTTTGAAAAGCACTCAGCCAAGTTGGTTGAAAGAATTGCTGTGGCAGGGGAAGACGATATCCGCATAAGAAATCTCAAGCATTAACAAAAAAAAATTGAAAAAATACAAAAAATAAAAGAAACGCATCGAGAGAAAAGCACTTCTTACCTGCAAAGCACGAAAATGTGACCCAAGAAAGCAAGAGCGCTAAAAAAATAATATGAAATGAAAAAAAAAGATAACACGAAACTAAAGTTCTAATACCCTGCACATGAGCAATGAAGGTATATAAGTTTCGTTAAGAAAATAATCTCGAATAATTTCCAAAATGCAAAGGAAGTTAAGAGTGTCAAGGAGCTTTTACACAAAAAAAAAATGCCTATAATACGAAGTAGACCAGCAAATAAAATATTAAAAAATATCAGATAACATAGGTTCTCTGGGCAGCTGTACTCTCAAGCTATTCAGACCTTAAAAACAGGAAATTTATTCAAGGTAAGTACAAGAATGTTACACCATAGTTGGAAACTGAAGTTAAAGTGGCATGAAAAATTATTTATATGAGGACAGAACTTCTAGTAAGAAAACATATATGTTAGATGGTGTACAACATGAAGACCTAAGTCAATATAAATTATTTTATTAAAATACATATATGTACAAATGTCTCTCAACATTTATTTTTAATTTGATCGTCATTTAGATAAAAGTTATTCATATTGAAATTTTTCGTGATTTTGATTCAAAATTAATCACAAAACGTTATGTGGAATGGCCGGATGCAGATCACCACCATTTAGATCCGTTGTGGTATCACAAATCTAAAATTTTTGTAATGGTGAACGATCTCTTAAGATATTTGTATACAATTTTCCACTCTTTGCTCCTTTTAATTTGGGTACTAGTCGTGATCTTATCTATTACTGGAGAGAACCACCATTTCCTGGTTATTACTCCATTTGTTTTTGTTTTTTAAATGCTTCGTATCTATCATAGTGCATAAAAAGTTACTCAAGCCAATATGGGTGAATGGTACGCTGATAGAATAGAATTATATCCAACAGCAGGCTAACAGAGCCATTGCTAGGGTAGGAAGAATTAACACTAGTAGGATGACCTGTATCAGGAATCAAACAAATGTTAACATGAAAGACGCCCACCTATTCCTGCAATACCCTAGCGACAACCTAGGCATAATGAACAACTTCATCAAAAGATTTATAGTAGGGCTCAGCACTAAAGAAGAATGGGAAAACAAAACGCTGAACTATAATATCAAACCAGGAGCAATTAGCTGGTATGCAGATGGCTCGCTAACAGATGAAGGAACTGGCGCAGGAGTTTTCGGACCTCGCACTAAATACTTCGAATAACTAGGGAAATTCACTAGTATCTTTCAGGCAGAAATATATGCGATAGAAAGATGTGCTCAATTCAATTTAAATAAGGGGTACAAGAACCAAAGCATTGCCATCTTCTCCGATAGCCAGGCGGCTATTAGAGCAGTCAGCTCGCCTGTGATCAAATGTGAACTGGTCATGGAAACTAAACAACCTAAGAAAATACAACAAGATTACTCTGTCTGATTTCTGAAAGACAATTTGAGAGGGAAAAGGCTTTTGAGATTGGTCGACTGCTTTACATGAATTTTGACTACTTTAGAAAAAATATTATAGAAAAACAATTGTGCACTGTTGTTACTGAAACCTTATTAAAGTTTTTAATTTGCCTATTTCAAAATAGATATCTACATTTGATCATCCTTATAACACTTCAGTATGCAACTTTTATTTATATATACTTTTCCTCCAAATTTCGCAGGACTTTATTAAAAAGTGCCACAACTTGTAATTGGACGTAAAAGTTCTCATTGCCTAAGCTTTCATTGCAGAAAAGTCTAAGATCTCAAGCAAGGCATTACAAATTGGTTCTTAAGTTGAAAAAACCGTGTATTGCACTATTTGTGTAGGGTATAGGAAATACGAAGAAAATGAATCTAAAGTAGAAATCACAGATAACGATAAAGGGTACGGAAAGAAACCATAAAGGAGACATACAGACAAAAGGCCGCAGCAGAAAATTAAAAATAAAAAACAAAATCCAAAAAGAGCTCAACCACCGTGGAACGGAACAAAAAGCGCAGCTAAAAAAGCCGTTGTGGAATTTCTACCTAAGAAACTGGGCAATGCAACTCAGTGCTCAGCTACAATCAGTCCAATATGGCCAAGCGACGACTTGAAAACCTTTCTCGCCTGAATAGCAATGACCGCAGACGACTTGTGTGTATGCGAATGTCTCTGTATGTGTGTGTGTGTGTGTGTGAACGTTTTTGTGCCTATACAATAGTATCTGTGTTCGGGCCTTGTAAAAGATACGCAAACCAAACAAGCGACTCGGCATCCATAATGCTTTTCGTCGTCTGCATATGAAGTGGCCGACCTCAAGTCTTAAGATTAACGATTGTCAACCATGTTGTTTATTGCTCTCTTAAGATTTGTTGTTGTTGCAGTTTTATTATTGCTTCTTTCAAGATTCTTTCGCAGCAGCAGCCCCAAGTTAAAAAATACAAAGTTACTCCTCAAGCATGCGTCTTCAGCTGAATTATTTCATTTTTAATTTGTGTCTTACTAGTATCTGTTAGTTTTATTACGTGCTCTTAAGAGAACAGAATTATCAAGTTGTAATAATCTCTAGAAGGATTGAGAAACTTTGTTTGTCTAAGAAGTTACCACGTGAAACACTTCTTTTAAACTTTTGCATTTTGCCAAAAAATAATACAAAATATTTATAATTATTTATTTTGTATAATTATTATTTGTAGATGTATTCATTAAGAAACAAAAATTTTAAAAGAATTAGTTAGAGGCTATTGCCAAAAGCGCGCAGATTTTACAGCAACGGAAAAGAAAGTTGAAAATGAATTACGCCTGACTAATCAAAATTCATTGAAACCCACTTTAACACATCTAATTGAGTTGAAATGTGGATTGCATTATGTAATAGAGGCTACAGAATATATAATTTTTGTTTAAACTTAATCTGAATTATAATTGACATAATTCTCAAATAATGTTTATATACTTCATATGAGTATTATAATAGCTTCCTAAACCATAATTATGCGTTGGGTTTCGGTGTGTGATGATGGATGATTTTGCTAGGCGTTTGTCTAAGAAGTGTGTCACTGGAAGGTGAGTGCCCGAGAGGGAGAGTGTGATACAGCTATTTATTTTTAAAGTGTGCTAATTGGACAGAGCTGTTGAGGGAACAGCGGGGAAATCTTTCTATAAAAATGCGGCTTAAGATTATGTAGTACAATAATTCTAGCGTCACTAGATACATGTTGCGACTTTATCTCATAAAAAAGAAATACAGAGGGTTGCGTAGCAGAGCATGTCGACATCTAAGAATCCTAGCATGCATGCCATGATAAACCAAATATTTTTAGAAAAAAATCCTATAGAATTCAAAGTGTTACAAATTTTACGGAGAAGTTCAGCGGAACTTTTTTTATCCAAAGCTATACGTAACAAAGGATTTGAGATCGATTAATCTGCCTTCGTATCAGTAAAACCGCCACATGTTGCAGTTTATTGAATCTCATCGGCAAAATTTGAACTTCCCTCCTAAACAAGTAAATTATGGCAGCTCTAGAGACTCTTAATACCGTGTTTTAGTATAATTGAATGAAAACTGAGTCACTAGGTCCCGTTTTGGACATCATAGGGCTTCATATTCAAGGCTACCTTTGTCTTCACTGGTAGTGGGTCCCAAAACCAGCGCGCCAATCCCTAATTAAGGGAGTGTGGGCCGTATTTTTTACAATTTGCTCACCAAAATCAGATTTTCTAGAGCATACGCAAGGGATACGCGTCTTAACGGACGTTAGTTAGCTGTTTGTGCTTGCAAAATAATCCATTTCACTAGTTTAGACTTCTGCAACGACCCAACCCCACATTACATATAAGTATGTCATAAATGAAAATTCTTTTCTGAAATTATTTTAGATCAAATGCAATATGCAATAATATATTTTATGTACTTCTGATGCAATTGCTTCGAGACGGTCAATATACGTTCATCTAGAGACATGCATTTCATCTAAAATTAAACCTACTTGAATAGGCTGCACTTTTCGTAATTTAGCAACTTGTTGTGATAATTGAAAAGTACAAGTTGAGCTGTGAGATTAATAATAACAATTAGGCAGCCAGGATATGGCGAACAAGAGTCGAAGCAAATGCAACGACAAAACAAGGCGATTTTAATGAGAAACTCAACAAATTATATAGCTTCATATGCTTATATGTGTGCATCAATCGCAATGAGACTGCGGCCTCAGTCTTCGTCAATTATTAAAGGGCACACAGCGTCGCCTCATCTCGATGCTTTCTTATGATTGTTGTTTCACGGCTCGAATCCTCTTGCCACAGTCGTCAGGTACACTTGCAGTTGTGGCGTCACTATTTGCGTGCAAGGAATGCAGCGACCTCCGGGTAAATTATCCGCTGGCCATTAAAGTCATTAAAACCATTATTCAGCAAGTAAAACGTTTAAGTGAAAATGCAACAAATGAGCAGAAGTAGCAGAAGCAGCAGCACTAAAGGCAAAAGAAGACCAACAACTTTTTGTTTGCGTGATGTTTTTTTTTCATATTATTGCGAAAGTTGATTGTAAAAAGACTTACACCAAAAAGCCAAATGAGAAATACGAAAACCGCGCCCAAAACTCATCACTAAATACGAAGCTGAGATGCAACACGAGCGCTGAACATATAATTTGTGAATTTCTGCAGAGCGCGAACAATTGCTTAAATGAAATTATCGTTCAATAACCCATTTCGCGAATCTTCAACAACGTTCATGTCAGCAACTGCAACATCACAGGAAAAGTAATGGCCGTAGTCGCATTCATTGCGCTCATTATTTGGGCATATATAGCCAAGCCGACACATTTTAATGGCACAGTGCTGCACTTGTTCAACGCAGTTGCTCGTTGGCATAATCCATTTGCAATTTTGCACAAGCGGAAGCTGCAGGAAGCCATCATCAGGTGTTCGTGTTAAATGCGAACTAATTTTAGTATTTTGACCAAGTTGATAAATGGGTTTGCCATTCTGAACGGCAGCGCTGAAGTAGATCTACATGCACTCAGCGCAGAGTAGACATTGCAAATGTGAAACGCTTCAGGAAAGAATTTTGTTAAGAGGTTATAGAACAAAACGTTTAACAGCGGATATGAACACTTTATAATCAATTTGCAGCTCGAAGACAAAAAGCTCGTAGACACATTATTAAATGCTGATTAAGAGACTTGCAAAAGAATGACTTCGTAAAATTAACTTTTAATGAAATCTTGATCAGCGCAGCGAAACTAGCTAAACTAACTCTTATCCGTCTTTTTAACCAAGTGTAAAATATTATGAATCTCTTTGTATCGTAATCATGTAGTGCCAAATCTTAGGTATAGAGCCAAATCTCATTTTTGAAACCCAATTAACGCCATCTCTCCACTGGAACTGAGAAGGGTTCATAAAAGTGCATATAGTGCCGGATCAAAATGTTAAGCATTCTGTGTTGAAGATCATTCTGGCTAGTGGCCATCTATAGAAGTATATAACTTTACTAAGAAGTCATGCTTACAAAGAAACATGCAATGGCTGTATGTCATAGTTTTATGGGGAGAAAGGGTAAACTATGTAACGGTCGATAAGGAACTGAACTTCCTACAAAGACTAGCGTTACAGAATCAAAGCTCACATGTTCAGCCATAGCGTTGGAAGCAGATTTTGATTTTGATCCGTTTTAGCTGGAGTACAGGTCGTTAGAAATAAGCTCACACAGGACATCAGTCAGTGTCAAGGCGACCTAAATTGGATTGATATGACAACCGTATCATCTGACACAATCTATGATCTTCTCTTGAGCTATTTTAACACAATATAAAAATGTATTAACGATCTGTACAATAGCTTAGACGCCACTATTAGGTTATGACGAAGTCACAAAAATACCACAATTATTGGACGAACGGCAAACTAATATATAAGCAGTCCTGTCACCGCCTACTATATATAAATTTTCATTAAAATCGATGTTGTAGCTCCTAAGTTTTTCTCGTTTACGAAAAAAATATCAGGCAAAGTAGTTAAATATGATGTTTCCTATAAAATTTTTCAAGCGAATTCCAACGTGAAGCGAAATTTGCAATGATTTCTAAGTACCTTAAACTCCACTAATTGCAAAGTGTACAACAAGGCAACTCTTGTACAATACAAAGCAGACAAAAACAATATCACAAGCGCCATATCGAAATATTAATCATACGCCCACGAGGCCGTTGCGAAATAATCTCCCAAATGATACACAATAAATAAAGAACTTCATAATTTATAATAAAAATTGTTAAAGTTTGCTTTTATGTGGTGTGTTTTTGTTTATTCTCCTTTGTTTTGCTTTCAATTATTGAAACTATAAAATAAAAGAAACAAAGCAGCGAGTTCCCCCATTAAATCAACGCGAAAAAATTCATAGTTTTATCTTTGAATTGCACATTATTTAAAATCGCATAAATAATCCATAATAATATTGAGCGAACTAAACAAAGAAGCGGCAGCGGGCGGATGAATAGTGAGAAAATATTATGGGGAGCATTAGCGGGCGGGGAATAACAATAAAATTGAAATAAAAAACAACATTAACGATCAATTGAATGGGGCCATTAAACGGCCACGTCTGGAATTGGCGTCAGCTACAGCGTCGGTGATGTTGAGAGTGACGGCGGAGGCGGCGCAGGGCAGCCGCTGGCTATGGGCCATTTAATGCCAGCCGCCTGCAGATACAGACGCAATGAACTGAACAAATGACTCGACTTATAGACTAAAAGGCGACGCAAGACCAGACCAAACGCGAGAATAACTGAACGTCGAATCGTCACTACTGATCTACACAAAGTATTATATGAAGTGAGTGCCCGGCTTGTGTTGTGTATATATATTCGGATTATGCTCATATTTAATTCTTTTTGCATATCATTTTCAATCTCTGGTTTCGTTTTCGAATCGTCGAATTCATTTTTGGCTGTTTCCAGCAATTCACATCGCTTCATTGATCAACATCGCCGATGTCTCCACCGCCTTCGACTGTGGAAGTGTGGAAGTGTTTCTCTGGGTCTTGAACGTGCAGTCACATCGCGCTTCATTATTGGAATTAAGCAATTTAGCGTAATTTAACAACACTTTCGATGAATAAATTTCACGTTTCCATTTCGAGTGTTTCTTGTTTTGAATATTGGTGCGCTTGAGTTGGACTTGGCCGCTCCGTTCTCGCAATCACCACCGAATACAAACAATGGCCATTGAATTGCTTTCGTTGTCGGCACATTTGCCTGCAAATCGTATATTCGAGTGTCTGCATCTCTTTGGCCATGTGTCTCTGCTCTGAATTGCCACGAACATTCAATTGTCTGTAAATGGAAGTCTGCTTATCAACACGTTCCAACAAAATAAAAAAAAACTATACGAGTATATATATATTTCGAAAATTAATGACGACTTTGCACGAAATTCAGCATTTAACACTGTAATGAAGAGAAATGCATTTAGCAAATTGCAAGTTAAATTAAGAAATATAATTTTATTAGCACTAAGCGTAAATCAAAGAGATAGGTTAATGAAAAATGATGCGAAGCGGCCAATGATTTGAGAGTCTTGGGATCAGCCGTAAGCATGAAGCAATATTAACGTTTAATATTAACGTTTAATTCCTTTAAGTCCGGAAGCAATCAAATATTTATTTAAACAAATTGTATACGACTGAGAATGAAACATAAATATATTATGCGAGCTTTAAGAACCTCCAGCGACAAATTTATTAAAATGTATATTAAATTTGTTAGAGAGTTTGTACTAAAACGAATATCTTTCTCTGTTTTGGCTCACATTCAAAATTATCATCGAGCTGACTTCATGTCGACCGCAACTTATTTTGGTGCAATTTCTGTTTCTGAAATTTTATATAATTTGACTTTATAGATTCAAAGTATTGTTATTTTCATTAAACACACTTTGTCCTTCTAAAAACATAAAAGTCTTAGAAAAATTATTGCTTAAACCATTTTAGCTATGCAGACCGAATCTTCTTCTGTTTCTGATTAAAATTTAAAAGGCAGCACTACTAAAATTTTCTGTTCAAAAGTATTCTAAAGCTATTTTAGTTTGCTTGCATGCATTTCTAATTATAAAACTAAAACTAAATTTGGCCATTCATGACTCAAGATGTCATATGCATCTATGTAAATAGAATGAAAGAATGAATGAGTGGATGACTGTAAGCAAATGCTCTGTCAAAGCGCTTATTCAGCGGAATGCATATCAAAGTATTTTATTTGCAACGTTTGTCACAGCGACATGTCAGCAACAACAACATTGCGTCCAATGTACAAACACATATATATATATGCAGAGAGGATGTGTGGGTGTAAGTATCTGTTGGTTGGCTTGCTAACTTGGACAGCAACAAGCTAGCCATGCTATCGGCCCTGGCGGACTATCGTCTGCATGCCTGGCATATGCTTAAATTATGATCCGCTTGCATGATAAAGTGCCAACAAAAGTCATACAGTCGCCGTTGCCATTCTGACTATGCCACTGCCATATGGGAAGGGGAGATGCAACGCGGTACGATGTCTTATTTTGTCTTCGTTGCACAATTTATACGCGAAACGGTGCCAAGCGCTGCAAGACGCCGACTTTGGAGCGCAAAAATGGCGACAGTCTTCAGCGTACAGACCAAATCAAGGGGCTTACTAAGGTTGACTCCAACGCTATTCTGGAAAATTGTCACCGTATGAAGTTGGAATAACCAACGATTTATTTTAGCATACAGCGACATGCACTGCAAATTAAATTCGCTGTCTTTGTGCTAGTTTATCTAGTAGTGCAGATAAGGCTCGGAAGGTTGGTTTGATTACCATGAAAAAAATTGTGAATACCGAAAGAAAATAAAAATTGTAGAGTTGAAGCTTTAATACTCTTTATAAGCACCTTAGAATATCATTGTAAGACCTTCATTTCTATAAGATGTAAATTGAAAAAAAAATAAAAAACTTATGATTTGGATAATTTGAAGAATTTATCTACATTCTGGCAATAAATTTGTGCAGCAAAGTGTGTTAAAAGTTACAAAAATAAAATATAGGAGGCTGAATGACTTGCTTGCATTGACATAGCCAATTGATAGAGATGGTCATATCAATTCGTCGAGGCGAATTGGAATAAATATATAAATGAAACACATAATAGGAAGTAAACATTCAAATTATTTGGGTATTTGGTAAATAAATATTAACTGTGAGCACTTGATTGTTAGTGATAGTCCTATTACAAAAAAAATAAATAATAATATATGTAGGGCGCGGTAGCACCCTCACCCATTTTGACTAAGCCGCTAATACTTTTCTGACCTACACGAAGTTTTTCTGTGAACTTCAGCTCAATCGTTTGAATAGATCAGTTTAAGCTTTACCCGGGCACACTTTGTTGCGCCCAGTAAAAATTGTCATTACTCAGCATTTTTGCTCCTACTTCACTCCAAGCAATTCTCTACTTATTCCAGCAATATTCAAAACAAAAATGTGAAACAACTTTTTTATTTGAAAATCGTTTTTAGGTTTTTCTTACCACTTTTTCATTTTTAATGACTATGAATTATCTATATCAATTTAAAGTGGCATTTAATTCAGTCTCGTATAAACTTGTATTTTGACATCCTAAAAGTTGTCTCAAAATCTACATATGGTAGGGTGTCCGCGTCTATTAAAAATCTAAGGTCAAAGGTCACCAAAGTCGATTTTCCCACATTTTTGGTGAATATCTAGAGTAGAGTATTGGATTAACTACAACTTTTGTCTCAAAAATATTTTTATGTTGAATCGTTTTCGAAATAGAGGGCGGAGAGCGTGCGGTTAGAGCATCATTTAAGGTCATCCGGAGGTCCCGGTCAAAAAAACGCAATATAAAGTTTAATACTGATGATTATTATTATTTTTATAAAAGTTAATATTTATTAATAAATACATAATTATTATTCATTTTTAATTCTTATTAATTATTACATTATATTTATTAATTATTTCCGATAATCAAATATTTTTTTAATAACACTTTTAAGCGATTCCTGTTTTGTTAATTTATCCGTTATCAGTCACGTAGTCTAATAACAGTAATTTTCTATTCCTTCTATTCCGCATAAAATATCCAATTCTGATTGGTTAATATTTTGGGCTTTTTGGCGTGCGATCTTGTCAGTTAGTCAAAACGAGAATTCAATATAAAGTACATAAGTAATATAATAAGTTAAATAATTAATCAAATAAAAGTGATTAATTTATAGTTACGATAGTCTTATTTTTCAAGAAAACACTTTCTACTAATCTTGGCCATTCGTTAGTTTTGAAAACTAGTTAGTTTTGGTAACTACGGATGTACAAATTCAAGAGCTATGGTTGCTTGGTGTTTTCTGTGTTATAAGTCAATTTCAGAAGGTGCATCATTAGTCAAAGTAGTGCATGGTATAAAAACTTTAAGAACTGCAAGTATCGAACGAAACGGCGGTCACATTGATCATTTAAAATCTGTAGCCTCTGTAAATCATTTATGAACAGTGCCGAAGTGTTTACATTAGTAAAAACTGTATTCAAGCAGCAAAACGGCGACTAGAACAAGAAGAAACTAGGAAATAGAAACTATCAAAATCAAATTTGTTTAGGGCATGATTTGGAACCCCAGAAATGGGGTTGGACAATGCGTAATGAATACCTGGAACTTATCACGACAACCTTACCACATGCTCCAGAGGAATTGCTCAACACAATATTCTGCAACTGCAAGAGTGGTTGTGGTTCGCGATGTGGATGCAGGAAATCGGAGTTGCAGTGCTTTTTAGCTTTTTAGCCAGTGTAATGGGCAGCTTGTCTCAATGCTATACCATATCAGAGCGATTGCAATGAAGACGGAACCTTTGACCCCAAAATCATGAAAGACCTAGAGACAAATGTCGTTGAAGACGATAAAGAAGAGGACTTTGAGATACTATGAAGGTCGGAAGTCGACGATGAAGAAGAAGGTTTTTAAAATTATAAGTTAAGAAACGTAAGCAAAATAATTAATAAATATGAATAATTAAAATTAAAAATGTTAAATAAAATTCAAAATGTTAAATAATTAAACTTTATGCGGCCTTTTTTTGACCGGAACTAGCAGATGTCCTTAAATGATGCTCTAACCGCACGCTCTCCACCCTCTATCTCGAAAATGAATCAACGTATAAAAAAAGCTGTAGAGACTTTAATCTTCTACAATATTGTTAATAAATAATAATAGCAAAAAACCCATAGGAAACGAGATATTTGCAAAAAAATGTGAAAAAAAATCGATTTTTGTGACCTTTGATCTTAGATATGAAAATACAAGGTTATACGAGTTTTTAGCTTGATACCCCAGATTTCTAATTTGACTGGACTATAGTTGGTTAACGTGCTATTGGTTTTGTTGCAGTCGGGTTTTTTTACCCTTTTAGCAAATTCTTGTTTATTTGCTAAACTATTAATCTTTAGTAAATTTTTTTATTCTTATTTTAATGCTAATGGATAGAATATATAATTGTCCATGCAAAAAACATGGATTTTCAAGTTCAAGATAGTAATTTTTATCGATTGGCCCTTTTCCTTGGTTATAGTCGTTGCGAATAAAAGGCGCACTGTAAACTGAAGCCTCTTTAACTTCAAATGGCATACATATCGTTTGAAAAAAATCGGTATACGTGGAATATACTCAGCTTTGACGACTATCAAAGCATCTCCCTTTCCCATTTTGGTCAAACTTATCATTTGATCCTACTTCCAGCGGTTTTAATTTCCATCGCTGTACCTCAATGCAAAAATATGATAAATTTTGTTAATTGATTATTTGGCGGCGGGGTATCAGCCCTTCGATTTTGATCAAACTTAACTGCATTTCATTCGTGAAGTACCCAAAGTTTGTCTCCATACCAAACCAAGGACTAAGATAAGAGAACAAAGCTAAGAGATCAAATATGCAAATATACGCCGAAACTACTTCACTTTGCACTATGTGGAAAAAAAGGTACTAGTCTGAGAACTCTTCACTTCCCTTCAAACATAAATTCGTGTACAAGGAAAATTAAATATATAAAAAATGTTGTCACTTTTAAGAGTTAACACTTTTGCATGATTTGATATATTTTAGTGTCCCAATGCGCCCATTTATTATTTTTTGCAATCCACTACAATATATTCCTAGCAACGATGTTAAAATACTTTCTTAGAAATTTTTGTTTCCATAAGACTCACCATTTAAATGGTAAAATACTTCGCATAAAAATTAAATAATTGAATATATTTCAAGTTAAAGCAGAAAAACCAGACCTGTTGCAATCTATCCGGCATTCCCGTACATTCGTCTCTAAGTGAGGGGCTTTTATTATATTATATATATGGGCAGTTCTCTAACATAAGCCAAAACATTATTTTATTTTGACAAAAGTCGTAACTTGTAGCTCTTGATTAGCTCAATAATTAATGTTAAAGTTGATTATGGGCAACTGTTCGTTTTCAAAATAATTTATAAAATATTTTAAATAGAAATATCAAAAATTGTTCCGTAATAACTTCTAGCTTGATATCTGGCATAGTTTGAACCTAACATTAGTCTGCAAATAACTAAAGATATATTGAACAAAAAATAATACCGGAACCTTGTTTATCCTTCAGTTATAGTTGGTTGCTTATTACCTAACAGTTATCCCAATATGTTTTTCTTTTTAATTCGTAACAAATCATTTTTTAAAGTGTGACGATTTTTCCATACTTTCACAAATCAGGTAAACTTCCTCATTTAAGAATAAAAAATGCAATTATTATCTTCAATTTACAATGAAAATATAAAAATAGTTGCTTTGCTTAAAAGAATACATTACGCAAGTCCTTGAGAATAAAAAAACGGCAAACATTATATTCCATATTTTTCATATTATTTTCCACCTGAAGTGTAACCTTGACTTCTAAACAAATTCTAAATGAACCAAATGCGACTTGCACAGGTAAGGTTAATTCCGGAGACAAAGCACAGCAAAGTGCAGCATAAAAAATGACATTGAAAATAATTGAGAGCATAAAAAAAGAAAGAAATGCAAGTGGCACGAAAGCAGACAACACATGCCGGACTAATGCATGAAAATAATGGGATGGATAAAAAGGTGGAAAGAACATTCATCGTTGACTGACAAGTCGCACATTTTCAAAGAAATTACAGATAGAAACGAGTCGCCGAAAAATAATAAACATAAATAACAAAGTTCACTCACAACTCAAACAAAGAAAACAAAATTGAGCTACGAAATTGCTTCTTTTTTAAGGGAGAAAGAGACCGAAATGCCACCGAATTCGATGATGGACATGTGCAGATGGAGACGTGCAGATGGAAGGAAAGATACATTCTTCATTTCGTAGACAGATATGCGAAGGAAATTCAACGAAATCACGATTGGCAACGACAAAAATGTGCTCAGAACAAGAAAAATAAATGCAGGCGACATCCAATTACGATGTCCGAATGGAACGAATGACGTTCTTGGCCTTTCTTAGAGTATAATTAAAATGTATTTTCCGTAATTTACAATCGCAATAAAACAAGCACTTTATGAACGCCAATTCCTTTTTTTCTTGCTTTATTTGCCATTTATAATATTTTATTTGTTGAAAATTTAATTTTGATGATGCCTTTAACAACACATTATGTGAATATTTACGAAAGAATATATTGTCAATATATTGCTATATGTATTCCAGTAGCATGCGTCCTAAAAATGCTTTTATTATTTTAATTAACAATTCCGAAAACACAATAAAAATATATGTCGAAAAAATGGAAATATATTCCGCAGTTCATATTCTTTTCATAAACCCAACTCGATTCGCTTTTTCATCACTTTACCTTTTGTTAATTTCGTCTTTGGTCTCTGTACGACGTCTTTGGTGCGCACAGCTGTCCGACCACAAAGAAAAAAATGGCATTTATGTTTGGAATACTTCATACTACTTCGAAATATTTATCTGGCATCGCAAAGAATTTTATTTTGTGTAATTTAATCACGGAATTCACGTTCAAAATCGTGACATTTTTCTTTGAAACTTTTTTTTTGTTTGAATTCTATGTGAAATAAATTAATAGACTTGGAGTGGGGAGCTATTTGAAGACAGACAGCGCATTAAAGTCTCAAGTTTATTTTGAAATTTTCATCATAGCTTGCATTGCAAGAAATATCTTTTGTCAATCAGGGATTTGTAGCGAAGAGGGAGCAGGTAGTGACGGAGTGGGAGAATATAAAATTTTGTAATTTGAACCAGAAACTTTAATTTTGGTTTACTCCATTTTATATTTTAGTTTCTTCTAAGTTCACATTAGTATTTCCATATTTCATATCCAATTTAATAAACTTATTGGTTTATGTATACAATTTTTAAATCAATACCGACTTGAATTGCAGCGAAGCTCCCTCACAACAAATATTAACATAAAAATGTTAATGGAACTCATTAAGTAATTTATTTTTCTGAATGGCAAGACATGTACTGCCATGCCAGATTTCTTTAATAAAATTTTTTAAATATATTGAACGGGTAAAGTCGACTTGGTATAATTTTTTAGTAACCACATTGTTAAAGTTTTCATTGAATCTTCTTTTATTTCGAATGACATATAAAATATTAAATCTGAAATCTTTTGTGGGATGATTTCGTAATGATCCTAATTGTTATTACTCAGCTGGAAGATCATTTCTCCTGAGTCATTTTTAGGGACAATGTTGGATCAGCAATCTTGCCAGTGGATTGTGATGATGGTTGAGTCTTTTCGAGCTTTTTCATCATTGTAGATGTTTTCATTTAGAATGTGCCAGGGAGCACCCGTTATGACTCAGAGAACTTTCAATAGAGTTCCTTGAATACTTTTCACATTGCTGGTACTTGCCTCATTACTGGCAGCCATATTGGTCTTATAACGGTGTTGTTAAGCATAACCTTCAAGTCCAAAAGGCTATGGTGAGTACATGAGCCAGTGCAAGGAGGTGGCTTTTAGCATCATTTGCATTTTCTTCTTCCATCTAAATTAAAGTTTGTATGGAATTTACCGAACCGCTCTATTAATTTCTAGAACTATTATTTAAAACTGGGTAGTTAGAAGCGGACTTAACACAGAAACACATTGTCCGTCAACATTATAACGAATATGGTCATTCTTTATGACGTCTCCAATATCACAATGTTCCAGAACATTTATGTAAGGGTTTCCGCAGTCTGTTTGAACCTGTGATACAACAGTACTTTACTGCTGGCCAGAATATTAGCATATCTATTGGCCATAAAATTCACTGATTAACACTTTTATCCTAATTGACCAACTTCCTCTTGAATTCCTTAAACTTTGTTACATATTACCAATGTATTTTTTTTCTCGACGAAAAGGAATTATTTAAATCGTCATTTATATACGTTCAATGGTAGTTTATTCCAAAACGTATATTAAGTGTGCATATATGAGCGAAGGAGGTAACGTAGACCCCATAAAGTATATAAAATCTCGATCAACATCAAAAGTTGATTCGATATAGACAAATCCCTCAATCCATCTGGCTGTTAAAGTGAACAAGAAAATCTTTCTCCTATACCTTATTCATATAACATTGAATACACAATACACCCAAACCCCCTAAGGGGGATGCCACTAACCATACAAACATATTCCTCTTTCAGAGTTTTTAATTTCGCTAGAAATACCAAATTTGGTTTATCTTACGTTAATCGTTACAAAATATATTTAATACAGGTTCAGATCGGACCACTCGGAGAGCTAGCCCAATACAAATTTGTCCCCCTTCATGGGTTTTTGTAGGAAAAACTTTGTTGTAGTTAAGTTTATGCTTTGAACGACAGATTTACAATAATTCTAATAGAATACCACAAATGGATCCAGTTGAAAATGGACACCAAATAACACCAATACAAATTTATAATTCAATAAGGGTGAAGAGAGAAGCTCACTCCAATGCAGCATTCTTTCTTGTTTGACTTGAAAGCGATGGGCTATAATTTGAATAAAATGCATTCCACTAATTATTCACAAAAAAGAGTAAATTTTTTATAAAAAATTCGAATAATATATTTTAGGCCCAATTACTTCCACAACTTTCACAAAAATTAGTACCCTGTACCTTCTTTAACTATAGATTTGTATGGTTGAAGGGAACCTCTCAGAGATGTATAGAATGTGTTGATTCTTAATCTGCGCTCTCACTTCTAACCTCACAGTAAACTCGTCGTCTATGAACAACTTTTCAAGAAAAATCTTCTTTATGTTCTTTAAGTCGCTTCGAAACCTACAAAACTTAGAACAAATATTGTGTCTAGTCAATTCTTGTACGGGATAGCCGCTGCATGGATTAATTTAAACAAAATAATCGAATTTCTTTAATTTTTCAATCGAATTATTTCACTTCTTCTTTGCAGTCCAGGACATCGAATATGTTCGATACACAAAGATTAGAGAGAACATGATTGTAAATTTGAAAAAAATGAATTTAATATTTTTTGGCTTTCGAGTCGAAGCAACGTTATGTTTGTACGTTCCGAAGAAGGGTGCAATCAGCACTTCAACTGCATCTAGAGAACCAGAAATAATAATAATAAAAATTCGATTAATTGTGGAGTAAATAGATCAAAAGATCGGCAATATTGAGATAAAAAATTAAACTTAATCAACGTTGCCTATTATCCTTGGAACATTTTTCTGAATGAAATTTATGCTTCCTATCCATTGAAGAGCACAGACCCGATTAATATTTTTAAATCCTTGATACTTCAAATTTTATTTTACAAAGCATCGCTCCTAGTTGTAGCATTGGTCATAGACGAATGGAAAATAAAAGGCCCATTCATAGTACCTCCACATTCAGTCAACCTACTCGAAATAGCAAGGATCGTTAGAAAGTGCATATTTGCAGAAAAATGTTAAATTGAAGACTAATTCAAACAAAGTCTCGAAAGCGTTGAAGAAATATTGGATCCGCACACTGACCCGAACCCAGTCGGTTGCTTGGAAAGTAGTATAAATATAAATAAAAAAAGGAACATATATATGTATTTTTAGGCCCTGTACCGAAGGTAGAAATAATGGTCGGAGACCCCCCAAAGTTACCCCCATTATGGTCAGGAGTCGATATAGTCATGTCCGTCTGTATGAACGAAAGGATCTCGGAAACGGTAATAGATAGAGAATTTGAGTTTTTTGCATTCGACTAGGACTTCTCCGGAATTTTACAAGTTTATTTTATAAGTATGCCAGTATAGAGATAACGTTCCTCTAAGCCAAAATCCAAAAAGTACATCAAAATCGGATAATAAATGACGATTTTATAAACAATTGAATTTGAACGACCTATGATATGATACTTCCGTCCTTTGTTTTCTTTTCATACACAAAAAAATGTTTTATAAGGCACTTGTTCCTGCAGTGAGAAGTGGTCATAAGCTTGGTCATAAGCTTGGGAAACATTTAATGTGTTTGTTAGGCGCCCTGACCGACTGTAACTTTCCTACTTGTTTTTAATGATTTGTAAAAAAAATAAACTGTGCATCAAAATGTTTTGGTATGGTGGTACCCGGGTACCTCCATGGTCATTTCCGCGATCATGCCAAAACTTGCCAGACCTTTTCTAATGAACCATTTCTGATAAAACCTTTTCTGATGAAACCACTTCAAAGGAGTGTTTCACGATATTGCTGCAATCCGGACGAATTTTAATACCAATGTGTTACCGTAGAATGGGTTTCGCGCACTAAAGAAAACCAAAGTGGGTCTGTTGGCCAACAAGGTCATGGCCAAAGTTTTTGGGATTCACGCAGTGTCATTCATTACCTTGAAAAGGGTAAATTTATCATCCGCGAATATTATTCATAGCTTTCAGACGGATTCGATATTGAATTGATATTGAAGCAAGAATGACCGCATTTGGACAAGAAGTGTTGTATCATCAAGACAATGCACTGTTGCACACCTTTGTAGTCACCATGGCAAAAATATATTAATTGGGCTACGAACTGCTATCCTATCCAGCATATTAAATACAATTTTTTTGAAAGAAAACAAATTTTTTATCCAACTCATCAAAGCAGAGTAATTTAAAAATCCTGCTTCCCCGATGCTCGACCTGGACACCAAAGCACACCAATTACCGATGAAAGCGTTGAAACAGTGAAGAAAACTGCTATGAAGAATCGCTATTCAAGTTGCTGAGGATGTCGGTATAAAAGTTAAAAGTTTACTTATATCATGCAATATTCTCCGAACTCGTATGTATGAAAGTTTGTTTAAAAATTTTGAACAAAACAACCGTGGCTTGAGTATCGCTCGGAGTTGCTGTTGAGTCTCCTCAAAGACAGCATCGCTGGTGTAGCTCAAGAACGTACCAAAAAGCGAATATCAGAAGAGATTCGAGAATTGGAAAAAAGCGCTCGCTCAAGTGTATCATATCTGAGGGACATTCACTATTTTTTAAGAAATCTTTTATGTTTGTACCTCCCTACAAATGGACCCAATGGAGGTTTATCTGTCTAGTTGTGGCATTCCAACAAATTTAATAATCTATTCTTTAAAATATACGAATCCTTTTTAGCTTGTAATATAAACTAAATATATATTCAAACCTCTGCTTAATGATACATATAGTGTTTAATGTAGAACCATGAAGCTATACTATTTTCAAATATAATTTAGCATCCACTTAGCATTCACTCGCCTTTAGCTGCCTACTTTTGCCTACAACATTTAAACCTGAATGAAAATTAACATCCGAAATAATGACACCACAATTGGCGACATCTGAACCGCCTTCAATAGGCGATTAAGCGCATAAATTTGTCCCGGGGCAATTTGTCAGCGCAGCACATCAAATGAGTATGCCAACCGGCGGTGAGCGGTGCGGAGAACGCAGCAACAGCCACTAAAAATCATTTAAAAGCAAATAAAAATATTTTTATAGCATTTTTATAGTTGTTGCAACAATCTAATAACAATCCAAATAATTATCCAAACAAACAATTTCACCGACGCCAAAACGAATTTTTCCCAGAAATAAAAATTTAACTAGCAAGCGTTGAAATCGCGCAAAGCGACCGAAGAACAAACCAAACGATAAAAATGAGTCATAAAACGAACATAAAACGCTACTGCATTAAGCCACGCCCCCGGCGGCGGCAGCAGAATTCAAGCTGAGCAGCATACGGAAGCCATAACTGCAAAACCGAATTGCCGATAACTCAGCCAGAGACGCCATTAATGCTGCAATCTACGCGTGCGAGCAGGACAGCATCAGCTCGAACAAACAACTGAGAAAGAGAGCGCACACGAAAGAGAGCGCAACAGAAAACCAATAATGGCTGCGCATGATTGCAATGTGTGCAAGCGAGAACGTAAATGAACAACCATCATTGAGTTTGGGGTGAAATAAGTTGAGAGAGCACTATGCCTTTTCGCTTCGCTCCCTCTCACACTTCGCGTATTACGCGGCGACCGCCGCCACGCGTCACACATAAAAAGCGCATTTTGTGTGTGGGAAGTTGAATAAAAATTGAGTATAATCGATATTTGTGCTTATATTGTACTGATTTTTATTCTTGAGAATTGTTTTTCTCACGCTCTTCGACCGAAGTGGCGCGCAACGCAACGCAACGCACCGGACCGGACCGGATGATATACGTTAAGATGTAGAGAGCGAGCGAGAAGAGAGTGAGCGATTCGACGCTGTAGTGTGTTGATGTTGTTGTTATAGCCATAAATGTCGTCGTTTATGGCCATTTTAAGTGCGACTGAGATGGCCTCATAATCGTTTACTGTTGCTCAATTGTTTTCTCAGTGTTTGCTTTTGTAAGCTGTTCTTGTCGTCAACGTCTTGTTGTTGTCGTTGTTCCTTTTCTTGGTCTTATTGCGCCTTTGCTCATTTGTGTTATTTTTATGTTTGTTGTTAATAATGTTTGCGAATTAATTAAATATTGATTTAATTAATTTATGATACAATTTGTTGCTTCAGCTTTGAATATTTCTTTGATTCTTTTTCTATCAGCAACCACCGCTCATTTATTATTATTATTAATGGTTTAATCATATAGATCTAAAAATGATATCGAACATCTTCACGGCAATATATCAACGGATATTTTGAATCATAGCTGAGCAGAATCTAATCGAATAGCGAACATAAACTGCTTGCGAATTATATTCATACATACTTGGTGCTGACTGTTACGAATAGAAAAAATGCAGTTACATCTGTTGAGCCGTTCTCATGTGGCAAATGATTTCCATATATGTATATAGATATGCATATTTATTTTAATTAGATTTACATTTTATTAAACATTTTGCTTGTTTGGTCAGTCGTTTGAGCAAAGTAGAATATTTGAGTGCATATTGAAAGCGTGAGTGTACTTTCTATATATACAAATGAATCCCCTACTATCTTCATACAAGTTTTTTATTTTTTGTTTATTTTATTTTACTTTTTTTCTTTTTGCGCATCATTTGCTCCCGTTTCTGGCTCCCGAATCAGATACTCACATACGCACTTGCGCTCCAAACCAAATCGCTGCTCGGTGGCTGCCTCGAATATTTTCGCTCTCGCTCGTCTTGCATCCCAATTTGCCAGAATGGGACATCAAATGCGCTGCGGCAGTTAAAACGTAGATTTAAGTAAGTGGAAACGAGATCGTTACGTTCGCGCATAAAAATAAAAATCATCATTGTTGTTGTGCACTGATTGAATAAAAAGAAAACAGAACAGCACCAAGCAGGGAAAATGCTGCACGTTTTTCCTTTTTGAACATTTATGCTGCGCATTCATTTCCCCCTCAAGTTTTTCTTCGTGTTTTTCGCAATGTGGGCTTTTTTCTAAAAGGTGAGCTGAGCATTTTCATTGAGTTCATTTTTTAGCAGTCTGAATTTCTGACTCGTTTGCGCTTTTAGCTCACTCAAAATTTTGTTGATTTGGACTCAAAAAAATAAAGACTTGCCGTCGTTGTTGCTGCTCTCTTTGCTTCGCTATTTGTTTTGTTTATTTAGAGTTTCTGTTCTGAAAATTTCTTTTGTAAATCTCAAAAGTTTTTTTTTTTGTTTCATTTCTTTTTTGTTTTTCTTTTTTTTATATTCGTTGGGCGCTGTTTCTTTACATTCTTTTCATTTTCATTTTATAGTTTTTATGCGGGTTTTTATGACTTTTATGGATTTTAGTGCGTGCCAAAAACTTTTTTAATTGAATGTTCCGCTCTGTTTCTGTTGCTTCGCCATCGCATTTATCCGGCGGTGAATTAAACTTGAATCAAATTGAATATTTCTTATTGGAATTGCATTTGAACACATGTGTTCAGTTGGCGCCGCTGAAAGATTTGAAAGTTCATAATTGAAAGTAAATTCGTTCGCTTAATACTGTTAAATAAACATTTATTGACCTGCTTAGAGTTGATTTGAGTTAATTTTGACTTAATAAAGCTTGAAAGCAATCGACTTTATATAAACCACTAATTGTGGTAATTGTAAAGTCAAAATTTTTTATTAGGTAAGCTGATAGTGTGAATAATTATATTAGTTTTAAGACAAGTTTGTAACACCCAGAATAATATTTTATACTCATTCTATTCGATAGTCCAAGACAACTTTTCTGGAGACATGTTAACACGGCCATATGCAGAACTAAGCAAAAAGCTGAGCTCACGTAATATATAAATGATATTAAACCGGATTGGCAATCAAATTTTGAAAGTATTTTCATTTCTGGACATTATGTACTTACTTACTTAAAAAACTGAAGACAGAACTGCTCTTACAACTTGTTATAATTCCAACCGAAGACCTTGATAGCTATCAAAGAAAAAATATTATTGAGCCAAGACTATGATGGTGCATGGCACATGATGGTGGTTTGTAAGCTCTGACTCGGAACCATTTTTAAGTTCTCTGTATCAATGACCAAGTTAACCCCGTTGTTGTTGTTGAAATCATGAATAGTAATTATGATTACCGCCTTTTCTTTGGCCATAACACTATAAGAAAAGAACTTTGACCGATTCTCCAGAAAAGAATTCAATAGAAACCATAAGTTTTGATACAGAACGTGTAGTAAAAGTTGGTAGAATGCTTGATTGCCATGGCGAGTCAGTATAAGGATTAACTGTCACCGTATTAAGCTGATTTTAATTAATCTTTCATAATTTTGTGTACTCTCGTTATTAAAAAGAATTCTTTTGCAAAACATGTACCCAACTTTAAAACTGGAACTATTTAATGACCTGTAAACTTCCACGAAAGGTACAGCATGTTCTCTTCTCTCCAGCTTTTTGAACATTTCATTCCGAAATTCATAATTAAGTATTACCAATATGAGTCGTGATCTGAGTTTATGTTAATCTTTCTATTTTGGTTGAAGAACCAAAGAAAGAGCAGAAGGTGGCTAGTATTATTTCGGATAATTCGAAATCAACTTTTTATTTGAAGAACTTTTTAATACAATAAATTAATTCCACCAGTGTTCAAACTACGATTGCCTCGGATTCCACCAGTGCACAAACTACGGCACATGTGTTGGAATTTTATGCACTGGATTATGTGAAACTCATCGAATAACTCGAAACTCGTTGCTAATTATAATAGATCAAAAAATTTAAAGAACTTTCTTTTTCTCAAACACTTCCACAGACACTTCATACAACTCTATTAGGGTCCATGTTTCTGTGTGATACAGCAGAACCAGGTTTATTAACGTCTTAAAGGTTTTCTTTGTATCTTTTGAAAGAGGGCTCTACTTCTAGCTGGCTTAATAAGTGTGAGTCTTCGCCTGAAATGAACTAGTGGTTCGGGTACCAATTGTTTATCCAAGGGACCATGTTCTTCACTCGTTTATTACAGTTAAAATGGCAATCCCTACCACTTATCTCCTTTTTTGTTGAGGCGCTTTTCCGAATAATGTATTACGGCAAAATTCCTATTCAAATAATACCGATACGAGTCATTATCTGACTTTTTGTTAACTTTGGCACTATGGAAGGATCCGCAGGTGGGTAAGACTATTCGCTTGACCTCCATTACTGATGTAGCCCTTTAATAGGGGTTTTTAAATGCAAATCCAATTTTAATACAAGAAATAATACCAATGGTCACATCACCGCCATTTTCAGAAATGTCTTGCTTTTGGTTTCGAAAATTCTTCATAGTAACTTTGGAACAAATACCTTAAAAATTTCGGGCATATATATGAGCTGATGGATAGACAAATGTATATAGTTGGAAAGTCTTGCTTAGACGCGTTTATCAGATATATATATATTTCCTGGGGTGTTCATTGCCTATTTTAAGGCGTTGCTAAAAAAAATTGGGTCCAAATTAAGAAACATAAAAGATATTTAAAGGAAGTTTTCAGCTACTTTAAATAAATGTTTTTGACTTTATATTAAAGATTTAACTTTAACATCACCTTAGGTTAGTTTGCAATGCAATTTAAGAGTCTTCCGAATATATTGCACCTGGGCTAAATAATTTTAAGCTGTTAAATCAAAATGTTCAAAATATGCCTTGACGTCATAAAATTCCGCTCCTTTGTCGTTGTTAATTGAGTTAAACCTCATGGAAGTGTGAAAAATACTTTTGCTACTCTGTGCACTTGGAAAGCATCAAAAATGCCGACTAAATATGGCTAAAAGGCTTCATGAAATTACAACAAGCAAAGCAATAAATGCACGATTGAGCGTGAGTTCAGTGAAAGAGTACATTAAAAGGACATTTCGAGCGCGACAAATGGACTGAACTGCAGGCAGCCGGGAAAGGTTTTGTAACAGTGGGCGACTTCAAATAGGACACACATTGCACCGGGCAGTCACTCGCTGGACAGCAGCACTCAGTGTGTTCTCTTTAAAATATTTTTTTATAAATTTCTTTTTTGTTTTTTGCACAGCGAACATTTTTTCATAATTGAATTTTGTGCGCGTTGCGAGTGTTTGTTACTGTCGTTGCCGCTGTGTTGCAGCATTGCGTGCAATTACATGACGCTGTCATAAATTTCATCCTTTAACTTTACAAAAAAGGAGTAAACGGACACCGAGAGATGGTGTCGTGGCGGGTGCGCAGCAGGAGAGGCACTGTATGCGGAGGAGCAGCAGCGTTTATCGCAAGCGGGCAAGTGGCATGTGTTGCACACGATACCAGAGCTCTCTTGCAGTTCAGTTCAGTTCAGACCATTTAGTTGCTTGTTTCATTGTTTTTGTTATTGCAAGGCACTGTAGCAGGAAATTTTGTATTTCATGTCATGTTTACACGCTGCAACGACTGGACACGAATGTAATGGACAGACAGAAAGACTGCTGAATGGACTTTGGTCTTCCCTCTTCGTGCTACCTCACTTACTCCGACCACTCCGGATGGAATCATTAGAAGGGGTGCGTTTGGCTGTACACTGCACTGAATTTAGATTTTTTACATCACATCCGGTTTGCAATTACACCATGTGACATATTTCTAGCTCTTTTAAGTCTGCTTTTTGCCACTAAAAAACAAAAAAAAGAAAAAACCTAGCAACCAGTTTATTAATTTACCTTTATGTGCCTTGTGTTTATTCTCGACTATTTATAGTATTTCCTGCACTAGCATAATTTATTTTGTGTTAAATTGCAAGAAGTAATTGCATTTTTTTAGATTTCCCTATGCATTCGCTTCTTTTTCTCGCCTTGTTCATTTGTATGTTGAGCTGCAAAGTTCTGGTTTGTAGATGGATTATATTTTTATTGATGAGGAAATGCAATTTACGTTGAGTATAAAATACAAATTATGGAGTCTGCAAGTCAAGCATACATTTTTATGTTTATATCTGTTCATCAGCCTGTTACCTCTAAATTCAGAAACTGGTACATTTTTATTCTATATGTATATGTAATATGGTTTGGCAACCTAGTTATTTGTTTGTAACACAATAAAGACTTAGTTTAGATTTTTATGATCAGCTTGTAAGACGAATCGAAAATATCAAGTCCGTCTGCTTGAACGTTCCCGAACATTTGTTTTAGATTAGTTCTTTAATAGATGCACTTGAAAATAAGTATATAGAGTTAGATATGTTCGAGTATGCATATCGGCAAAGAATCACTTAAAAGTTTGTATTAAAAGATTTTTATCAGTAAATAGCAAGTTTAAAGTTTATATGGAACACTGCATTCGAGTGTGCTCGACTTAAAAATATCCTCTCTAAATCCGCGTAAGATATTTTATGCATACTTATTAGCAGAAGATACACCAAATATTTTGTTTCAAGCTAAATGGTATTCTTATAAATCTGCTTGAAAATGGACAGATTTGTATAAGAACTAGCACTTTCTGTGTTTCGATATGGACCTATAAGGAATATTTTATTCGAAATGAAGTCAAATAGACCATATTTTGAAAAAGCAATAGGAGACATTAAATGTCCAAACTTAAAAGCGCTATTTCTTATAGTCATCTTTCTTTTAGTGGATCCTAATGAAATGTTTTATTAGGATTTACATAAAGTGCACCGAATTCAGCACTTTTATCTGAATTAAAAACAACAACAAAATCTTTTCATACAAAAGCATAGAAAGATGTGAAGGATTTATGTAAGTTAAACCAAGATGCTTCTAGCAAAATTAATAACATCAATAATTTGTTTTTCATATAAAAATTCAGAATGAGGTGTAGGCTCGTATGGTAGGTGCTAACATGGCAAGTATTTATTGAAAATTTTCGAAAATTATGTTTTTAGGCGAACTTTTAAAAACGTAAACAGAATCTTTTGAAGAAATTGCAAAACTATTCTAAATTAGATCTAACAGTTTTCATTTGAAGACCATATCTGTTTTCCGGATGGTAAGCCAATTATTAACAAATTTTAAAACGCGAATGTCTTGAAACTGGGAGCTAACTTGGAAAAAGTCTTAACGCCATTAAAATAAGAGAGTTTTAGCTTCATGTGTGGCCATTTCGCAGCGATTTCGGCCTTCATTCGCTCCAATAATGCGCAGTAATACTCGCTGACGATGGTTTTTCTGTTATCGAGGTAGTCCACGAAGAGTATGCCAAGACTATCGCAGAAAACGGACGCCATGACCTTTCCGACCCATCGGAAGTTTCGAAGCACTCGTGCCCGGCACTTATTCTGTTCTCTGCCCTATAGTAGTCGATCCAGGTTTCATCAACAGTTACCAATCGACTCCAAAAGTACACCCGATTCCACATCAGCATGGGTAAATGCTTTTTCGAAGTGCTCTCGCGGTCGTATTTTTGGACCGGAGTACCCAGAGGCAGGCAAATTTTTACATTTTTACAGAATCTCGTCCAATATATGGCGTGTGCGCTTAGTACTAGTGCTATCTCGTACACCTTCATTGTCCTGTATAGCCGCATTGTAGAGCCTGCCATTGCGGACTTGGTCGGCAGTGGAGTTTCCGCCCTCACGAAACTCCTAACACCAATATTTCACGGTGTAATCTGAAGGAGCATTAGCCCATTAAACAAAATTTATCCAAAACTAATGGCTGAATCGCGCTGGAATACTCTCCGAATATAGTTAGTTATTGAAATAATTAGTTAATAAAATAAGAAAAAACTTGGTGGAGCTACACATTCTACAAGATTAAAAAACAACTCACTAATTAAAAATACTGGAGGAATCTGTAAGCTTCGTCGATTTGATTGAACATATTGCAAGAGAATTGAATGTTTTTTCAATATTTAAGTCCCATATTGACTTTTAAACAATCGATTCTTTTTTGCGTATTTTGCATTTATGATACCCTATAACAAATTCTATCGAAATTCTTTATGTTCGAACCAAAACTTAAATATCATAAAAAAATGCAACAAATTTCTTATTCAAGCGAAAACCATTAGGCAAATATGAATAGAGGTGGATGGAACTACACAAAATTAAACAAATATTATTACACAAACAAAAACTTCTGGGAAATCGATATGCATGCAAGTTTATTACAAATTTTCATTCTTAATTATGGATTCCAAATGAGGCTTTCAACTTTAAAACAAGATATACATGGTATCAAGTAACAATAAATGGTCACAATATTTGCAATGGCTTAAAACGGTTTAGCCAAGTCCGTGTGTCTACGTGCGTCTGTCTATGTGCATGTTTGCGACCCATTTCTACAATCTTTGACTGATTGGTAAAATCACCACGATATGACCGCAGGAAGATACTGCTCCCTTACATAAGTAATTAAAGTAATTAAATTAAAGCAATACATTTTTTCGTTACAATAACAATTGTTTTCAAATTGGTTTGACATTAAATTTCAGTAAGAAAGAGTTAAAGATGCAAAGATTTAAAGCATAAATAGTTCAACTGTCCAACATTGTTATTAAAATAGTTTCAGTGTGAAGAGTGTTTAAGATTCGGATACTGAAGTTAAAGTGTTGCAATTTGAAAACATTATACAAAAATATATAATCTAAATTTTTGTCACTAATCCACATTTCTTTTCAATTAATTTCAAATTGACTTTTCTTATTAGCTTTCAGTTTTTAATTTCCCCCTTTATATAGTATTTTTATTATAAAGTGTGATTTTTTAAATTAAAATTAGTGATAATTAATTAATAAAAAATAACAGGTCAGACATAAATTGAAAGGAAGATCTATTAAAATATATTAGAAGGATTTTTTGTTAGGCGTTTCTGCTTAAACCTTGGTTAAAGGCATTCAAATTATTGTAAGATTAATAAAAACATTCACTCATTCATTTCAGTTGCTTTATTAACCAACATTGTTGCTAGTTTAGTTCAACTCCACACATTTAGTTGAAACGCAATATTTCTGCTGTGAATTAGATTCTCTTAGAAATTCAAAATTGTCACAATTTACTCAAATCCGTTGTAAAATTTTGGAGTCATTTGAATGTCACAGTTGATATATTCTGTGTACAAATTGTCAAATATTTTTTTCAAGATACGCCACGAGAGTTGGTTTACTGAAGTCCCATGACCGCCATGCCCAATGGGCTTCGCCCTGCGTTGGATGCTCGCTTTTGGTGTCAAATGCGACGCTGAATTTATTATGGCTTTCAAATTTATTTATCGCTCCTCCAACCAGGCAGCTGACATGGGCCTTAGCACGTTGTCAAGTGTGTTATCTCGACGTAGACGACAACGACAACGGCAATGGCAACGGCAACAATGACGATGATATAGCATCAAAGGAGGGAGGTCTGGGGGATTCATACAAAAGTCCATAATACCAAAAAGCTTAAAAATCAAATTTATGACGCCAACTAAATCATGCACGAAAGACTACACCAACGAAAAAGAAGCAGACGATCAAAAAAAAAAAAAAAAAAACGAGTGTGGAAATACAAATTCATGCCCCAGAGTCGTCTGAAGTCAACTCAACTGAAGCGAACTGAGATGATTTAGAAGCAATGCCAAAGTCAAAATTTAAATAAATATTTGTAGACGCACCAAAAAAAATGGAGAAGAAAAAACAAAATCAACACAAAGAAAAAGAAAAACTGATTCGATAAAAAACATTCGTAAAAAAAAAACCAGAGTGAATAAAATATTCAAAACGAAATTGTGCGACTAAATCAAATTTCTGTCGAAATGAAATATTTTAAAATTGAATTCGTTTGTGTTTTTATGAATTTCTTTCTCGTTTCATAGAGGCAGGCGAGATAGAGAGGGAAAATCAATGAAAAAAATTGAAAATCGTTTGTAACGGAAACGAATTCAATTTCTGTATAAATTATGGAGACAAGCCCCGACTTCAACTGAAATCGACGCGACGCGTGTAGGGTCTGAATTTTAAATTAAGTAATATATCTTTCCCCTACATTAATTTTATGTGTTTGATTTGCAGTTGGTTTTGATTTCGTTTTCTTTTAAGATATTGAATTGTTTCGTATATATTTTGAAATTGGCAAAAACCAATACTAATTGGCTTAAGAAATTCTGCTCTTGCAAATTATTAAGATAAATACCTGTTTATCTTGCTCTGCGCATAAACCTGTCTGCAATTATAATACCGAAGTGATTTATGCGATTTCGATATTTTTTAAAACTTTGTCGTACTTCAAAAATGAGTTTTATTTCGATTTTTAACGCTTCTGAATGTCCAGCCTGCTTTGTTTTTCGACTTTCTTAACAGATTCAACCACTTTCGAAATGGGTTTTATGGCTGCTTTCATGGCTAATAAAATTAAATAAATTTGCATTCATATCGATGTCGTCGATTCTTTTGCATTTCGATGTGCTTCAATTTGTAGGAGCGCAGTTAGTCACTCAGCGAATCATTCAAACTGGTTTCATAACTTTGGCTCTTTTCAACTCGTCTTCTTGCTCATTTGCATGCACAATTACTTAGAGTTATTTAAATGCTTTAAATTAGCAGATATTTAGAGAAGCCAATTCAATATATCTAATATCAAATAATGTTATTTGTCATTCGCTTGGCTGCTAATATTTTTGCAGTTTTATTTGTTTGTATTACAAATTAAATGGCGAAATTATGCTCAGCCGACAAATAATTATCGCCAAATGTCAATTTCTGGATATTCAATGAGCAAATGAGCTGCAATATTTAATTAGCTTGTTTATTGGTACCTTGGAACAATTAAATAACAATTATTATTACTGCAAAGTGAGCTATTTATTTGATAAGCTTGCTTTATTTTAATTAGACTTAAATGAGTTTAAGAGTTCAAATAAATAATTGAAGAAGTTTGGGTAATATTTAGTGAGAGATTCATGTACATACAAATATTTTATATTGAAGCATTTTTTTTTTTTTTTTGTGAAGAATTGCTAAAATCACTCGTGAAAACTATTTCATTAACTCATGAAAATTTCAAAAAAATCATAGACAATGGTTTAATTTTTGAGATCTGAGGCTTGGTCAATTGCGTAGACTACCGTCCACAGTGGAATATTAAGCAACTCTTGATCAAAATAAAAATTTTATTGTACAGTTCATAGGTCTTTGTAAAAATTTTAATAATATGGGACCCTTATTCTTGTCAATTATACTTGTTTTTCCAGAGCCATTTAAAGCTGATAGTAGCTCTCCAATAACTTATTCTTTGGTTCGAGCAATATGGTTAGACATTTTGTGGAGATTATTATTAAAAACATCTTTTAGTTGGATTAAAAACTAATTTTCTGTATAATATGTAATGTGCCTTATTATGAAATTTTATAAGGAATTATTAAAAGCCACTAAATTCGAAGTTTAAAAACGATACTTGAAAAACTACTCTGGACCATAAATAGGACCTCAAATGCTTCTCCTACGCTGCTTAGGCGACCCCCATATTTCCCAACGTAATTCAAGCAAACATATACTTACTTAAATGGCCGTCAACCATATTCCGGTCATGGCCGCATTTCGGAAGGCGCACCAGCCTCCATAATCTTGTGCGCGCTGGCGCCTGTCGTTTTGAATGCCAAGTACGGAGAGATCTCACCATACCTGGTCATTCCATCGAGCGCCCGGTCGTCCTCTATGTCGGCCCTCCATATAAACCATGCGTGCTGGAGCTCTTTCACCCATTCGAATGAGGTGCCCAGCTTAGTGCAGCTGCTGGAATTTTATACGCTGGACTATGTCAACCTCATTGAATAGCTCGTACAGCTCGCGGTTCATACGGGACCTAAACTCGACGCCGACTCTAATAGGACCAAAAATCCTGCGAAGAATTTTCCTCTCGAAGACTTCCAACGCTGCCTCGTCTGACTCAATCACGGTCCATGCCTCTTTGCCATAAAATAGGACCGGGAGTACCAGCGTCTTATAGATCTTGATTTTTGTCTTTCGACAGAAGGCTTTACTTCTCATTTGCTTGCTCAGCCCAAAAAAGCATCTGTTTGCAAGCGTGATTCTTCGCCTGATCTCCAGGCTGACGTTGTTGTTGCTGGTTATCTCTGTTCCGAGATAGACGAAGTTTTCTACAACACTGAAGTTGAAATTCTCCATCGTCACTGACCGTCCAAGTCGCGCTGACGGAGTGCGAAAAGACACCAAGTACTTTGTCTTCTCCTCATTCACCGCTAGACCTATTTGGCGTAATGTGAATATTTGGTCACGGGTCGACCTTTTTAGTCTGAAGTTACACTCTTAAAGTCCTATCACTGAATCCTTTTAAGGCTTCAGCATGTTACACAATACGCGCAACAGAATCTTAAATCCGATGGAAAGGAGACTTATTCCGCGGTAGTTGGCACAAACAGCGGGGTCTCCTTTCTTAAAGATAGGACAGAGAACACTGAGATTCCAGTCATTGGGTATGCGTTCATCGGACCATATTTTGCATAACCAACTCTTCGGCGCCGGTTTTAAATAACTCAGCTGGCAGTCCATCAGAGCCTGCTGCTTTGTTATTTTTCAGGTTTTTAATAACTGAATCGACCTCGTTATAGTCCGGTGGCTCTTCAATAGTGACATCATTCTCTTATATCGTTTGCGGGGGTCGTCATCATAGGGTTTCTTCCGACGCTTCCTGTTCGTTTTCATTGGGGATTTATTTTGTACAGTGGCGGATTCCAAGCCCAGCGCACAAACCCTTAATTATTAAATAATTAAGTGGATGGGGTTTTCGCCTTCTCACGTTAGCTCACCCCTGAACTGATGTTCAGAGGCTACCCAGGAGATACGTGTCCTAGCGGACGTGTGACTTGCTTGGACCGTTTGTAACAAGAATCATTGTTGGCCATTCCCAAGTGAATGGCAGTCAACAACTTTTTTCACAATGTGAACTTGAGTAAACAAGTCACAATCTCCCAAAAATCAAAATCGGTAAGGGCTATACCCGTCTTTCATATAAGCGATTAACAGAATTTTTCATATATTTGGATGCTCTTGAGGTACATAGAGGAAATTTGGTAAACATCTTAATAAGATAGGGGGAGTAATAAAATTGGTCAAATTCGGAGCCCTGCCCAATAAAAGTACTTTCACAAAATTCATCATATCTACGCATCCATTTAAGATCACGTGTTAATGGGATCGGGGGAAGTACGATCAAATAAAAAGTTTGGTCAAAATCGGAGGGGGCGTTACCCCGCACCATATAAGCGATTAACAAAATTCATCATATTTTTGCATCTATTTGAGGTGCAGAGATTTAATTTGTAATACATTTTACTGGGCGCGTTAAAGCGAGCCGGGTACAGCTAGTTCATTAAATTCATCACACTTCATATCATCATTGAAACTATTGAAACACACCTGGATGTCATCAAGTTTTCCCATACTTATTTACGGCTGTAAAATAACAAGAAAATGCTTATTTGCGAAAGGTATTGGGTGTAGACCAATTATCTTAAAGCAAATATTTTATCTAATTATCCAATTTTACCTTATTTTGTTATTTATTTGTATATTAATGATATGCGAAATGTGGATACTTTAACCCACTGTACGGCGTAAAAAATGACAAATTTGTATTACTATGTATTTCACTCTACCACTCGTATATTTGAAATGTCTAAAATCAGATTTGATTTACTGTTGATGCCAATGTTCCATTTAAGAGTCACGGTTAAATCTACAACCAATTGTTTCTTATATCGTTAGCTAATATTATAGTCATGACATTTAAGACGACATAAAGACCATCTGCTCAGAGACCGGTTATTGTAATAGAAACCTTAACAGTGATTGACTTAGCAACTGAATGAATTTATTTCGTTGTGTTCAATGCGGCACCCATTCAAAACAATTTTGCAGCGTTAACACTTTGAAAGTTACTTTATTTTGTTTATTTATTTCCACATTCAAAAGATCTTTAAATTTCATCCAACTCATGACTTATATTATATAAATTCTTTTCGTTTTCAATTACAGATATGTCAACTGGGGCTCTCAATCGTTCAAGAAAACAATCAACTGGCACATCTGCGATGTTGGAAATATTGTCCAAAAGTTTAACAAAAGCATCAGCCACACCAAAACTGGATCGAGTCAAAAATTTACATCATTTAAAATTCATAAAGCGTTCTACGGTTATATACTCGTACGAACTAAGCACACACACATAAATACAAACCCAAAGATGTGTGTAAGTTTGTATTTATTTTGATTACATACACGACTACACACACACACACATGTACATGACTATGTATAAGTTTATATGCATGAATGAATTAAAATCGAGTCGAGTGTGAACGGGAAGAACAAGAACTGTGTCAGTATGCCTCTTGAAAAAGGGTGACAGGACTTTTTGGGGCAGTCGAACACAAACCATGTTATGGACAGTGAACTGGACAACAGACGTACGGCCTATGCGTGTCTGTCTGCCGCAATTTGTGCCATTTGTTACCGAGAGCCTGCTTTGTGAATAAATGTATGCAAACAGAAAAAAAGGAACAGCAAATTCTCAAAATTAAAATAAAAAGTAAAAGTAAAAAAAAAGCAGAATTTCAGTTTCATATGTAGGTGACGAGGTCTGTCCTGTATGGTCATTGAGTGCTCCTCGCTCAAACTACCACTGGGCGTTCCGCTGTCCGAAAAAGCCTTGAAAGAACACCCGAAAGAAGGTAGCGAGTCCAGGCGAAAGCACTCATAAACTGATTTGCATATTTAACAAAGCCGGCAACAAGGGAAAGTTCAACGTGCGCACACTCCGCGCCATTTTTTTGAATATTTTTTTTTCCCATTTTTTATTTGAAAATGTGTCCATTTGGGCTTGGATTTTGTAATTAACGAAAGAATTTTCGGCGGCTTTGTTGTTCGCGTTCATAATTTATATTCTTCTGAATTGGATAGACGCATGGAGTTGCTTTGCTTAGCTGGCCTTCCACTTAACCTTTTGACCTTTTGCCTGTATGTTGGCACGGCCCTCTCCCGTTGGTCAGTACCAGCGACTGGCGTGCTGTCATAATTCTGTTCGCGTTTGTTTTCACTGAATCACATTGAAATATGGGCCATCGCTGGCAGATAGGAATCTAATTAAATGATTTATTTGTATGCTGGCTGTAATTTAGTTTATATGCACATATACAATGCGATTTCGCCAGCATTGGATAACACGAATCGGACATATCATACAGCCAGAGACTGCTTTTATGTATAATTATTCACAAAGGCATTGAATTGCGCGGATATAAATACGAGTGCATAATCTTATTCTATTCTCTACACTGTAGAAAACTTAATATTTAAAATTTCAAGTTTTCTAATGGTTTAAGTTTGGGTATAAAGAAATAAATTTTAAAGTTCTCTTGAGCTAATGCACCCTCGAATTGTAAATAGTAAATAGTGATATTTCTTAAACTCCTCCCCATTGGCCCCCAATTCTTTCATGGGAAAACTATAGATCAGAAACATTGTTTTTTCATTTGTTTGTTATTGAAATATTTTGGTTGGATGTACTGAATTAGTGGCTATTATTAGTAGATAAGTTTTAAGGGTCTTAATCTCTCTGGACTATTAAAAAAAAATCATACCCCCCGTTCGAGAACAGCTGGCAACGCCCTTGTGTAGAGTTAATTGGACGCAGTGGGCTAGGACGAGATGGTTAAATTATTGTTAGAGTCAGAAATAATATATAAATTTTTTAAAGATATGATAATTTACACATGAAGTCGAATACTGTCGATTATATAAATTATTTGATCAAATCTAATGTCAATTTAAAATTTAACTTTAAACAGATAATCAAAACTGAAACTGAACTTATTGATGCCAATAATCACCATAAAGCCAAAATAGCACCATCCGATATTTAGGACGAGCTGGATTAGTTATTCGAGTTCATAAAAAAAACTCCAAAGTTTTTTAAATAGTTTTTACAAGAAAGAACGATGGATATACCTGAACTGAAGCAGTAGCTTACTCGAAAAAATAATTACGCCAGTCGAGCAATGCATTTATGGTCCACAGATTGCTTCACAATCTGATGTTTTAACTGTTGTTGAAGTTAAAAAGTTTCGTGACATCTGAGAGTTTAATATCACGAAAAATTTTCCTTGGCTTTTTTCATCTCATTTTCAAAGATGACCTTCTGAAGTTGAACATTTCGTTGGGCAATATTTTTGTGCGAGTTTTATTAATGGGGGCGAAAACTGTTCGGAAAAAAATTGCTGATAAATTCTATCATCCAACATTTTATTCATCTACTGTGCCACTTCATTCTACTCTGCAAGTCGTAACAAAAATTATCCACGGGTTTTACGATCTTCTAAGATGAGTTAAAGACTCTTCACACATAATTTTACGTTCAGAAAAATGGAGAAGCACTTTAATTGTATTTTCACTCCGTAATAAAAGGGTACAAACGTCGTAATCAAGAGAGATTTCATCTGCGTATCCGACAAGGCGGTGGGTGAAACCTAATCCTTTATGCTTCTGGAAGTTTCTGGGTGTTCAGAGATAATGACTTCACTTAAAAATTAATTAAAAGAAGCTTTTAATGGGGAACAATTGCCAAAATCTTAGCAAAATTCATATTTTACAGATGCGAAGTAAGCTATTTTATTGTTAATTCCATAAAAAAGATTTCTCCGCTGTAAATAATGATTCGAAAAAACAAATAATTGGCGGTGGACATCGAAATGCTACTTGTTTGGAATAAGCTGATTCTCCAGTGCCGTAGTTGACCTTCTCAGTGCCTTTAAACAAATTATACCAACTGATGAAAAGATATTTTGGCAGTAAAAATTGCTGAAGAGTCTGAACTTTAACCTACATTTTATTCCAAATAATCTGACTATCTCCAAAAAAATCTCAATAAAAAAAAAACTTTTGAACGAAGTAGTGCGATAGGTCATTGTGACATTTACGATTCAAGTAACAGCAGTATTTTGTGAACCTGCTTTAACGATAAAATATTTATTAATAATCTATTCAGGCTATTGAACTTCTTGTGCAAAATGCTTAGATTTTTTTGATTTTATAGACCATGCTGTCAATTTCAGTCAAAATTTGTTTAGTTTTGCAGTTGGTTTCGAAGGTTTATAGTCGAAATCGAGCTTAAGTTAAAGTCCAATCCAACATGCTTGCGCCCAAATTGCAGTCAATAATAAACACAACTTGCACTGCATTTTCTCGCTGTGCATCTGAGAGGTATAGCGATTTATGCGCTTAGTTTGAGTTTAGTTTAGTGCACTCGTACATCGGTTGCATATTCATCTCCCACACAAATAGTATCTACATAACACCATGTACTTGCTTTGAACATATATTGCAGCAGCAATCCAAAATGTATTCGCAGTTGTTTTGCATTTGGAGGTAATGAATCATGTTGGTCGGGTCGGACAAGTCAGGCTGCACGGCCCAGTCCGGTCTATGAAGGGCCCAATGCGATTTTTGCGGAGGAGTACTAAATCTAAATCTATCTCTCTCCCTTCGTCCCTTTCTACAGCTCTGGTCTCTGTACGCTTGAAATTTATGCACATTTTATTGACCAACAAAAATTTTTTGTTGCTGCAACAAAATGTCCAAAGTGTTTTATGGCCGATCCGGGCTCGAGTGGCCTCTGGCTACATAGGACCATAAATGCATGTGTGAACACACACATGAGTTCCTACTTCCACTCTCTCTCTCAGTTGTTCAGTTGTTTTTCCAACACTTGTGTCCTCTCTAGCTCAAGCGCCACTTGGCATAGAACGTTTTGGTAAGTCTCTGACTTTTATTTGCTTGTTTCATGAATAGAAATTGCCGATTTATGTTAAAATACAAAATTTGATTTAAGTACAATGAATTCTAAGACCAAATAAATGATGATGCATTCTTTAGCTATCAAACAATTGCACTAATTGAGCCTAATTAAAACGAGCAGGAATCGCATCGTAAATCGCACTAATTAAATTCAGCGGTCTCTGCTGAACTTGGACGACAAGATGCTTGATTCGAGCGATCAAAATGCCAATAACCTGCAGCGTTCAAAGTCAAGAAGTCAATTAGCTGCGAGCACGAGCACAACAATAACTAAAGTCGATTCTGGAGTGGAAATCTTGTTAAAAGTCAATATCTGAGTCCATTAAATGAAAGCGAAATGGAAAACAAACTTTGGTCGGCTTCAGAAATAAAAAAAAAAGATACTGAGTAAAAAATGCATCATCATCCACTTGAGGCAGATGTGATTGAGGGCAGACGTTTATTCATTAGCAATGGATATTATCTGGGTATTCGATTGAGTGTATAAACATGCCTCACAGATGCACACAGATGCATTTGTAAATGAGTATTGAAAATGGACTATTTTTGACTATTAAAATTGCAAATGAAATGAATTTGAAAATGAACTGACAAAGAGCCGCCATATAATGTCGCACTAATTAAACTTTATTGCAATTTAATATAAAGGAGAGAAATATAATTAAATTATTGTATGTGCCCTTGTATTGTTTTGTGTGTAATAAAGCCAAAATATTGTGTTCGCAAATATTAATTAGTCTATGTTTGGTTTGAATTCAACATTCAACATAGGATTCCAGTTAAACATTATCACAAACGTTGCCTTGAATACAATAATATCTACCCAAAATGCCCGTGAATTTAAGAAGAAGAGGGGCTTACAATATGCATAATTTTTTTTTTTTATAATTTTGCTGTATTTTCTCATATAAGAGTTGAATTATGTTTCTTGAAAGCACATATCTCAAGAATTATCACTTTTTCCATGCTTTACCAACTTATTTTGGAGCTTCCCATTAGTAAGTTGTTGAACACAGTGTTTGGCTTACAATAATTTATAACAAATAATGGGTTGCATTGAAGATACTTTGACTGAAACCTTTATTGAGAATTAATATATACTCAATACCATAAGGTTCCGAAATTTATATAATTAAAAACCCTCCGTGACCTCGTTTATATGACTTTTGAAGGATGTTGTTTTCCAGTTGGTCAACTGATAATAGGTTTTTCGAACTTTTCTTGCAAGAACTCAAATCAGACGCCTGATATGGGATACGTTGCTCCATGGAGTTCATGGGGTTTGAGAGCCAATTAGCTAGACAAACTTCGTTATGACTGATCAGAAGATTCTCGTTTCGAGAGATGCATGACCCAATGAAGTCACTTGATCAAAATCCAGTCAAAACAGTAAGTTCTCCGGATGCAATGGAGATTGCTCACGTGAATAATCAATAAAAAAACCTACTTTTCGCGTTAGTGAACGATGTAGCGCTCCATGGTCGACTAATTTGAAAGATTCAATGCCTTCTCCGACTCGCCCATTGATGTTTGAGCTGCTAGTGATGGAATCTTCTTTGCGAAGTGGTAGAGTGTTATATTGTGACCTAGTAGGAATTGAATCCATAATTTTATCTTCTGTTCTTTTTCGGGATTGATTAATCTGTAGATTATAGAAGATGCTTTTCGAGTGGGAGTATACGGTAGAAGGAGAACCGGCTACTCCTGTGTCTGTCCTGCGTGGATGCATTATACTCAGTTGAATGCAAAAACAAGTATACACAATCTAATTCACGTGTAAAGAAGTTTATACTTATAAACTCAAACCGTTCAGGACTTTTTGTCCTTTATTTTTTTTAAATAATCTATGAATGCTTTAAATTTCGACTTAACAAAAACAAAATGCACAAAGATGATATCGTTTTAGTTATGCGAAATTTGTTGTGTTTTTTCAACAATCAAAAATAATTTTGTTTTTTTTTTTTTTGTGTTGCTGCAAGGAAAATTTCAATAATGGGGTGACGATGATGATTACCCTAGGTTTAAAAAAATTTCGAAGAACAAACGACACAGAATTGCGCAAAAAAAATAGGCAAACAAAGCGCTCGATAAAAAATGTAGAAAAAATGAATACAGAAAGCATTCAATGTGAACAAAAGTCACAGCAGCCGAAAGGACCAAAGGTGCGGATGTCTTGCTGTAAATCCTTTATAATGCCTGGCTACGTCGGCGATTATTTACGACATGGCTTCATTCTATAAGCGCGTTCGCCACTGCTGCGAAGTCCTTGCATGAAATGGCGTATCTAGTATATCTACTGTTGCTTCTGCTGTATGCTAGTATATAGTATCTTCAGCTGTGATCAAGCAACAGCGACGTCGACTTTAACAAATTTATCTAAGACTATGTGGCATTTTAATGCGATAATTCAAAAGATTTACTTCTGTCAACAAAACCATTTTGCCGCACACACACATACCCAAACAGACGTATACACTGTAAGATGCATAGATATATACAAAAAAAAAAAAAACATTCTTATTGCACTCTATACACAGGGGTGGAAACGGCCTTTGACCTTTTGCTGGTTGTGCCTTTGGTGCGACGCAATGGAAGGAAGCTGCTTCTATTTTAATTTAAAATGGCAGAACTCGTAACTCATTTTTATGTGTTCTGCTTTTGTGTTTGTGTGTGTGTGTGTGTGTGTATTTGTGTATGAACTTGTCCTATTTTTACAAGTATATCTCATTGCAGGGGTTGCTGTGCAGCACGGCCTGCTCGGCTTTTCTGCCCTTTTTTCGACTATTGCAATAATTTATCATTTAAATTTTCTTTCTCTTTTTAGCACATTGCAGGCTCTTCACTATTATCATCATCATCATCATCGGCATTATTATTCCTGGCCTTAGCTAAGACGCTCCTGGGGTGCATTCCAAAAATTCGAAAGGCTGTCATCTTCTCAGAGGCAAAGAACTGGCTCTGCATTGTCTCCCGTCTCCCGTATCCACATGCCGTCGTCATTTTGTGGTGTGAAAATAAAAATTTGTTAAATAAATATGAAAAATCTAACTCCATAAATCGCTCTGTCTTTCTTTTGTATGCTTATATGTATATGTATGTACCTCCTCTATGTAAGTATTTTTATGACTTATGTTTCCATTATGTCTGGCCTAACATCCATGCGAGTATTCCTCGCTTTGTATCGTCTGTACTTGGTTGGTGGTATTCACAATTCAGATACAATTGGAATTGCGCACTTCATACAGCGTAACATTAAATTAATCCACGGTCCATTCAACTGACGACTTCATCATCCGCCATGCTCATCGCTCTGCGAACATTTTCACATTTTTATAAATAGATATTTCGTCGTGCAAAATTCATAATGAACGTGCGGCGTTTGTCGTAAAATTAGAAACACTCTGCATTAAAATCAAATAAAACGTTTTTCTTTTTCCTAATGGTTTGTTTTCGTGTGTATCTTCTTGAATTGAATAGAATAGAAAAGGAAATCAAATCGACTAAAACTGAAATATCTATAGCGGCTGGTTTCTATACACTTATGTATAATACTTGCAGTTAATATATTATATACTACATGTATTCCCTCGAGATTGTGATTGACACAGTTTATAGGAGGCGAAATGAACATTCGTTGTAGTATTTTAATTAAGTTGTCTGAGAAACCGGAATTCGTTAAGCATATGCATAGAATGATTTCTTTGGAATATTTTTTTGTTCTTCACTTTTTTTTTTATTTTTTTTTGAAATATGAAAATTAACTGCAATAAAATAAAAATTTTACGGGTCTCGTATTGTAAATTTTAATACTGACAAACTGACTTGAATGTAGTTTGTAAATTGTTTCTAGTAGCTAGCTATATATTTTATTTGTTTTTAAATACATATATTTATTTTTTTTGTTTCTACAAAATTTATCACATATACTCTCCACACGTGGGGCGAACTGGATTATCAAAACTATGAGAAGAGTCGATCTATCTGTTCGTTTGCTTGTAAGTTGAATTGGCGATACTAAGTTATCTATTTATAATGTATCTAATTGAAGCTGGTTTTGAGAGCCCAAGTGAAAAGAAGTTATTCCGCCACATATACTATGAGTGTAAGCTACTATACAGAACAGCCGTACACTGGGTTTTGTAGTAAATAAATTGTGTTCTTGAGCTGTTGATATAATGATCCAACTGAACGCTTTATGAGATGGAAAACTATACGAATCTGTATTAGAAAGAAATTTTAAATTAGTTTACATCGCTATAACATTTAAATTATATGCGCTTATATTACATTTTTAGGGGCACATAAAAAAAGCAACTACTTCATAATACCCGAAATATTCTTTGCCATTAAGTGTTTTGCTTTTTGATTAAATAGTATTTACAGGATAAACAATGTAAGTTGAAATGAGAGAACAGAAAAATTTACTGTAGACTTTTATGGGGGCTATCCATAAACTATTGGGGGAGAGTTCCTTCATAGAAAGAAATTCTGTATATATTTCACGTGATATTGACGAATAGAAAAGTTGTCTATGCATCACCGCAATGTATGCATTGTGGAAAATATTGGATCCGTAATTTAATGTGTGGCTCAAACCCCAAGTATATCATTGTTTTTCGGCTCTGGCGAAGTTTTTGAGACATCAATTGAACAATTGAAAGCTGTAAATCAGTCAGGAAGCAGAAGCATAGGGCCATAAATTTTTAAATAGACTTATTCTTATTATTGAGGCCCAATTTTCACCCTAAAGGTGGTTAGTTTTGGGGCTTGAAGAATCGTCAGAAAATTGAATACGCTCAATGTGTAGTATTCATGATGGACTGGAACATGGACTGGTTGTTGAGAAAACCATAAAATAACGCAAGGCTATTTCTCGATGTTTGTCAACAGAAAAAACTCAACTTTTGCACTCAGATCATATAATCTTTGCATCATAATACCTTTCGATAGCCATCGAACTTCTGTATGAAAGAGAAGTGCCTCATGGTCAGAGTACATCATTAACGCAACCAGGAAGAGTCTTAGAAGCTAACGCCTAGCGATGTATGATACAGTGCGTTGTTTACCTTACCTTGGGATTTTTCTGTATTACTAACGTCGGAAGCCCTTCTTCACAACATTGCGGGAGCACCATCGGTACAGAGCGCAACGAGTTTATTCCACATAAGATTCATGACGTCGATGCCTTTTGATGTTGTTTCCAGTTCCAGTGAAATCAATTATTCTTCTTTAAATATGATGTCGTCGTCTAAAAAGCGAACAAAAACGAGTAGTTTACAACAATTCGAACTGTCGGTCGATTCATCACAGCTCAAAGCGAATAATGGCGACTTTTTGATTGTGGAAACAAGTTGCCCACTATTTCATTTGACATAAGTTCAATTCGAGGTTTGACCGTGTTATTGAACTGAAGCATATCTTGTATTTTTTTTCGTGGTTTTACGAGTATTTCTCCGACTATGTGGTTTTTAAAATCATTTGCGGACAATATTTTTGCTTCTGCGGACCACTGGTTGGGAATCAGTGGTCTAAATGTATGGTTAAAGCAGATGAACTTGACGAAATCGACTCGTCTGGCTGAACTGTTCAAGAATATAAATATTGTATAGGGTCTCTACCGACTGAAAAGTATAAAGCAGGTTTGTATGAAGTCTGCTCTTATAGCGGGGTTTTAAAATTATACTATTTTTCCGAAGAAGCAATAGGCATCTAAATATTTAAATTTGAAGTAACTATCTCTTAAATTCTCTAAGAGTTCGATCTTCAAGCAGATGACCAGACAAGCGAACATATCTATATCAACACAAAAACTTTCATTTCTGATCGAGTTTCTGTAGGATGAGTCATTGAAAACTTCAACATTGGTCAGATCGGATTATGACAGCACATATTCAAAGAACCTGTCCGATTTTGACCACTACACTCAAAATAACTTAATTGATAAAACTTAATCTTGAGCGATTTTCGATTTCTCATTTTTCGTTGAATATTTATTTCCGAATTCAATAAAATTTGTCGAGGAATTCCTCCACGATGAACAAGTAACAGTATGATGTTGAATTTGATCGGACCTAATTATTAGGGTGCTCTTTGTTGACAATAATGCTGGAGCAACTGTCACCGAGAATGGAGACAGTAATCGACAAACTCTGATAGGTTTTTATGTCATATCTGTTTGACAATGGTCTCCCATAGTGCGCTTCGACGCCTGTCGACCTTATACAGGAAAATTATAAATTTTAGTTCTCCGATTTGACGGCTCCAGATTTTTTAATGTCAAGTTTCCTAAAGTATAAAGTTTACCCATATATGAAGCGATGTGTTCGCTATACAACGAAACATTGGAAATGTTATAGAAAATTCCGAATATCAAGTAGGGAAAATATTTACTCGTTGCTACATTAAAAAAGAAATCACAATTGCAACTTCGAAAAGAAATGAAAAATCACTTAATCATCAGAAAAACTAGTTTTCGTTTAATAGTTCTATCAATCTTAACTCTAGTTGTGTATTACACTAAGCCCTCCGGTTGGAGACTTATGTAGTTTCATTTGTGATAAATGACAAATTTGTATTCGCATTAAATCTTCATCAGATTCTGATGAAGACCATACTTGAAAGGACTCTTTTCCTTTAAAGTATTTAATGAATTTCCCTAAAAATTTAAGCGCAAACCAATTTTAAAAGAAAAATTATTATTGAGCGATTCAGTTTCTATATTAAATGAGTACGAATTTCCCAAAAGCAGAATTTTCTGATAGCAAAAGGAGCCTAAAGTCGCTTCACCTACGGCACTAGACTCCAGAATTAATACTAATATTAATTAATTTATACATAATATAATATAGTCTGAACATTGTAACACGTTCTTTTAACTTTTAAAAAATATGTTTAAAATTCCTTAAGTGGAAGACTCAACATAATAAATCTAAATTATTAAAAAATAACAAAGGCGTTTTCCCACTTAAATGTTAAATAGTATCAAAAAGAAAAATTATTCATTATTTCATTTCAATACCCTAAATCGTAGCTGTTTACTAAAAATCTGAAATGTTGTACACAAAATTTATTTTTTACATCGACGAACATAAAATCAATAATTCTTATTTATTTCCAAAACAAAGTCAAATGTCTAACAATATAAAAATAAAATACAAATCTATAAGTTTCTGGCAGCGAAGTGTTACAAAAATTCAAGCAAATACAAAGAAAATATATCCAAGTTGTATCTCAAGTCGACTGAAAACTGCTCAAACACGCTCAGGCCAAGCCCAAACTATCTATAGCAACAAAAAGCAAAAAAATGACTCCAAGATTTAGTTTTGTTATTTGATGAATGCGAGTGAACGAAACAGAGTCGAGTGCTGAGCATATGAAATGAATGTTCTATAGCGCAAAGAGTAGTGGAGTGAAGTGGAGTGAAGTAAATAAATGAATTTTTTATTCGTCAGATACATTTCGCTGCTGCTGACGACGCTGGGAGAAATGTTGAATGGCTGCTTTGAATCCGCTCATTCTCATTCGAATTGTATCGCTCTTTGCTGGTTTAGTTCATCAACCACCATTTTCAGTTGAACTTTTCAGCGGCACAGACGTAGCCAACGGATACGAGACGACACGGCATAAAAAAAATTCAGCTACACTCTTCAAATTTTTAAACATAAATTGCCAATTTGACAGTGAAAAAGAAAAAAATAAAAAAAAAAATTAATGTTGAAATATATAATCAACAAAAATAAATTATAAATAAAACAAAAATACTGCAATAAAACAAATAAAATTATATAAAAAAACGAAAGTATTTATAAAAATTTATTTTTTTATTAATAACTTTCCAAAAATAATTGTGTGGCGGTTGCATCAGCACCCCTTGCCCGACCCCCTTTTTGCAACAACCATGTTTTCCCTTGTTAGTACATCTTTTAACCGGGAGAGCCAAAATAATTAATACTTCCACAAGAGAGGGCGCCCTTTGTCGTTGTTGCCATCTAGCGGCGCGAGCACATGTTCAGAAGAAGAAGAAGAAGAAGACATTGGTCATACATCGTTTTTATTTTAAATCTTTAAATTTAAATCTGTTTTTAACTGCTGAAAATTAAGTTCCTTGAATCATTCATTTTATTCTTTACAAATAAGGCAAATTCGGATGCAACTGGATGCATTCCTGGAATCCTTAATATCATCTTTGCAATATACAAAGCAATGAAGATGCCGATAAAACAGCAAAATATGCTTTCAAATATATTTTAGTTTTTCACATGAACCACAACTAAAACAGAGTCCAATCCCATTAATTAATTAAATAATATGTCATTCTTTAAAAGTCAAAGACCTATATTTTTTTAATAAAGTTTTTTTTTTAAATTTTATTTATAGAAGTCTTGAATAGACTTGGTTATATCTTTTTTTCTAACAGATGTTGTTGTATTTGTAGTATTTGTAGTTGGTGCATGCTCCTTACCAACTCTTCACCTCCGGTTTTTAATAACTCAGCAGGTAACTTGTGAAAAAATTAAACAAAAACT